>CM045884.1:75992130-76004630 GCA_025169545.1 Anguilla japonica
AGGGGTGCTTCAGGGTGGAGAGGAACCCTGAACCCTGGGTGGAGAGGCTGAACCCTGGTGAGGTGCAGGGGTGCTTCAGGGTGGAGAGGCTGAACCCTGGTGAGGTGCAGGGGTGCTTCAGGGTGGAGAGGCTGAACCCTGGTGAGGTGCAGGGGTGCTTCAGGGTGGAGAGGCTGAACCCTGGTGGAGAGGCTGAGACCCTGGTGAGGTGCGGGGGTGCTTCAGGGTGGAGAGGCTGAACCCTGGTGAGGTGCAGGGGTGCTTCAGGGTGGAGAGGCTGAACCCTGGTGAGGGGTGGGGGTGCTTCAGGGTGGAGAGGCTGAACCCTGGTGAGGTGCAGGGGTGCTTCAGGGTGGAGAGGCTGAACCCTGGTGAGGTGCAACCCTGGGAGTGCTTCAGGGTGGAGAGGCTGAACCCTGGTGAGGTGCGGGGGTCAGGGTTCAGAGGCTTGAACCCTGGAGAGGGGTGCTGGGGCTGGGACCCTGTGAACCCTGGAGGTGCAGGGCTTGGCTTCAGGGTGAGGTGCAGGGGGGTGCTTCAGGGTGGAGAGGCTGAACCCTGGTGAGGGGTGCAGGGTGCTTCAGGGTGGAGAGGCTGAACCCTGGTGAGGTGCGGGGTGCAGGGGTGCTTCAGGGTGGAGAGGCTGAACCCTGGTGAGGGTGCAGGGGTGCTTCAGGGTGAGAGAGGCTGAACCCTGGTGAGGGGCGGGGGTGCTTCAGGGTGGAGAGGCTGAACCCTGGTGAGGTGCAGGGGTGCTTCAGGGTGGAGAGGCTGAACCCTGGTGAGGTGCAGGGGTGCTTCAGGCTGAACCCTGGTGAGGTGCGGGGGTGCTTCAGGGTGGAGAGGCTGAACCCTGGTGAGGTGCAGGGGTGCTTCAGGGTGGAGAGGCTGAACCAGGTCTGTCCTGTCCCCTCTGAAGGAACCTCACAACCCTGGCGCTTCTCTGGCCTCCCTCCTGGGGTTCTCTGTGTTTTGTTGCAGCACTTGCAGTCCCTTATGGAAATGGGGAAAATAAGCAATATTTGGGCTTTTTAAAAAATATATATATAATGATCAATAAGTACTTTTAATTTTTTTTTAAAGTCTGCTGCAATATCGCAAAGCGGCAGTCATATCCAGTGTACATATGTTCACCCATATATTGTGAAGCGTTGCAATGTCCTTTCCTGTCGTTTATCTTTTGTGCTGAGCTGGAGAGGGTGTTTGACCCCAGGATCCAGGGCGGTGGTAACGTCAGGCTGTGGAGGGGCCAAAAGGTTGTGAACTAAGGTCCCGCGTAGACTCTGCAAAGCAGTGGCTTGCGTCCCCAGTGTTTCCTGCTTTTCATTTCAGCCGATATCTCGATCCGAAAGGCTTTTGAAAACACGTGTTCGCGTCATTCCGTAATGTTGTTTTCCGAAACAGATTTTAGCACAGCGCAGGTTTGGCTCGTTGCCATTGGCTTAGTCTCCGAACTCTTCATTTAGCTAGTTTCAGTGGCCAGGTGTCCACTATCTGCATTTAGGACTGGGCTGATTTTATCATTTTTTATCAAAATCAGTTAAAGATGTAACCGCTTTCTAAATGAACCGTGTGCCACAGCACATTACAGAAAATAAAAGCATTCGTTTGTTTTGTTTTTTTTGTAACTATCACTCTGTCACAGTAAATATTGCTTCTGATATAATGTCGAATTAAGAGCAAATAGATACATAAAAACATAAATAAAGGTTTTCAGGTGAATAAGCCCTCATTAGACATTAAAAGTATATAATTAAAAACAATTAGCTGCTGGCCGTTGCTCAAGAATAGGAGAAATGGAATAGCAGCATACACAGGGGGAACCCAGGAACACAGTTGGGGACCCCAGGAACATGGGTGGGAACCCAGCAACAGTTGAGGACCCCAAAAATGCATTTGGTGACCCCAGGAACACAGTTGGGGACCTCAGGAATGCATTTGGGAGACCCCAGGAGCACAGTTGGGGACCCCATGAATGCATTTGAGGACCCCAGGAACACAGTTGGGGACCCCTAGTCTCAGTTAAAGCTGCAGGATGGAGGACAAGCGATAAGCCCGAGCCACAGCGCACGACACTGCAGCATTCGCAGCCGTCCGTACAGGTGAATCCCACAGGTGGACACGGACTACACCTGAGGCTCCTCAGAAGAAAGAGGACTCCGCGCCACCCTCTCCTCCTCTCAGTCCGCCGTCAGCGTCCCCTCCGCGGGTTTTTTTGGCGGCAGCGCCAACAGTGCCGCACTCGGCGGCTCAGGTTTTGCGCAAAAATAGCATGCCTTCGCTTAGCTTGGCACACCGTAATCTGATTGGACGCATCCAATTCCGGAGCAAACAATCAGAGAAATTTTCCCCTAATGGAAGTTAATGACAGACAGGGAAGTGGAGAGGAGACTGTACACTATATGATTTTTTTTTTTTTTTTTTTCGAACGTGAAATATGGAAATGCGTCAGACTTTTCTGGCCTGGCTTGGCTGGGTAACTTGGCTACCTAGCTTTGATAGCCCTGCCAGCTAGCTATAGCTTATCAGGCTATTTAGCTTGCAGGCTAGTAAGCTAGCTGTGCAGGCACAGCATAAACACTCCCTTGCCAATACGAATCAAGTAAACAGAAATGGATTTGTTTTACCATTTCCTTTCGGAGGTATGCAATATTTGTTCCACGAAAACCATTTAGCAAATAAAAATAAAGACTTCTTTCGAACTGAAACACTGCTTTCATGGCAAATGGCTGACTGGAAAAGGTTTCGATTGCTGGTAAAAGGTGGTGTCCGTTTTGCGGAATGTCAAATTTGTTTTTACCCTCGCATGATGCATTAATCCAAACAACAGACATCTCTTTGATCTGCATTTTCCGGATCTGGATATGACTGGATGTGACTGGTTCCATCCAATTTGGGGGTGTACTTGTCCAGCAAATATACGTATTTAAGCGCCTGATATAAATTTAAGTGTCTTGTTTTTGATCTTGGCAATGGACTCCATTTCAATATTTTGTAGCCAGCTTGGAGTCCAACGCAGTCCAGTCCAGTTTCTCCAGAGATGAGTGAGTCCAGATCTGAGCTGGGGGAGGTGGGGGAAAGGGGGGCTTGCTAATTGATCTTGGTTCTGTCTCAGCCCCTGTCTGAAAGCTGAGGTTATGAAGGGTCTGATCATCTACACAGCTTTCCACACATATTTCACAAGAATGATTAATCACTGCTGGAAGATGGCTGATATGACAGAGGCATTTGTGTCATAAATATGACTGAGTGCGTAGTGGCTAAATCATAACTTCAATGCTCGCAGTCCAAAGAAAACACCACTCTATTTCATATGGAACTACTGTGCTGTAGGACCGGCAGACACACACAGACACACACACACACGCACAAACAGGCCAAGATTCAATCAATTTGTCCTTAACTTTGATTCACAAACAAACGCTAGCATTCATGTTTTTATTTTATTCGGTCCTGTTCAATCTGCCAAACTGAATTTATGAAGAAAAACTTCACTTTCGAAGAAAAACTTTCACTTCACAAATTATTTGCATGTCAAATTCATGGATTTAGATGTTGATAGAACCCAGTTCCCCACAAAGAGAGCAGACACACACACACACACACACACACACACACACAGCATGTATAATTATAAGTCCAAACAAGTGGCTCTTTGAACTGATAACAGATGCTGAAACTTGATTTATGAACCCAAGCTCCCTACTGTACACTGAACATACGCAGAACCATAAATTACATTTCATGCTACCGTGCCTGTTTTTTACGTACCTCAGAGAACCCATCTATCAGAGGTTTTTTTTTTTACCTCAAGACATGAAGCAGGGCTGTATCGGCTTCCAAACTGAGCAAATATTCGAGTCCTCGCCTAACCTGGGACCTCATACAGACCCCTAGTGGACTGCATGCAGACCTCATACGAACCCCTGATGGACCCCATACGGACCCCCGGTGGACCCCACATGGACCTCCTATGGACCCCTGGTGGACCTCATACGGACCCCTGGTGGACACCATGCAGACCTCATCTGGACCCCTGGTGGACCCCACATGGACCTCATCTGGACCCCTGGTGGACCCCACATGGACCTCATATGGACCCCTGGTGGACCCCACATGGACCTCATATGGACCTCATATGGACCCCACATGGACCTCATATGGACCCCTGATGGACCCCATGTGGACCCCTGGTGGACTCCATGCGGACCTCATACGGATACCTGGTGGACCCCATGCGGACCTCATACGGATACCTGGTGGACTCCATGCGGACCTCATACGACCCCTGGTGGACACCATGTGGACCCCTGGTGGACTCCATGCGGACCTCATACGGATACCTGGTGGACTCCATGCGGACCTCATACGGATACCTGGTGGACCCCATGCGGACCTCATACGGATACCTGGTAGACCCCATGCAGACCTCATATGACCCCTGGTGGACCCCACACGGACCTCATACGAATGCTACTGTGGGCCATTTATCGTAAAAGCTGTACACTATTTTTGTTGTTATTTTTTTGGGGAGCGGTTAGGTTAGAGTGAGGCCCGGTATGATTTAGGGTAGCAGGGAGGTCCCGGCAGTCTTGTGTGCGGCGGGATGTCGGGGTCCCGACCCGAGCTTTGGGTCCGCCGGGCGGACCGCGCGGTCTGGGTTTATGTGCGTGCTGTGCAGCCGTTCGGCAGTAAGTCTCGTTAAACGGCGCATTAAAACTCGTTTGAAGGTCTCGGGTTTATATTTCACTCCATCCATGGTTAAGAACAGAGTGCAGTGAAGAAGAAGGGCACACTCAAATACTCACACACACTGGACGAAATCTCGCACACACCCACGCACACTAACACAGGTATACTCTGTAAGGCTGTCAAAAGTGCCATGAAATTAAGTTTTAATATTAGCTTTTGTACTTAGCGTTCAAATATATTTAAATATCATTTGTCTATAATTCACAAAAATGATCTGCTTATTGTCGGGCGTAATATACACTTGACGTTCCCTTTAAACTGGCAAGCGGGCAGTAGAATAGAGGACGTCGGTGAACTTTCATACTAGATTACTACATCTGGGGCCTCATTTACAAAACGTATTTTGGATCAACTGTGTGGCGCGAACGTAGAAAATCACGTCAAAGTAGTGATTTAAAAAATTTCAACATGACTCGATTTGACCGTGGGAACGGCTGTGGCTCCATGTCAGGTCTTCAGGTATGCACGCAAATTCATTTTATAAATGAGCCCCCTGCAGTTTCTATAGCCTAATGCACAAATGAATAAAGCACTTTCTCGTGGATGTAATTTGCCACAACTCGGCATTTATTAACCACAATAATAGGGAAATGATTGTTTATAGGAAATCCCTGTTTATTTCTTAACACAAAAACTATTCAAACGGATACACCAGACTTGCTCTGCAAAGCTTGCACGTAACTCTTTCCTTGTCCTTGACCTCGCCATTTATGGCCAAGAAGCCGAAAAATTCCCAAACAGGACTTCTACTACCAGCTAGTGGGACCAACTCCTCCGATGCTGCTGCCATTTTCACCATTAGTTTTCAATATATTTGATGTGAGAGAGGAAGTAACATTAGCACAGGAAATGAACTTTGCGTGCATGAACATGATTCGCACATGAAATTAAAGCCTGTATATTTATGCTAATTACAAAACGCGTTACGCAAAACTGTGAGTATGGTAAGGACTCATGCACTGGCTGGAGAGGACAGCAGACTCTGCTCATGAGTAACCCTATTCTGATACTCTTACGTATATCATGATTTGACAGAAAAAGGTGGCGTTTAGTCCACTTGGGTATAAAACTGATGGATTTAAAATGACAGCGCTTTCATGTCAATTATGAGGCATTCATTTAGGAAACAGAATAGTTTGCTGCTCTCTTTCTCCATCATGTGCTCTCTCTCTCTTCATCCTGCGCTCTCGCCATCCTGAGCTCTCTCTCTCCATCCTGTGCTCTCTCTCTCTTCATCCTGCGCTCTCGCCATCCTGAGCTCTCTCTCTCCATCCTGTGCTCTCTCTCTCCATCCTGTGCTCTCTCTCTCCATCCTGTGCTCTCTCTCTCCATCCTGCACTCTCTCTATCTTCATCCTGAGCTCTCTCTCTCTCCATCGTGTGCTCTCGCTCTCCATCGTGTGCTCTCTCTCTCCATCCTGTGCTCTCTCTCTCCATCCTGCACTCTCTCTATCTTCATCCTGAGCTCTCTCTCTATCTTCATCCTGAGCTCTCTCTCTCTCCATCGTGTGCTCTCGCTCTCCATCGTGTGCTCTCTCTCTCCATCCTGTGCTCTCTCTCTCCATCCTGTGCTCTCTCTCTCCATCCTGTGCTCTCTCTCTCCATCCTGTGCTCTCTCTCTCCATCATGTGCTCTCTCTCTCCATCATGTGCTCTCTCTCTCCATCCTGCACTCTCTCTCTCTCTTCATCCTTAGGTTCCCTCTGCTGGCTGCCCTAACTTTGTACTGCACATCTTAATGAACAAATCTGTAGCTACTAATAAATAAATAAATAAATAAATAAATAAATAAATAAATAGTTCCGAGCTCCGCCCTCAGTTTTCTTAAGCTTCCCCAAAGTCAGAGTTTAACTGTGAGCTGTGTTTGGGGTAGAGCCCCGGGTCCCCTCTCTGGGGTACACCAGCAGGGACAGCCAGCTTACCTAAAAGGGCCAGCAAAGGGCTCGACTGGAACGCTTAAATCCCCAATCAGGTACGAGGAGCGAGTAACGACCCACTCGCCTAAGGCCGGGGGGGTATTGGGTTACTTTCATCAGACTCTCATATTTTAACAGGCAAAATTCACTGCCGTTAGCTGAATCCGCACGCCGTTACTTACGTTTATTGCAGTAGTAATCCAACCAATGTGTAGGCTTGATTCCTTTTTATTAAGTTATAAAAATACCGTTTTAAAATGGTACCGCTACCGTGCTCTGCCAAGCTGGTCTTCCGAGGCCTTAATACGAGTCCCATCAAGCCTTTCACCAACGTTTAATTGACATCACACTCAATGACTCTGCAATGAACTATGGGAGATTGAGTCAAGGAAAACACGGAAATGACAGCATACACTCTATATGGTTATATAGTATAAAAAACAAGAAGATCGCAGTGACTCACTACTACTAATCTACTGACAAAGGGCGTGTGCTTGTTTAGACATTTAATTCTGAAATTTGAATCATGACAGCAAAAACTGGAGCATATGAATGAGGACATACAGACAGGCCAACTTTTATATTGAACAAGAGCAGAGTTCTTTCCAACTGTTTTAGGAGTACTTTCAGCTTTCACAGGGCATTACATTTATCAGGCGTTAAGTTTTTTTTTTAGTTTAGTTTAGTTTAGTTTAATTGATAATAAAAGCTTAAATGGCTGATATCACGGATAACACAGTTTCTGAATCGGCACACATGCCTACTATTGAGTATACAAGTTGCACACAAGTTGTATACGACTTGTATACTCAATAGTAGGCAGGTCTGCTTGATTCAGAAACAGACGCAGACTTATTTATATTGTGGTGTAAATTGGCAGTGAAGATGGCTCTGAGTGTTTCATTACTGTCTGCAGATATTGAAACTACGTTTTTTTTTTTTTGTTTTTGGAGAAACGTTTCCTTTAAAGTGTACGTTCCGTTTTACACATTTGTTTAAGCGTGTGCCAGTACTCCGCTGCAGCAGGTCAGCTGGTGTGATGCTCAGCGGTGTGCAGTCGTGATATACAGCGCGGGTTTTTGGGCTGGCTCAGCACACCCCGTGCAATGGTCCCGCACTCCGATTGGAAACGGAGATTTAGGAGCGGATCATAACGGGGGTTTCCTCTTGCCCCACAATGCACTGGGGGGTATGAAAGCCAGGTCAGGTTGTTAAGATACCATCGCATGGTCAAAAATAAATAAACCCCCCATTACAGTACATATTTGATTTTCCGTATATTTATGTGAAGCACTTAAAGGGGTATTTTTCTTCCCTGAACTGAACTGATTTCTCGATTACAGACACGGCTGGTCTGTCTCTCCGTCCGCCCTCAGAGTCCCTCTGGCATGTGCTAAAGGGGTATAAACTGTAAACACATGCGTGTGCGTCAGAACGAATATTATAGCCCAGCCATGTAAGAGATGCTGATTTGTAAAGTGTGTTCTGTAACTGATTTACAGGGACACCCGAGATGATTTTAAACTTCTGTGGGGTTAAATTTTTTTGGTTTTGTTCTCTCTCTGTCTTGCTCAATAACTAAACAAGCTTCTTAGGCATGAGAATGAACAATGTTATGGTGCCAAAGCTTTACAAATTAGAGAAATGTCAAATAATGAGAACGCATAATGTTTAAACATGACCAGTGTTCCAGGCTGTACATCTGTCCCCTTAAAGAGAATATTTTAATAGACTGCAAAGCGAATTGTATTTCTTGTTTCTCTGCTTCAACCCAAGAGTGTTTTAAAAAAAGTTTAAAGAAAATTTGACATAATAAATTTTCAAAACCTTATACGAAAATCTCACTCTAAATGAGGACCATGCAGAGTTGCAGATTCAGCGTTTTATTTGAAATTGAGCGACAGTATGAAAGAATAACACACATTTAGCACCGAAGCCCTGCCCCACGGCATGCTGGGAGAAATCTGCATGGTTCCCCTTGGGGCGGGGAGGCCGAATCAGATCACTCTGAGGCCAGGACCGCTCTGATTGGCAGGTGCTGTAGTATGTTACACGCTCTGATTTGACGAGACAATCTGTACTGCCCTGACCCTGTACAGGTCTGGTGAGGTACATAAGACTGGGGATCAATCACTCAGACTGGGGAGCAATCACTCTGGCTAGGGTTCAATCACTCTGACTGGGATCAATCACTCAGACTGGTGATCAAACACTCTGACTGGGGATCAATCACTCAGACTGGGAGCAATCACTCAGACTGGGATCAATCATTCTGACTGGGATCAATCACTCTGACTAGGATCAATCACTCAGACTGGGGATCAATCACTCAGACTGGGTATCAATCACTCAGACTGAGGATCAATCAGTCTACTCTGACAACGACTCAGCCACCTCCACACACACACACACGCACACACCTACGCGCACTCGCACACCTACGCGCACGCACACACACACACACACACACACACACACACACCACACCTACGCGCATGCACACACACACACACACACACACACACACACGCCTCCACACAGCCTCGTAAATTTACAGCTCCCCGTTCGCTTCTAAAGAATCGCTGATTTTTTTTATTGTATTTGTTTATTTGTTTTAGCCGAGAGGTTCCTCTCCTTCGCGCAGCGGGGCTGTTTTCTCTCCATAAATCTCGCAGCCAAGTTTTTTTTTCTCACACGCCGGCGCTCCGAGCCAAGAAACAGGGATGCGGAGCGTCTCCGTCGGAAACGGCGCGGCGGCGAAGGCCCAGGGAACGTTCTGGAACGCCGTCGCGGATCCCGTTCTGTTTCCACGGCTCCCGGCGGGTATTCACATAACATTTTATGATATTTTTCTCCCCTTTTTTTGTGTGTGAATTGTTTTACTCGAGTAAATCTGATGCCCGTGCTCCAAGCTGCGGATCAAACCCGTGATTGATTTTGCTGAATCGTAAAAGCCCCCGCGTGTTTCTCCAGTGTTCCGTTTTGGCGGACTGTTCCCACAGACCAGGGGTATGGCACTCGCCCCACATGGCAAATTCAAGCTTCTCAATTTAACTTTTGCCTGTGGGGTGTGAAATAGTCGCTGGCTCTTAATGTAGTACTCTGTGTGGCCAGTATGTATGCAAGTCAGAGAGCGAGAGAGAGAAAATATATATATATATATATATATATATATATATATAGAGAGAGAGAGAGAGAGAGAGAGAGAGAGAGAGAGAGAGAGAGAGAGAGAGAGAGAGAGAGAGAGAGAGAGAGAGAGAGAGAGAGAGAGAGAGAGAGAGAGAGAGAGTAGAATGTAAGCTGAGATGTTTTGAGAGCGATCCAGTCATTAGAACTGAATTAGTAGTCAGATAGGACCAGAAACAGCCCAGGTGATTAATGAACTAATGTAACGTCCTGTGCGTAGGTTATTCATGTAGTGGTGGTCTGCGAAACACATCGTTATTATTATTCATCTTTCGGCACAGAAATGGACTGGGGAATGTTTTATGAAGTGTGCTTACGGTTAAAAAAAAAAAAATTTTATATTCATGAATCATAATTTTTGATGGCTCATTTTAAACATCACAGAGAAAAATGTGTGAGCAGCTAGCAGCTAGGAGTGTGCTTGCCTTAACTCGTGTAAGTGATCTTCTAAAGCTGACAATAAATAACTCAAATATTTTGGAAAAGAAAATTAACTTAAAAATCTGTTATAAACAGTAAACAACTGATAGATCATTTATGATTATTTATAGACAGTTAACAGGTGATTGATAATTTATAAAATATATATGAAATGTAGTAACTGAATGTAACAATTCTTGCATCAATAAAAAGTTGGTCAGTTAGTTAGTTAGTTAGTTTTGTTTTTGTTTAACAATTTAACAGAACAAACCAAAAAAAAAAAAACTGGAATAAAGCAACACATCAGCACAAAACAGACAAACATTTACAGATCATAAGGGCCATTCATTTTTCATTGATAGTCACAAACCAAAAAAAAAAAAAACTGTATTTACAGATCATGTTCATTTTTCATTGATAGTCACACCATATTTCTGTATTTCTCTAATGTAATGCTTTCAAACATTTTCTTAAATTTACACATATTACTACATTCTTTTAGTTCATTATTACAACTGTTCCATAATTTAACCCCTTTAACTGTCACACATCTATTTTTCACATTTGTCCTTACCGTCTTTTTTTCTAAGATATTATTTCCCCTTAATGAATACCTGCCCTCCCTAATTATAAACAACCCTAGGATACAGTCAGGAAGTGTTTTGTCTTTTGCTGTAAACATTATTTCTAGAGTTTTAAAGTCTACTAAGTCCATACATTTTAAGGCATATGATTTACTAAATAATGGGTTGGTTGAGTCATTATAATCAGCCTTATTGACAATTCTTATGGCTCTTTTTTCCAGCCACTCTTTAACATTAAGACAGTAATTTGGGGGGGGGGGGGGGGGGGGTGCAGTAAATCAGGTAGTGACAGTGTTCGTGACATCAGCACCAGGACCAAGGGGTGTCCAGATACTTTAGGTCAACCGATGTATCACTCCATCGGTTCTCAGAACCAGTGAAATCCTTTGTCTCGCTTTCGGAATAAATTATATAAAATATAATCTTTTTGTCTTATTTTCTTTTTAATAATTATTTAACATGAATTAACTGTGCCATTTACATTCCTGATCCCCCTCCTTCACCTTCCCCAAACCCCCAGAGGAGGGCTTTTCTTTCACCAGATAAGAGACCTCTATCTCTCTGTTTCCCAACCTCTTTTTCTCCGTCTCTCTTTACCTCTTTCTCCCTCTATCTCTCTACCTCTTTCTCTCTGTCTCTATCTCTCTGCCATTTCTTCTCTGTTTCCTCTTCCCTCCCCACCCTTGTTTTTATTTACCATTTTTGATTTTGGAATTAGAATTAGACGGGGGGGGGGGGTTAAAAATGGGCAGGTCCCAGCAGTCATAGGATGGATATATTAGGGTTTGGTTTTATAGAGCAGTTGAAGTCTTTCCTGTGTTTAATAAAGCAACATTAAAAGACAGAGTGTGCTTCCCTGCCTCTCTGTCGGTACAGCGCAGGTCTGCTGTACTGATATATTATGTTTTCGTTGGTTTACGTCCTGTCTGCTGTCCGTTCAGTGAAAAGCTGAGGGCTATGAATTATCCTGCAGGAAGGGAAGTAGACTGGCCTTCAACAAGACACAGAGCCGCACTCTCACACCAAGAAGAGGCCTGATGACAGATACACCATAACCCCAACTCTACAATAACACACGCACACACACACACACACACACATACACACACACACACACACGCACACATGCACACACACACACACGCACGCACACACACACACACGCACGCACACACATGCACGCACACACACACGTGCACGCACCCACATGCACGCACGCAGGCATGTACACACACGCGCTCACACACACACACACACACACACACATGCGCACGCACACATGCACGCATGCCCACACACACACACACACACACACACAGACACACACACACACATGCATGTACGCACTCGCACACACACACACACCACTCACGCACACATGCATGCATGCCCGCACACACACACACACACACACACACAGACACACATGCGCACGCACACATACATACGCATGCACACACACACCACTCTATGGACACACACCTGCATACCGACTGTCTCTGCAATTCGCTCATCTTGGCTGAGCACGTGAGGCTATGTCTTTCATCAACTCTAAGCCTAATTTTAACACTAACCCTAACCCCAAACCTAACACCAACCCTAACCCTAACACTAAACCTAACACTAACTCTAACACTTTGCTGT
>CM045884.1:76009630-76054630 GCA_025169545.1 Anguilla japonica
GGGGGCGATGTCTTTTTCAGCCGCGCGTTTTTCACCTGCCACGTTACTCACGCCAGGAGGGGGGGGGGGGGGTGGGGGATCTTCCTCCGGCGAGCGCCACAAAACTTTTAATGTCCCGTAATGAGAGACACAGCTTTGTCAATATTTAACCGGGGTCCCTGAAAGGGGAAAGGGTCAGGAGAGGTACAGACACGTACGGGACGCCCCGAATCTCTCACCCCGGCCCGCCAACGCTGCAGGAGAGGTACAGACACGTACGGGACGCCCCGAAACTCTCACCCCGGCCCGCCAACGCTGCAGGAGAGGTACAGACACGTACGGGACGCCCCGAAACTCTCACCCCGGCCCGCCAACGCTGCAGGAGAGGTACAGACACGTACGGGACGCCCCGAAACTCTCACCCCGGCCCGCCAACGCTGCAGGGTTCGGACTGAGGAGAGGTACGGCTGAGCGCGGTTCAGCCAGATTCAGCCACACTACAGCGCTTCTTTCATCCTGATTAGCAAATGGCACTGACACACACTGCAGCCTGCTGTGGAGCTCTCTGAACGTTACACTTTTATTAACCTTTTTTTTTAGTTTATCACATTGGAGGGGGGGGGAATACTCAATATATTGTTACCCTCTTAACTTTACAACAATTCACAACAATACTTACATTTATTGTATACGTAAGGTATGATGCTTTTTTTAAAATTTTATTTTTACTATAAATTGAATGAAAGAGATCACATTTAATTTTTAACTAGGTAAGGGGCTAACTGAAAATGGAGTATCAAATATCTGCTTTGGGACAGCTGTCAGATTATATTTCAGATTATTAGGTTTTCATCAGGGTCCGAACAGAAGAAAGTTTTATAAGCGCGGTAGGCAAAGCTTGGCCACTCTTTGTTGAGTAGCTCATTTTAATTATTGTTTTTCATGAATCAGGCCTATATCCTGTCGTTTCCAGATTTTTAAATTGCACTACACCCTTAATAACATTTTTATAACCTCTTTTTAAAGACTCAGTAATAATAAAACTTTTACCATTATTATTATTATTATTATTATTATTATTATTATTATTATTATTATTATTATTATTATTATTATTATTAGTTAGTGTAAATACTGTTACACAATTTTTTGGCTGACCGTTACCAAGAGCCCTTCTGTTGTGCTGCAGGATTGGGATGCAGGATGTATTTTAAGTCACAAACAAACACACAATTAAAATCAGATATATTTGGCCCGATGATGAGCTTAGTTATTTACCTACTGTCTGGACCTATTAGGTTATTTTAATTTGATTTATTTTCTACCATCAATCATGGTTAGTTTCCTTGTAAACCTCATCTTCATTTTTCAGGTTCCCAAGTCAAAATGAAAAGGCCACAGAACTGAAATAAGCTCATTGCATCTGAACAGCTTTTACTACTGGCAAAAGGAAGACATGTCACTTAGAAGCATCTCTCAATAAATTAAATACAATAAATTATTACGTACAATTTATATTGATATGATCACGAAATCAGAAAGGTTTAGAAAATATAGCATTGATGTTTAAAATAAAATAAAAAAAAAACCGTCATAATATAAAATATGATGAATCAAAACAGAAACAATGTCTTTGAATGTCTGAAAACGTTTCGAGTCACCGCAAAATAATTCTTATTAAGCCAATTTTATATACAGCACTGAAAACACCCCATAATAACACACGCCAAAATAATGTCATTTTTTGTACTGACAAATTGACTTGTAATACCTTCCACAGTGCAGTTTAGCCTTAATAACATTCAAAACAGTCCTTTCCTGTAACTGTACAAATTAGTGCCACTCCAATGCTGTGTGTGTGTGTGTGTGTGTGTGTGTGTGTGTGCATGTACATATGCATATTTGTGTGCGTGTGTGAGAGAGAGAGAGAGAGAGAGAGAGAGAGAGAGAGAGAGAGAGAGAAGTGAGTGTGAATGTTTTCTGGTCTAACTATCAAAATCCAATTGATTCACTTTGGAAATGGCCTTCACCATTAAGTAATTTTAAAACATTTAGACTGTTTATATGAAATCAACTGTATAATGAAACAAGCTGCTCTGTACAAGGAGTCCCAAATTAAGGGGGAAAAAAAGAGTAAAAATGTAAAATAACCAAGAACCATAAAATAATATTTCCTTAGCACAGTGTACATGTACGTAAGAGTGACTCCTGGACAGAAAGGAAAATACACAGAGGCGGCTTTTATACGTATTTTCACAAGCTCACCCTCCATTTATCATGAAAATATCAAACTGAGTCAGGAGAAGGGAAGAAGGAAAGACTGCAAAATGGAGAGAAGAAAAAGCAAGAGCGAGAGAAAGAAAGAGAAAGAAAGAGAAGGAATGACAGACAAACAAGAAACTACGAGAGAGGGAAAGATAGAGGGAGGGGGAGTGAGAAAAAGAGAGGAATAATGACAGAATGAGAAAGAGGGGAGGGGGAGATAAAGGGGGAATGGAGAGAGAAAGAGTGGAAAAGGAGAAAGAGGGGGGAGAGATGGAGACAAGGAAGCCAGAGAGTATAAGAGAGAGAGAGAGTTTATTTGGACAGACACTGTAAAACCCACCTTTCGATGGGGAGGGAAGGGGGGGGGGATCTCTGGTGCCAAAACATGGGCTTTGCCCAGATCCAATGATAATTTGCGGTTTGGTGAACGTTCGACGGCCACAAAGAGGCTTCAGAGTGTTAGCGCTTAGCTAGATCTGCCCTCGTTCCATTGCTAACACGCCAGGAGCCCCTCTTGTCTGAAACAGGAAATACTTTAACCTTATTTCCTTACGTTTATTCTGCCACTGCCATGGCCGAGTACACACACACACGCGCTAACGTGGCGAAACCACGTCCACAACGACAGAAAATATGTCTCTGTGTTATTTACATTTGATCAAAGTCCAAGTTCAGATCGTTAAAAATGATATATCATTCACTGCAAGGAAATCACAAGGAAGTTATGGTTCGCTGAATGTTGCTCCTCCTTGAAAGTAAGTTCTGTTGAACTTTTTCCTACACATTTTCAGTGAAAACAGGCAGTTAAATGGCCACGCAGTGATAGTGCTATGCCGCGGGTGTGATTCAATGCTGAATAAGGTTTAAATGTATAAATATGAATGTCAATATTTAGATAAAATATGTGCTCATTTTTATTCAAAAATAACTTTTAACAAGTGTGGTAATTAGACATGACAGCAAAGCCCTTGTCTTAGATGCATTCTCAGCATGTTTACAGATCACATTTGGGTTCAGCATTTCAGTGAACTGAAGTTCCTACCTCAAATATGCCAAAAAAAAAAAAAATGATTCCCAAAAAAAATCTGATTCTGACGGGGATACGGGAATGTTTGTAGCGTGTTTTGGCTCTACTGAATAGTTATTACAGCCTTCTCCAGGGACGGCCGGCCACATGTACCCACTGACTATTTGACAGTGAGTAAGAAGTGAAGGTAAATTAAGAGTGGCATCATATTAACAGCATTTAAATCCACGTCCAGGCCCGTCTGAATCAGCTCAGCTTCTAAAGTCGCGGAGCTTTGGACTGGCTTCCAACCTGCTTCCTGTTTTCGGCTGCTATTTAAAGCATTTCATTTTCACAACTCTACAAAAAAAAAAAAAAAAAAAAATTTTTAAATGGCAACTGCTCAACCGCGCGTCAACAAGGTGACCGCAAACGACCCGGTCCAGGAGCAGGAGCGTCCGAAACGTCCTGTTCCCGCAGGTCCCGCAGGTACAGGAAGTGACCCTGTAGGTGTGCGCACGGCCCCCGCTTGTGGTCAGTTGGTTTTTTTGGGCCATCCCCATTTAGTCTGGGGGGTAAAAGACGACTGTGGCCGGCTTCTCACAGGACATCCCGTGCCTCCTCATCCCGTGGACCTCAGACTACTGTTCCTATATAGTACATACGTATGCCCACACATGCCACTCACCCTCCTGGAGCCTCAAACCCACTCTTGGTTGGAAAACTGCAGTGATTCAGATTTTTTTCTTTTCTTGAATACTAGCTGCTCATGTTCAATTCTCACCCTGATTTGCAATGTCCAATTAGCTATCTGCAGCCACATTCGTACAAAAGTCCACTGACCAATCAGAAGAGTCCCGGACAAGCACTCCGGAACACGTGCTGTCGCTAGTCTTTTCACACCACTGACTACTGCAGAGTCAGAGGAAGACCTTTCATATGTGGCTTTTCGCATGCAGTCCATCTGTGCCTGACTGAGCAGCAGGGGTCGCTAGAGAGCAATAAAGCACGGATCCCTAACCAACTGAGACTTTCCTGCTTGTCCAGAAAAGAAGTATGGTGCGTCTCCCAAGCAGAATATTTTTCTGAAATGAAGGTTAAAATTTGTTCATTAATAAATCATTCTCCAAAATAAATAACTCTGTCCTGGCTGGGGGAGGGGGGGGGGGCGGTTTGAGGTGTGTGGGGGGAAAGAGGCCCCTTCACACAGTGTTAAGGAACAGGAGAGACGATGAAGGCTCTCTCACAGAGCGCTACGCCTCCCACTCATCCTGGGAAGATTAACGCAGCAGCTGATGGGGGAGCGCCGCGGCGGCAGGTGGTTCAGAAGACCGGAGAGCGCCGCTAAACTGCTAAACTGCTAACTAGCTAAGCTGCTAACTCGCTAATCCACTAAACTGCTAACCTGCTAAACCGCGAAACTAACCGCTAAATCGCTAACTTGCTAAACCGCTAACTAGCTAAGCCGCTAACTTGCTAAGCCGCTAACTCGCTAATCCACTAAACTGCTAACCTGCTAAACCGCGAAACTAACCACTAAACTGCTAACCCGCTAAACTGCTAACTCGCTAACCTGCTAAACCGCGAAATGAAATTTAAGCCAGATGGGCGGGTCGAGGGCCGAGTCTGAGGTGCGAATTCGCTGTCGGATCTTCGAGCGCCATTGCTCCGGCAGTGCGAATGCTTCCTGTCATATAAACAGAGAGAGAACTGGCAAAAGGGGGGGGGGGGGGAGCGTAGCAGGCGAAGGGGGGGGGGGGGGGGGGGGTGGAATGTAATGCCGAGGGTCGCCGCGGTGACGTACGGCGTCCCGGTGATTCGCGTCCGTCCCGCGTGTCTCGTCTCTCCACCAGGGGGACCCGGACGGGGCCTTGAACCCCTCTGACCCGCCGTGAGGTTCAAACAAAAATCGTCACGGGGCTCCTGGGCTCCTCCCAACACAAACACCCGACCCCCCCCCCCCCCACGCACGGCCAAAAGGCCCCCCCCCCCCACGCACGGCCAAGGGGCCCCCCCCCCCCCACGCTAAATCAACGCCAGCGCTGCGCGCGGAACCCTGCTCTCTAACAGAGCTAAACGCACTCCATCAGCGTCGCCGAGCCGAGCCGGGTTCACCGCCGGAGGAGGAGGAGGAGGAGGAGGGCTGCGTGGTGAAGTGGGAATATCCGGCGATGAGAGAAAGAGAGAGACGCCGCACGTGTCCCGTGTGTCCGCCGCGGCTCTTCGGCTCCGCCTTACATTCCGGCAGCGGCTTGAATTAACGGCCCTCTGTGCACACTGTACACACATCAAAACTACAGCCAAGCGCACTGCATCTTAAATGGATTGTCCTTTGTGTGTGTGTGTGTGTGTGTGTGTGTGCATGTGTGTGTGCGTGTGTGCCTGGGTGTGTGTGTGTGTGTGTGTGTGTGCATGTGTGTGTGCGTGTGTGCCTGGGTGTGTGTGTGTGTGTGTGTGTGTGTGCATGTGTGTGTGCGTGTGTGCCTGGGTGTGTGTGTGTGTGTGTGTGTGGAGAACAATGTGAAGGGTCGCACAGTTTTAGTGGACGGCACAGAGTGTATGGCTGAATCAGAGACACTCATCTTTATGAGGTGACGTGTTCTCCCTATTGACAGACCGGACGCTTCTCAGTGATTCCGCACAGTGCATGAGCCAGCCCCTGCTCTGGAATGGCAAGCCCTGCTCTAGAGCTCCACAGCCCAACGGCTCCACACGCATACAGGAGTGAGACCGCAAACATGCCATTAGAATCTTTCAGGTGTGAAGTCACAAATCTGCGATTAGAATGTTCGTAACTGAACATTCTAATGCCGATGTCACAATCGCTGCCGGTAACTGAAAGCAGTGGAGTTCTAGAACACTGACTTATAATTTTGAAAAAAAAAAAAATAAATAAATGTATACTCTTCAAGGAATTAAAGCCCTTGATAAAAACATCTAAAGTACCTACACGGGTCCGAAGTAGCGGTCATTCAGCTCAGGTGTGCAGCACCTGCTGTAATGCGTCCACAGTCCACTTTCTCAGCCCTCATTGGCCGTCTCAAGGCAGCATTGTGACATCACGGGAACGGGCTTACGTGCGAAATGATTCGTTCTGAAGGAGCCGCCCTTCTCCGTGGTTCCAGGAACCAGGTTAACCTCCCAGGAGATACAATTTCACAATCCTCTCTTTCTCTCTCTCTCTCTCCTGGTTTACACACGTCTCCACGGAAACTCCTGGTAACAGGAGAAGTTAAGCAAAGGTTATTTTTCCCCTTTCGTTATTTTATTTATTTATTTTTTAAGGACCATGGAAACCAATTTGCCGTGTGCCATTTTTCCTTTCGTCAGCACGGCCGTGGAAGTGGGTAAATATCCTCTGAGCCCCGAGCCTGGCATGCAGACACCCGGCCAGCCCAAATCAGCGGGCGGGGCGGCCAGCTCCCCTCTACCTGGAGCTCCGGGACAGATGATCAGAACCCAAGGGGAACCCAAAACACCGGGGGGATGGGGGGGGGGGGGGGGGGTCCAGGTGGGGGCATCCAAACCCAGGAGCCACAGTGAGCCTGATCAAAGGCTGCTCTTCCTAGGATGACAGAAAATTATAGTATTTCTGTGACCCCCCCTCCATGGTTATGGTCGAGAGTTTGAGAGTTGAGAGATTGAGACTTCACCTTAACCCCCCCCCCCCAACCCACTCACCCACCCGCTCGTGTATTTTCACACCTTAACGTGCCAATATCCTGAAGAAACTGTCACAAAAATGACCTCATTTTTTCTGCCATAACAAAGGCCAGTAGGACATTGTAAATAACATGCTTTTATTAAATTAATGCACAAGCCAAAGTGTCAAAACAAAATGTCAGTTTTATATAAATTAAGTGTATGATGAAGTTTCCTGTTCTAATTTTACCCACATGTGAGTGATTGGTTTCATAAATCCTCTCACTGTTCTTGCGTCGTTCCAGAACAACCTGCTAAATAAATCCCCCACCGCTCTCCCTCTCTCATTCTCTCCCTCCCTACCTCCCTCTCTCCCTCTTTCCCTCCCCACCTCCCAATCTCCCTCTCTCCCTCCCTCGCTCCCTCTCTCTCTCGCGAGGGTCAACAGGGCCCATTGGCGTTATTAATACGCCAATAAGCAACTCTCGCACCTCTCACTCCCATACCCCCCCCCCCCCCCCCCACCCATGGGGGTGGCCTTCACCAGCCCCGCCGCAGGCTAATTTATTAGCGCTAATTATCGAGGTGTCGGAGAAACAAAAACAGGTCTGCTCGCTAAATTAGCAAGGGGGGGGGGACAAGGTGGTAGAGCAGGGAGACATGACCTCTCTCTCTTTCTCTCTCCCAATCTGTCTCTCTCTTTTTCACTCTCTTGCTCTTTTTTCTTTTACTCCTTCTTTCTCCGGGTTGCTCCCTAGCCTCCGTTCGGGGGGATATGGCTTAAACACATTGCCCACACTCCTGTACCAACAGTAATTAACGGCCACAGCGGTGTTACCGTCCCCTGACACTGGGGGCAGTACAGGGTACAGGGCAGACTAGCGCTGCAGGTATATGCACACACACACACACACACACACCATTACTGCTCACACACTCACACTTTTTTTTTGTGTAAGCAGATTTGGGTCAAAGTGACTCCCACAGAGCCTGAGTCCCAGTGTTAGTTCTACCCTGAGAGAACGGCCCAGAGAAAACAGCCAGTGTTTAAACTAATAACACGCTAAGCACATGCTAATAGCACGCCCTCCGGCCGCTCAGCGCCGCTGCTAACGAGCTAATTGGACCCCGGTCTCGGACAAAAACAAGCGAGAGGATGGTGTGGAATCGTCACGGAGACCATCCTCACAGTCGTGCCCGCGGATACGGATGGGACAGAATCGAACCGTCCTCAATCGGATCAGAATCGAATCGAGGAGACCATCCTCACCATCGTGCCCGGATACGGATGGAACAGAACCCCCCCCCCCCCCCCCGGCGAACCACGTTATTGCGAAACGGTGATTTGTTCACTGCACTGTCAGCAGAGCGTGCCCCCTGTCTTTGCCCGTGATTTTCGACACGTCCCAGTTCCAGTCGCTTACGCAGTGGGGTGAGTCTCAGAGTTTATTTGCTCACACCCACCAGGTCCCATTCGGGGGGGGGGGGGGGTAGTTCAGTTGTGTGTGGGCTCAAAGACCCCCCCCCCCCCTTGCCTTGCCCACACCCGCCCCCGCCCCCGGCCCCCCGCCCCATGTCTCACGTCTCACCCCACCACAGGAGGAAGCGTGACATCACGCCGCGGTCGTCACGGGCAACCGGTTTCACGCGGGCGGGTTTCCGGGGATGTAGTGGGGTGGTCGTCACGGTGACGGACAGTCAGCAGGCCGCTGTCCAGAGGTCAGTGGTGACGGGGGGGGGGGGCTTAGCCGCTGTTTTATTTAGGGTGATGGAAGACGAGTCAGCTGTAGACCACCCTGTGGGGGTGTGTGTGTGTGCGTGTGCGTACACACATGCTTCCTGCACGAATGACACAGCAAATTGGGGGGGTTATCCTATTCATCGGAAAACCACCACAGTCACTTGTTGCAAAAAAAAATATAATATTTACATTACTATAGTTACAACATCGATAATAACAATAATCATCATTGTCACGACTCATTCATACGTCTGTAACAAAGTGCTAAACAGAGTACAACAGTTTCCAAACTCCGCAGCTCAGGCCCAATAAAGCCAAACTGAGACTGCGGCCTCTGTGGACCATACTAGAAGCTGCTTGCTTTACCCCATTTCTCACTCAGCGAGACTCATTTATACACACAGGGTGACCCTCGGTTTTATATACTGTCCATTCACTCGGCCGAGGCACAGCGGCAGCGGGCTGGCTGTGATATAAACCTGCAACCCCCTAGAGGAGGACAGAAACCCGTCGCAGTGCTCTGCCGCTGCGCGGTGCTCCGCGTGCGCTCTCTAAAGCATGCAAGACACGGCGCATTCCCTGCGTGCGCATTCCCTGCATGCGCATTCCCTGCGTGCGCATTCCCTGCATGCGCATTCCCTGCGTGCGCATTCCCTGCGCGTTCGGCGGGTTGCGCAGCTGTGCACTGCGGCCGGCCTGTTTGCCCTGTGGTCGGACCGTGATGTGAAAATAAAGACCTCGGGACTTCAAAAGGATCCAAAGCGTGTGTGTGTGCGTGTGCGTGCGTGTGTGTGTGTGTGTGTGTGTGTGTGTGTGTGTGTGTGTGTGTGTGTGTGTGTGTGTGTGTGTGTGTGTGTATGTGTGTGTGCGTGTGTATGCGTGTGTGTGTGTGTGTGTGTGCGTGTGTGTGTGTGTGTGCGTGCGTGTGTGTGTGTGCATGTGTGTGTGTATATGTGTGTGTGCGGATGGTGGGCAGTGGGCGGATGTTTGTCCTTTCTTGGTGGGAAGTATAACATCATTTCATTGCACATGAAACCCAGCGGGCGCAGTTTGGGGGGCTGAGCTGGTCTATATTTAACCGCGTCTCTGGGGCGACTCTGTCCCCTGTAGGGTGACGGTGGGGAGAGGGGGGGGGGGGGGGGGGGGGGAGGTCCTGGTGAGTTCTGAGATCGCCGTTGTGTATTTACCGTCCGCTATTAAAAGCCGATCGTGCAGTTTTTAGACTAGAGCAGGCGGCCATGTTCACCCTGCTCCTGCGGCCCCAGAGGCGCTGCCGCCTGTGTGTTAGAGTAGTCCAGTCTGCAGCGAGACCCGGGCCACGACCCCGATACCATCGGCCTGCTGGGCTAAAGACCAAGGACCCCAGCCAAGGGAAGCACACACGCTAACTCACCCTAACGCCATATTCTACACACACTAATTCACACTGACACCACGGCTATCGCTAAGCGCACACGCACCAATCGGATTGTCCCCAACAAGCACACCAGGTTTTTGCGATCGGGCACCGCACCAGCGCACGAGAGGCACGGGCTAATCCTTCCTCCCGCGTGCGCCGATCCTCGTCCCGACCGTCACGTCTTCAGCCGAGCGCTAACGGGTGCTAACGGGCCGCTAGCATGCCCGCTAGCTGGAAAAGCTCTTTGTGCGCCGCTGAGGCGAGGGGTGAAAGGTCAGAGAGGAGACGCGTCGGTCACACACGTTTTGGCTGCAGTGCTCCTTGGGACCTGTAGTTTAATACCGCGGAATGACCCCTGAGCTTTTTTTTCTTTTTTTTTTTTTTTATCGTTATGGTAGAAAAGATGACATCACAAGAGAACAGCCCTGAACAAATCACACACGTAACTCTTCCTTCATTCTCTCCCTCTCTCCGTCTCCTCTCTCCCTCTTTCTTTCCTCTCCCCAGCTCCCTCCCTTCTTCCCCCCTTTTCCTTTGGAAATGAGCTTGAAACTTCGGCATCCTGTACAAGTTTATGCAGAACATTTATTTATTTTGTCCTCGGTTGCAAATGTAAACTTTGCTTGAGCGAGCGTTTATTAAACTCCCTCTGGCTTTTTCCACCTCCGCTGCGTAGAGCTTGGATTTTTGTTTTTCTCTAACGTTCTGTCTTTTTTTTCCCTCTCTTTTTTTCCTGTTTATTTTTTCGCGGTACTTACACCAGACTAAATTGTTTTTGGGGACAAGCACAGGTAATTTGTTGTCGCCGTGACACGAGCTGTTCTGCCGTCTGCCACCCTGCCCATCCGTCTCTGAGCACGTAACATTGCCTTCTGTATACGTCATATCCAGAGCTACTTACACGGGTAGCCAAACTACGCCTAATTCATCCCGGACATTTTACTGCCACGGGGCAGTTTGAGCCCCTTGCTTCAGGGCACAACTCTGGCTCCCCACCTGGGAATCGCACCGAGCGCCTCATCCCCGTACCCAAACGTTTATGAGGTCGCTCCACCCAGCGGGCGACTTCACGCACAGTTCGGTAAAACAGGGGCAGGAAAAAGCACAGGTAAGAGCATAGGTAAGAGCACCCTGTGGCTTCAGTAAAAACAGTGGTAACTGCAGGAAGGGCTTTTGACTCAGTTACAACCACAGAACACAGGATGAAGAAGCACACACACACATATACAGATACACACACACACACACGCACACATACAGATACACACGCACGCACACATATACAGATACACACACACACATACAGATACACACACACACATATACAGATACACACACACACACACACACATATATACAGATACACACACACACACACACACACACACACACATACAGATACACACACACACACACACACACACATATATACAGATACACACACACACACACACACACACATACAGATACACACACACACACACACACATATACAGATACACACACACACACACACACACACACACACATATATACAGATACACACACACACACACACACACACACACAGATATACACACACACACACACACACACACACATATACAGATACACACACACACACACACACACACACACACACATATACAGATACACACACACACACACACACATATACAGATACACGCACACATACAGATACACACACACACACACACACTCTCTCTGTCCCCTGGAGCCAGGCCAGGCTGTGCGGTCTGTGGAGCTGTGGATGTCAGGTCCATCTGTAGGCTATATTGGAGGATTGGGCCCAAATTATGACATACAAATTGAACCTAAAGGCCTCTCCATCACATTCGATAGGCTTTAACCAGCAGGTTCAGTTTCCCATGGAATTCCTCCAGCTCTTGGCGGGGGGTGGTGGTGGTGGGGGGGGGGGGGGGGGGGGGGGGGGGGCAGTCAGTTTCGTCAGACACAGCCCCTCTTCTCTTTCAGCCAGGCTCTCTCATACGCTAGCACTTGCGGTAGCAGTACCAGCGTTAGCAGCACTGGTAGTAATGGCAGCAGTAGCTTCCTTAACTGACTGTAGTATCAGTAGATTGAACCAATAGGAACCAAATGTAATTAATTAGAGTTAAAACCACTCACTCACGGTTGATTTTGCACTGAAATTTTGTAGAATAGAAGCACTATCACTGACTTGGGTTCAGAATGCTAATCAGCTGGGACACCAATGAACTGAAGAGAGACACATCGATACATCCAGCCCAGCCAGTGTCTCCAGCGCACTCTAGTGGCAGATCCTTGTTATTGTACATCACTATTTGGGGAGCTTACTGAGTGAGTGATTGAGCGATAGACTGAGTGAATATATGCGTTCATGGGTGAAGTGTCAGTGAGCATGTGACTGAGTGAACATTGGGTGAGTGAGTGAGTGAATGAATGTTTGAATGAGTTAATGAACATTTGAGTATCGCCGTGGAAACACACAGGATTCTGTGAGCTCCTGATTGACAGTGCAGGTCTTGAGCTGATGCAGAGCTTTTACACGGGCCAAGGCCTATGGGCCAGGCCCTAAATCACACCCCCTGCACTGAAAAATACTAAGTATCCTTGTAACAGATCTGTAAAAAAATATATATATATATATATATATATATATATATATATATATATATATATATATAGGCAAATACAGTATGTATATATGAACATGTATAAATATAAATATTGAATGACGTGTAAATGGTTAAAATTATGCATGTGAATTCCCCATTTAAGACCCACGTGATATAACCCAGAGCTGAAATGTGGCTCTAACCTTTCGCCCAATCCGTGACACGCATGTTCTCCCTGGTTTATTTGTGCAGGTTCTCTCTGAGAGAGAAGCAGTCATCGAATCAGTGCGCAGAAAGACAGACAGCCGAGAACTGCGAGGTCTGTCCCTCTGCTGGGGTGCTCCTCGTAAGGATGGCCAGGTAGTTCATCGTAAGCTTATCTTCAGTTTTCGATGATCTTCCCGGTAGTTCGTTTTTAAGACACCCGGGGTTTAAATACTGTTCTCCGTGAATTTGGAATCCAGAGTGGATCAGTGATTATGCTTGGACGTATAGCTTGGAGAGCACGGGTGTCGGGAGCCAGGGGTGAAGCGGCTGACCCAGAGGGGCAGGGATTTTTTTTTTTCCCCCCCTCATGGAAGGTACACAACTTTAATTTCTCCCACAAACATCCCAACGAGCCGCACCTTCTGGAGCCAGGGCCAGCTGCCTGAGCGCCAGTCATTCTGGCACCACTGCGGCTGGATCACTGAACAAACGCTTTCCCTGTCCTGAACAGCTGATCCTGTGCTACCTGTTCCTGAAGCGGTGGCATCCCACGCAATGGCCTACGCGTACCCGTCTGCCTGCTCTTCCTGTCCGGAGCTTTAAAAGGCAGATCCACTAGATCAAGGCCAGAATACATCTACAGCTAATTCTGCACAACAGCACCAAAAATGGTGACAGTAAAGGATGTATACTGCTCCTGAACACGCACACGCTCATACACACACACACACTCACCTACACGCACACACGCATACACACACACACAAGTACACACATACACTCACCTACACGCACACACGCATACACACACACACATACACACACACACAAGTACACACATACACTCACCTACACGCACACACGCATACACGTGCACACATACACACACACACGCACACAAACACACACACATACACACACACACGCACACACGCATACACGCGCACGCATACACACACGCACACATACACACACAAACACACACACACACACTCTCACACACACTCTCACACATACACGCACACTCTCACACACACACACACACACACACACACACACACACACACGCACACACGCACACACACACAAGCACATACACACAAAGGCACACATACACACACACTCTCACACACACACACACCCACACACACACGCACACACACTCACACGCATACCCCACCCCCCCTGTTGCCGGTGGCTTGTTGGAGGGGAGTGGGGTTTTGATTAAGCTGTGGTTGGGGCTGGCTGGGGCTCCCCTTCAGCATGGCAGGATACGTTTCTCCTTGTCCAAACACTGGGGGGGTGAAAGGCAGCCTGTGTGGAGGGCTTTTTGGGGTGGGGGGGGTGCAGGGGGAGTCCTGTCATGGGGGCTCCTGGAGAGACCAACGCGGGCGCCTTCCAGTCACCGCCGGCAACCGCAGCCACTCCCACCGGCCCTACGGACGGCTTGAGCCGCCAACTTGAGCCGCGTGCTCACAGTCGCACGCTCGCCCATCAGAATCGCCCCTTGCGGCAGGAAACTGCACTGGCAGTGGCTAATGAGCACAGTCTGTGATGCAGAGGTTAAAGGTCAAATTCAGCACAATTGTGCTAATTTGCCTCTAAGGACTCTGTTGCTGCCATGATTTCATAGCTGCTGTTTCCGTAATGTATTTGCTGCATTGTTTTTTTTGTGCGTGATGTCACTATGGACCCTGTTCCATGGGTGTATTTTATGTGTGATGTCACGAAGACTAATTTTTATGGTTATACTTTATATTTGATGTCACTACGACTCATTTTTATGGCTATACTTTCATATTTGATGTGAATAAACTCTGTTTCATGGATATAATTTATGTGTGACTTCCCTAAGGGTGCATATTCCTTATTTAATCCATCCTTCTCTCCTCTGTCCTCGCCTGACCCTGAAATTGATTGAGGAAATCGATCAACGTGGAAAGACAGCACATCTTTTGAAAAATATAATAAATGCATCATCATGCCAAAAATCCTATGCGTCAAAAAAACCTACTCCTTCACTCATTAGTTTTTGACATGTTAAATTTTGATATGTCGACGTGATTCAGATGAGCATTTCATGAGGTGACAATGAACACGGTATAAAGACGTGTGTCAAGGAGCTCGAAACAAACATTTCAAAATTAACTGCAATCTCTTCTTCTATGGAATTTATCGTTGGCTGTCATCCTCATTCCACTGGTGCCTTACCGCCATCTTCAGTTTCTTGACTGCCATTACCTCTTATCTAAATATGACCCTGTAAACCACGTTCGTTCAAAGAAGAGAAACAAGTATCTGCCACCTGAACCGCGACATCCATACTCAGATGTCAGATTCCTAAATCCAGCTGTTTGTAAATTCTCAGTCGTAAGTCCACTCCCTCTCATCTCTCACGATTCCAGTCTTAATTAGTCGATAAATCTAAACATCTATCTCAATCTTTTTGCCTTGTCAACAGGTGAAGAAATGACTCTTTATACATTTTTAAAGAGCTTTTGGCACAGTTGGCTTTCCATACTAACCCTCGGCTTCATGGTTGTATTTTATGTGGGATGCCTCTAATATACATTTTACATCATGTGATTGGTTTTTGCTCCAGTGTCCTAGCCAGGGCTCCAGGCCTTGAAAATAGAAATTACTTTCTCTGTGGGGCTCTCCGGAATAAACGAACGATGCATTGAAATAAGAAGTTGTTATGCAAATCAATATCCTGGAAAGGGCAACAAGTAACTTTGTCCATTCATTCATTCATTCATGCATTCGCTCATTCGCTCGTTCCTCAGATGGGTAAAAATGTAAGAATAGTAAAGACAACACAATAGCAAGGCCTCTATGAAGCAAAAGTTCTTCTAGACTTGTAGTGAAGAACACAAGCACACAAGAACAAGAGAAGACCGATGAGTCCATCTGAGCTGCTGATTAAAGAAGGTGAGGACATGTAGGAATGTACAAGTATGAGGGGAGACCTTCGTGGTAATTTGCCTCCAGTCAAAAGTGGATGTTTTACGGTGTCAGGTTTGGTCTTGAGGAATCCCAGGTCTTCTGTTCCCACTATAAATCCAGACAAGCCATGCGTGTGTGTGTGTGTGCGTGCATGCATGTGCGTGTTTGTATGCATGTGCATGGATGTGCGTGTGTCTGTGCGAGTGTGTTTTTATGTGTGTGTGTATGTGTGTGTGTGCGCGTGTATGAGAGGGAGAGAGGAAAAATAGTTTCCAGCGTCAATGTAAATTTACTTTTTGTTATTTCCAGTGGGGCCCTACAGTTCTGTTGAAAAAGCAAATATATTGAAACATACTGTGAAGGAAAAAAATAGAGAAATGTAAAGCAAGATCCATTTAACAGGCACTTTGGCCATATCGGTATATTTATACTACTCAAACATATCGTAAGCGCTGTTATGTGTTATTTGTGATACGTTACTTTTCCTCCAATTGCAAAAAAGCCGTGTTTAAGTCCGGGGGTAGGGGGGGGGGGGGGGCAAAGAAGAATTGTGCCCCGAGTGTCGCCACGCCAATCAGGGCTAACCAATCAGGATCGAGATCCCGCCTACTGCATCATCCCATGGACCAGTCACAGAGGAGGGGCCATTTTGTCTGGAAGGTCTGCAGTCTGGGGCGGTTTGTGTATGTTTTCGGAAATGACAGGCGCTGCACAGTGTTACATTCGCAGGGAAGGCGTGTAGCGTGCATATCTCATAAATACATATAGGAGAGGATGGAGAGGTTGTGTGTTTGGTTTCGACAGCAAAATATTGGGGGTTTTGACTGGCTTACGTTACCATAGCAACCGTTTTTTTTTGGAAACGAACGAACACCCCACAGCCCATGTTTCCAGGGCGGTCCTGCTGGTCTGTGCGCTGATTCTGTCTGTGACTGTCACACGTCCGGCCTGCTGGTCTGTGCTGATTCTGTCTGTGCTGATTCTGTGTCACTCCGTCATTCTGTCTGTGACTGTCACGTCCGGCCTGCTGGTCTGTGCTGATGCTGATTCTGTCTGTGACTGTCACTGTCGTCCGACTCCATTCTGTCTGGGCTGTCACACGTCCTGCTGGTCTGTGCTGATTCTGTCTGTGATGTCACGCGTCCGGCCTGCTGTCTGTGCTGATGTCTGTCACAGCGTCCGGCCTGCTGGTCTGCTGATTCTGTCTGTGACAGGGCGTCCGGCCTGCTGGTCTGTGCTGATTCTGTCTGTGACTGTCACACATCCGGGCGGTCCTCCTGGTCTGTGCTGATTCTGTCTGTGACTGCCACACGTCCGGCCTGCTGGTCTGTGCTGATTCTGTCTGTGACTGTCACACGTCCGGCCTGCTGGTCTGTGCTGATTCTGTCTGTGACTGTCACGTGTCCTGCTGGTCTGTGCTGATTCTGTCTGTGACTGTCACGCGTCCGGCCTGCTGGTCTGTGCTGATTCTGTCTGTGACTGTCACGCGTCCGGCCTGCTGGTCTGTGCTGATTCTGTCTGTGACTGTCAGGCGTCCGGCTCCAGGGGAGTCCTGCTGGTCTGTGCTGATTCTGTCTGTGACTGTCACGCGTCCGGCCTGCTGGTCTGTGCTGATTCTGTCTGTGACTGTCACGCGTCTGGCCTGCTGGTCTGTGCTGATTCTGTCTGTGACTGTCACACGTCCGGCTCCAGGGTGGTCCTGCTGGTCTGTGCTGATTCTGTCTGTGACTGTCAGGTGTCCGGCTCCAGCCCACTGAACTTCCTGCTGTTCCCTCACCTCGTTCCCTTTTGATTCGCCCCCGTGTTTCGTGCCCTCTGTGTCCGCTAGTTGTGGTTGTAATCGCTTGATGATGCATAAACCTGCCTTCCCTCAAACAGTGGGGGCTCGTTACAGACACTTATTTGACCTCCTTGTGTCCTTTTCTCACTTCCTGGGCTCCAACCATCGGAGGACACAAGGTAAGGACGTGAGGAAAGGACACAAGGAAAGGACGTGAGGACGGAGGACTCAAAGAAGCGTGCATTAGGCGAATGGAATGTCCTCGTTTAGTCAAATGTCAGTATGAAGTCGGTCAATTACAGACATTCCTACGCCACACTTTCCGAAAAAAATGCTTCTGCAAAGGATGTTCCAGAAGCCTGCAGGAGCCTCCAAGCTCCTTCGAGGAACATTTAACGGGCTGGAACATCTTTAAAGAGGCCAGACCTCGATCAATTTTCAGGTCAATCAAGGACCGAGGAGACAAGACGGATAAAATAAGCGATTGGAAAGAGCCCAGGATTTGCTACCCCCCTCCCCCCCCCCCCCCTCCCATTCCTAAACCTTCAATACAGGGGTAAGTGTGGGAATCAGAGAAAAAGAGAGAGCATATGAAAGAAAGAGAGCGAGAATCATGAGAGGGGAGAGAGAGAGAGATACCAGCCCTGGAAGACTCTCTTTCTCTCTCTTATTTAGTTATTTTTATACTCTCTGCGTAAAGGATCTGAAAACCCTCCACTTTTTATCCAGCATGGCGAGTTTCAGCACATGTGGTATACATTACCTTCTGTGAGGAGAGAGGGAGAGAGACAGAGAGAGTGAGTGAGAGAGAGAGGGGGAGAAAGGGAGAGAGAGAGAGGGGGAGAGACAGAGAGAGAGAGTGAGAGAGAGGGGGAGAGACAGAGAGAGTGAGTGAGTGAGAGAGATAGAGAGAGAGAGAGTGAGTGAGAGAGAGGGGGAGAGACAGAGAGAGTGAGTGAGTGAGTGAGATAGAGAGAGAGAGAGAGTGAGAGAGACAGAGAGAGAGAGTGATAGAGAGAGAGGGGAGAGAGGGAGAGACAGAGAGAGTGAGTGAGAGAGAGAGATAGAGAGAGACACAGAGAGTGAGAGAGACAGAGAGACAGAGAGATAGAGCAAAAGAGAGTTGTGTCTCTGAAAATCAATGAGCTGTGAGGCGTTGCCAGGTCTACTTTTAGATGCCATAATTTAATCGGGCCGAACACCAGTCCCCGCCCACTCTTTCTCCTCCCCCATCCTCATTGGCCGCTGGACGTTTAATAATCTTAATTCATCTGCCTCTTAGCCAGAATGAAGCCACGCCCCTTTGCTCTGACGAGGGAATGGTGGGGGTCTTGGCTTCAGCATAAAAGAGTCATTTTTGGCCAAAGCGTACCCTCCCCAATCTGATATAACACCCCCCCCCCCCCCCCCCCCCCCCCCCCCCCGGTGCCAGACCAGCTTGCTCGCTGCTGCGCCCCGTTAGCGCACGTAATTATTAGCTAATGTCAGATCGACAGCTAATGAGCCACAACCCGTTTTCCTTTTTTATTTTATTTTCAGGTGAGCCTTGTGTCCGAAGCGCTCCTTACTCTACCCAGCAGGCATGCAGCAGACGCTCTCATCCAGAGGGACTCACACAACCTTTACACAGCGTTTACACTGCACCCACTCATACAGCTGGATATATACTGGAGCAATGCAGGTTAAGTGCCTTGCTCAAGGGTACAACGGCAGTGTCCAACCCGGGGAATTGAGCCTGTGACGTTCAGGTTGCAAGTTCAGCTCCTTGCCCATTATACTACACTGCCGCCCCAGGTGAGCCCCTGGCGCACTTCCGACGGACCACCTGTGCTTTGCGGCGGTCTGCTAGCTGCAGGCACGTCCGCTAACTGCCCCGCTCATCCGCATCCTGACTAACTGCCCCGCTCATCCTGACTAACTGCCCCGCTCATCCGCATCCTGACTAACTGCCCCGCTCATCCTGACTAACTGCCCCACTCATCCTAACTAACTGCCCCGCTCATCCTGACTAACTGCCCCACTCATCCTAACTAACTGCCCCGCTCATCCGCATCCTCACTAACTGCCCCGCTCATCCTGACTAACTGCCCCGCTCATCCGCATCCTCACTAACTGCCCCGCTCATCCTGACTAACTGCCCCACTCATCCTAACTAACTGCCCCGCTCATCCTGACTAACTGCCCCACTCATCCTAACTAACTGCCCCGCTCATCCGCATCCTCACTAACTGCCCCGCTCATCCTGACTAACTGCCCCACTCATCCGCAGCCTTACTAACTGCCCCGCACATCCTGACTAACTGCCCCACTCATCCTGACTCACCGCCCCACTCATCCTGACTCACTGCCCCACTCATCCTGACTAACTGCCCCGCTCATCCTGACTAACTGCCCCACTCATCCTAACTAACTGCCCCACTCATCCTAACTAACTGCCCCGCTCATCCGCATCCTGACTAACTGCCCCGCTCATCCTGACTAACTGCCCTGCTCATCCTGACTAACTGCCCCACTCATCCTGACTAACTGCCCTGCTCATCCTGACTAACTGCCCCGCTCATCCTGACTAACTGCCCCACTCATCCTAACTAACTGCCCCGCTCATCCTGACTAACTGCCCCGCTCATCCTGACTAACTGCCCCGCTCATCCGCATCCTGACTAACTGCCCCACTCATCCTGACTAACTGCCCCACTCATCCTGACTAACTGCCCCGCTCATCCTGACTAACTGCCCCGCTCATCCTGACTAACTGCCCCACTCATCCTGACTAACTGCCCCACTCATCCTGACTAACTGCCCCGCTCATCCTAACTAACTGCCCCGCTCATCCGCATCCTGACTAACTGCCCTGCTCATCCTGACTAACTGCCCCGCTCATCCTGACTAACTGCCCCGCTCATCCTGACTAACTGCCCCGCTCATCCTGACTAACTGCCCCGCTCATCCTAACTAACTGCCCCGCTCATCCGCATCCTGACTAACTGCCCCGCTCATCCGCATCCTGACTAACTGCCCTGCTCATCCTGACTAACTGCCCCGCTCATCCTGACTAACTGCCCCGCTCATCCTGACTAACTGCCCCACTCATCCTAACTAACTGCCCCGCTCATCCGCATCCTTACTAACTGCCCCACTCATCCTGACTAACTGCCCCGCTCATCCGCATCCTGACTGCCAGCGGGGCGCTGTGTATTTTTATTTTATTTTTTTTGGGGGGGGGGGCGTTGAAGCTTAATCCCCTGTGACCCCTACCTGCCCCCTGTCCCTCATCAGCACATCTGCAATACCAACATATGGGGTCTTCATTTCAGCTCTCTCTCTTTCCCTCTCTCTCTTTCTCTCTCTCTCTATCCCTCTCTCTGTGTATCCCTCTCTCTCTCTCTCTCTCTCTCTCTCTCTCTCTCTCTGCTGAGAGTGAAGAAAAGAGTGGGGGCAGGTCCAGCCCACGTCTCAAACGCTCCCCAATATCCACCCCCTCTGCCCCCTGTACCCCCAGTCAACCCCCACCCCCGGGATCTCACCCTGCTTTTCAGCACCTCTCTCCGCTCAAAAAAGGCCCCCTTTGTGCGTGCACCCCCCCCCCCCCCCCTCCCAGCCCCTCAATGGCCGTGTTCACTGCTGAGGACCCACAAAGCAAACTGGGGTGCGCAACGCGGCTAATGCCCACAAAAGCGGCTGTATTTATACATATTTATTTTAAAAGTTACTGAAAATTTACCCAACCCCCCCCCCCTCCCCCACCCCACACCCTAAACTCCAATCCCCCCCGCCGTCCGCACAAGACCTCTTTTATGACATGCTAATATCTCGCATATTGCACTTGGCGGTTCGGATTTGCTGATTGTTATTAGTTGCTCAAGAACTGAAGCGGCAATCGAACCCCCACCCCACACACACCCACAGCCCCACACCCACCCCCAAATTTGTTGCACGGTCTATGGTCCGAATCGTAGCTACGGCATCGGCCGTTCCACCACCAGTCTGGCGTGAAAATGTCGTAGCGCGTAGATAAGGTACCCCAGGAAGCCTGTGCGAGGTTCAGAAGCTAACAGAGCTGGGCACAACTGCTGCAAAGCCGTTAGCGTCGCTTAACAAGGTAATCTGACCTTCAGACGATACTGCAAAGTCCGCAGTCCGCAAACCCCGCCATTCTCCCTCAGAAACGCAGGACTCGTGATCCGCCGTAAAGATATTTCCTTTCATACGCCTGCAACTGCCAACGAAAACACTTAAAATCAGATGCGAGAGCGCTGCTATTTAAAACGGCATTGTTTCGATTGCTTGATGTTTGTAAGTAGCTTATTAAATTGTTCTGGTTCAAAACACCGAACCCTCCCAATATTCAGTGGGGAACAATTGTTCTAATGAGGGGTACAGTGTAAGAGATTACTGCGGAAGATTGCTTTGGCATTCAGGATCAGATTGGTCCTTCGTGTGTGCCAGTGTGGTCAGCTGTCATTGGTTGAGAGAACAGCACCAGTAAATGCGTTCTGGGTGAGACCCTCAACCAGAACCTATGACTCTGTGCAGCTTGTATGTATCAATACTGATCACATGACCGCTGAGGTTCCATTTGCCACAGCAGCTTAACTGAGCCAAAAAAAAACCTCTAGACTAACAAAGCACGATGAGATCAGCATAAACGTACTGTGACATCATGAACAGGGTGTTATTGTGACTATGAGAGGGTGCGGCTGGTGGAACTCAATGCATTCGTTCCTTGTTAATCCTTTGAAGAGTAGACTTTTTATTCAAAGTTCTAAGTCTAAGTGTTCTAGAACTCTGTGGCTTTCAATCACCATTAGTGACTATTACATCAGCATTAGAATGTTCCGTTAAGAATGTCTGCATGACATGTCTGTGATCTTTACACCTCAACAAATTCAGAAGGGAATCGGGAAGGGGGGGGGGGGGTATGGGGGCGGGGCGGTAGAGATAGGGGGGCCAAAGTGAGTTCATCCACAGTATTTACAATATTTAAAGGTGAAACAAAAACAAAAACTAAATAAAAAAAATACAACATCCCCACCATAAGCAGGCCCGCCATGTGTCTTGCTCGTGCGCGGGGGCAAGATGATCTCAAAAGGCCCCCCCCCCGTGCACGAAAGATGAAATACGGAAAATTAGCAAGATAAAAAATAACAAACTCTTATGTGACTCACAAAAATGTTTTCACAAATAGGTATTTCTTAAAAATAAAAAAAAAGGACAACACATTTTGTTTTACTGTCAACACAGTCTATGAAAACACATTTTCCCTTGTAACACATAAATTGCATATTTGTAACACAAAAGTAGTAACTTTGACACAAAATGTGTTGCAAGTAACACAAAAGCAGTAACACAAGAAGTGTGTTGGATCTTAGCACATCCATTTTGAGGGTGGAGCAACGTGCGGAACGAAAGCAGTTAACCTCTGACCTCCTGATGTATGTGCACACAGTCCGTGTGTAACAGTAAACGCGAGATTCTCACTGAACAGCACGTGCAGGGATCTTCCCTGTCCGCTCGCCTACACACTGGATCAGGGATGCACGCAGTCTGTTTCCTGAAAAAAATGAAACAAAATAAAACATTCTATTTCAATAAATGTAATTATTCTATCTAACGTTATCTAGACTTTCACTCTCAAAAAAAGTTATGAAAAAGTACCTAAAAAGGAACAAATGCTTGTCACTGAAGTGGTACACTAGGTAAATAAAATTTCACCCATAGGCAGCAAAACAAATTTTTTTTTTTTGTTAAAAAAAAAAAAAAAAAAAAAGGTATTTAAAGGCTTGTAAAAGGTATTCATTAGTACCCAAATATAACATTATTTTCAGGACACATTTGGGAATTGTTGTCCCTTAAAGAATAAAAATGTACCTACGCTGTACATTTTATTTCTGACATATTTCAGAATATTCACGGTTTTTCAGGGTTCCCTGCCACATCGCGGGTTTTTCAGGGTTCCCTGCCACATCGCGGGTTTTTCAGGGTTCCCTGCCACATCGCGGGTTTTTCAGGGTTCCCTGCCACATCGCGGTTTTTTCAGGGTTCCCTGCCACATCGCGGTTTTTCAGGGTTCCCTGCCACATCGCGGGTTTTTCAGGGTTCCCTGCCACATCGCGGTTTTTCAGGGTTCCCTGCCACATCGCGGGTTTTCAGGGTTCCCTGCCACATCGCGGGTTTTTCAGGGTTCCCTGCCACATCGCAGGTTTTTCAGGGTTCCCTGCCACATCGCGGGGGTTTTTCAGGGTTTCGGCGACACTGAACGGTGAGTTGCGGATTCTGTTTCCCGCCAATTAGCCGGTAGCCGCGGTAACAGCTGTTCAGTCGCCAGGGAGACGCGGGCGTGTCAATAGAACGTTTCACAGCACAGGAAATACGACTCGGTTGAGAGACGTAATTAAATCAAAACTTACTTTTTCAAAAAAAAAATGCAAAAATAGGAAAGGAAAACAAACATAGGAGATATTCATATTAACCACTTCCCTCCCAGCATCCCTCCCTCCTTCCTTGCAGTGTGAAAACATTCGATATTCAGTTCATAATGTGAGCTGCAGCAGGTCTGAGCTGTATTGTGTTTGGAGTGGGACAGAGCTGTACTGGGTTTGGAGCGGGACAGAGCTGTACTGGGTTTGGAGCGGGACAGAGCTGTTCTGGGTTTGGAGCGGGACAGAGCTGTACTGGGTTTGGAGCGGGGCAGAGCTGTACTGGGTTTGGAGCGGGACAGAGCTGTACTGGGTTTGGACACTGTACTGGGTTTGGAGCGGGACAGAGCTGTACTGGGTTTGGAGCGGGACAGAGCTGTACTGGGTTTGGAGCAGGACAGAGCTGTACTGGGTTTGGAGCGGGGCAGAGCTGTACTGGTTTGGGAGCGGGACAGAGCTGTACTGGGTTTGGAGCGGGACAGAGCTGTACTGGGTTTGGAGCAGGACAGAGCTGTACTGGGTTTGGAGCGGGACAGAGCTGTACTGGGTTTGGAGCGGGACAGAGCTGTACTGGGTTGGGAGCAGGACAGAGCTGTACTGGGTTTGGAGCGGGTCAGAGCTGTACTGGGTGTGGAGCGGGACAGAGCTGTACTGGGTTTGGAGCGGGACAGAGCTGTACTGGGTTTGGAGCAGGACAGAGCTGTATTGTGTTTGGAGCGGGACAGAGCTGTACTGGGTTTGGAGCGGGTCAGAGCTGTATTGGGTTTGGAGCGGGTCAGAGCTGTACTGGGTTTGGAGCAGGACAGAGCTGTACTGGGTTTGGAGCGGGACAGAGCTGTACTGGGTTTGGAGCAGGACAGAGCTGTACTGGGTTTGGAGTGGGACAGAGCTGTACTGGGTTTGGGGCGGGACAGAGCTGTACTGGGTTTGGAGCGGGACAGAGCTGTACTGGGTTTGGAGCAGGACAGAGCTGTACTGGGTTTGGAGCGGGACAGAGCTGTACCGAGTTGGGAGCGGGGCAGAGCTGTACTGGAGCGGTGCTTTCATTAGGAGCCCACAGGGTCACGCACAAAAAGCACACGATGGACAGAGCGAGTCTTCAAGCCAAGAACGAGAGAAGGGATGGGGGTGTACAGCAGGGCTGGGGGGGGGGGAATAAAAATCAATGCTCTGGCATAACTTTTTTAAAATAATCATTTGTACTCTGTGTGGCGAAGGGCCCCAGTGTCCGGTGCCCACAGGGCTATGCTAACATGAGGCGCTCGCTAACAGCTAACGGCTAACGTCTGCGATGCCCGATGGCCAGCATTAGGGGACGAGAATAACACTGTTTACATAAGAGGGAGGGAGGGTGAGAGAGGGGAGAGAGGGAAGAGGGGAGAGAGAAGGAGAGAGGGAGACGGCAAGAAAGAGGAGGGAGTGCACTTTGAACTGATGCACTTGTTGTACGTCGCTCTGGATAAGAGCGTCTGCTAAATGCCTGTAATGTAATGGGGAGAGAGGAGAGAGAGGGAGGAAGAACCAGGGAAAGAGAGAGTGATGGAAAGAACGGCTGGGAGAGAAGAAAGATGGGACGTAGAGAAAGAGAGAGCTGAAACCATAATTCACACTGTGGTGACCAGTGTTTCTCACACATAGTTGCTCATTGTTTTACTGCTCTCTATGTTGTGTACGGCCTATATCCGCAAGGAGAAAGCCTCATGCATAACAAATTGGCTGGTCCTATCCAAAACCAAAAATGGGGGGTTTGGGTGATTCGGGAAAACAGGTCTTTGGGTGGTTAGCCACTAGGCCGGTCTCACCATTGACTTCATCAGTCCAGCAGATCATATATTGAGGTGCTAGAAGGGCGGATGCACCCTTTTTCTGGGCTGAAGAGAGGTGCAAGGGCACTAGCAGCTTTCTGCCATGGATCTCCTCCTTCCTCTCTTTCTCTCTGGACCAGTCGCTCGTTCCTCCCTGAAACAATGATTCAATCGAGGTAGGGAGAAAGCCTACGGGCGTTGCCAAAGAAAATAACTCAATAATACAAAAAAAAAATAACTTGGGGGGTGGGGGAGGGGGGTCATGCTGGGTCGAGGGGTGGCGGTGACCCTGAAACCCCTCGCTCCCCCCACAGCTGTGCCCCAAATGGAGGTGAGGGGAGCAGGGCGGGGTCGGGTGGGCCGGGCCGGGCCGGGCCGGGCCGGGCCGGGCCGGGTGGGCGGGGCAGCTGGAGCTCTGGCACGCGGCAAATGCTGATGCCAGTGGAAAGCAGATCCTACAGCAGCAGACTCAAACCCCAGGGGTGCCGGCTCCAATCTCAGGAGGGGCACAGCTGCTTCGTTTGAAAAAAATACTTTATTGGATGTATCTTTTAAGTAAGATTTTACTTTCATTTGTTACACCTATATTTTCAAGTTTTCTCAATCGTTCAAATGAGCCTAAATATGTTCATTTGAGAAAACCAAATAAATAACAAAACTGATGTAAAAATTTTGGTTCATACAACGAAACATTTTTTTGAGTGTGTCTGAAGACATCCATAAGACAGATAATAGCTAAAAACACAAACTGCAGTTTGTGCATCTCCATGGATACAGTAAGTGTCTGGTCCGAGCACATGATTGACCATCATAACAATAACAATAACAAATGCGTGCTCACTGCTCAGAAGACCATCTTCAGAATTTAGAACACCTTGCGGTTATGATGTCACAGGTGGAAAGTTTCCTAGCGACCTGCTGGACACAGAGCATCCTTCAGGTGCCACGAGAAGCGTTACCACAGTGACTCAAGATTTCAGCTGCCCCGCCCCTTCATGTGTTTGTGTTTACTTGTCTTTTTCTTCTAAGATTCTTTCCAATGGTCTTTTTTATTTTTTATTAAAAGGAAAACTCTGCTCATTTTGCCGGACAGTGGCCTGGCAGACACCTGTCATTTGAAAAAGGAGGAAAAACAAACAACAGGAGAGAAGGGACTGTCCGGCTTTCCTTCATTCTCCGTCTGGCCTTTAATGGAGGCGGACGAGGAAGGCATGACAGAGCGTTCTGTGGCTTTCCCTCGTCCTAGAATGGGAAACCTGCACCTCCCACTCCACCCACCCCCCACCCCCCCACCACCCTCCACCCCTAGCTTTTACGGGAATCGAACGCTGGGTGCGTTTCTGAGGCTGCTAACTTACAGCTGCCAAACAGTGAGTCAACCCGCAGAACAGCAGCATTACGCAGACTAAAGAGACCGACATTGGGTGGGGTTATAGGCTGACATTGGGTTGGGTTATAGGCCGACATTGGGTTGGGTTATAGGCCGACATTGGGTTGGGTTATAGGCTGACATTGGGTTGGGTTATAGGCTGACGTTGGGTTGGGTTATAGGCTGACGTTGGGTTGGGTTATAGGCTGACATTTGGTTGGGTTATAGGCTGACATTGGGTTGGGTTATAGGCTGACATTGGGTTGGGTTATAGGCTGACTTTGGGTTGGGTTATAGGCTGACATTGGGTTGGGTTATAGGCTGATGTTGGGTTGGGTTATGGGCTGACATTGGGTTGGGTTATAGGCTGACATTGAGTGGATCATATCTGGCTTACATAAGCTGATGACATTAGGTGTGGCTATAGGTTGTCCATTTACAGGTTAGAGGTTGGTATTTTACGGGTTACTGGTTGATATTTTGCCGGTTTTAGATTGATATTGTGTGAGTTACAAGCTGACACTGAGCAGGCTTTTAGTTAACATTGTGCAGGTTATAAATGAAGATTATGCAGGTTATAAATGAAGATTATGCAGATTGTAGGTTCTGCGCAGAAGCTGAATGGGTAAGGTAAGGGTAATGGGTAAGGCCCAGCGCTGCACTCCTCCTGCTGTTTGTCTGTGTTGAGTTGAGTTCTGCCATAAATGCCCTGGAGAACAGGCTGAGAGTGGCCAAAGCCGTCTCCCATGTGACCTCAGGTGGAGGGGCAGGCCACACCTGGCCACGCCCACACGCATGTTCTGGGGCCACACCTGGCCACGCCCACACGCATGTTCTGAAGCCACACCTGGCCACGCCCACACACATGTTCTGGAGCCTCACCTGGCCACGCCCACACGCATGTTCTGGAGCCACACCTGGTCACGCCCATTCACATATTATGAGGTCAGACCCAGCCACGTCCACACACACACACACACACGCACGCACGCACGCACACACACACATACACATGCACACACACACACACACACACACACACACATGCACACACCCACACGCACACACACACACACACACACACATGCATAACCACAGTCTGCTGCTAATTCTTGCATATGTAATAAAGGTGTGGCCATGATTTTTTTATTTGTAGTAGCAAGACTCCAACAGAATTTAGCACAAATATATTAATGTGGTAGGAACAGATTGGCAAACCACCACATGTAGGACCAGAACACCACTGAATCATTAGGTGTGTGTGTGTGTGTGTGTGTGTGTGTGTGTGTCTGAGAGCAATGTGTATGTAGGGGAAAAAACTGTTGACCACTCCAAAAGTGAAAAAGATTTAAAATTAGTTTAATAAATAAATGTAATTAAGTGCATTTATTGGCCAGCGAGACTGGCAGGATAAATCATTGCCTCTTTAACTTTGTTTTAAAAAAATATTTTCCAGGCTTGCTTTTGAAATTGTGACCAGCACAGACTGTTCCAGAACTTTGGTTGTAGACCTCACACACTGCACACCGTCCTCTGTGCAAAATTCTCTCGCTGTTTACTTCGAGTTTTGCTTTCAGTTTACACAGAGTATACTGTTTCAGTTGACCATGACTTCAGTTGGGATTTACTTTGCAATTTCTTCGAGTTTACTAAGAGTTTTTTATGCGTTTATTTTGGGTTTCTGGTATTTTGTAGCAGCATGGCAGAGTGTAGTCTCGTTTGTATGTCCATGGTCAGACTCTTCCCATTCTTCCTCCACTGCTTTTCCTCTCGTTTTTCTCGCTTCTTTTCTTCTTCTTCTTCTTCTTCTTCTTCTTTCGCAGTCATGCCTCGTTTGGTCTCATCGGAGAACGCGAAACATATGATGTCTTTGCCGGTGCCTGCGGTGATCTGATTTAATTGCGGTGAAACTCTATCCCAGCTACAACACAGAGCCCTGGTCTCCAAGCATTCTGCTTCCTCTTTCAGGGAAGGGGGGGGGGGGGGGGGGGGAGGCTGTGGAACAACCGTGAACAGGACTTACACATAGAAATCATGCCAAGGAAAAGACACACATGTAGAAAACTGTCTTCACACAATGACAGACTGCACTTAGAAAACCCCCTTCACACAATGACAGACTGCCCTTAGAAAACCCCCTTCACACAATGACAGACTGCACTTAGAAAACCCCCTTCACACAATGACAGACTGCCCTTAGAAAACCCCCTTCACACAATGACAGACTGCACTTAGAAAACCCCCTTCACACAATGACAGACTGCCCTTAGAAACCCCCTTCACACAATGACAGACTGCCCTTAGAAAACCCCCTTCACACAATGACAGACTGCCCTTAGAAAACCCCCTTCACACAATGACAGACTGCCCTTAGAAAACCCCCTTCACACAATGACAGACTTCACTTAGAAAACCCCCTTCACACAATGACAGACTGCACTTAGAAAACCCCCTTCACACAATGACAGACTGCACTTAGAAAACCCCCTTCACACAATGACAGACTGCACTTAGAAAACCCCCTTTCACACAATGACAGACTGCCCTTAGAAAACCCCCTTCACACAATGATAGACTGCCCTTAGAAACCCGCCTTCACACAATGACAGACTGCCCTTAGAAAACCCCATTCACACAATGACAGACTGCACTTAGAAAACCCCCTTCACACAATGACAGACTTCACTTAGAAAACCCCCTTCACACAATGACAGACTGCAGTTAGAAACCCGTCTTCACACAATGACAGACTGCCCTTAGAAAACCCCCTTTCACACAATGACAGACTGCAGTTAGAAAACCCCCTTCACACAATGACAGACTGCAGTTAGAAAACCCCCTCCACACAATGACAGACTGCCCTTAGAAAACCCCCTTCACACAATGACAGACTGCACTTAGAAAACCCCCTTCACACAATGACAGACTGCCCTTAGAAAACTCCCTTCACACAATGACAGACTGCCCTTAGAAAACCCCATCCACACAATGACAGACTGCCCTTAGAAAACCCCATTCACACAATGACAGACTGCCCTTAGAAAACCCCCTTCACACAATGACAGACTGCCCTTAGAAAACCCCATTCACACAATGACAGACTGCCCTTAGAAAACTCCCTTCACACAATGACAGACTGCACTTAGAAACCCCCTTCACACAATGACAGACTGCCCTTAGAAAACCCCCTTCACACAATGACAGACTGCCCTTAGAAAACCCCCTTCACACGGCATTGTGTCTCCCCTGGATCTTTTCTTTTTTTCTTTCTTTTTTATAGCATTGTTATTGCCGTTTAAATGACAGGTTAGTCTTGGTAGTGCTATTTACTTTTGTTTACAATGCTAATTGTTGGCCTGCTCAGCTAACTTTACACTCATTGATCATTACTGTGCCTTTGTGCCCTCTTGGTGATGTCACTTTTTTTTGTTCTCCTGAGTGTAACACTCATGTTCTCCACTATTAAGTCACTCTGGATAAGAGTGTGTGCTAAGTGATTGTAATAATGTGATGTAAGTGGCTATCGATAAGAGTGTCTGATGAATTAATATAATGTAATGTCATGGGCGCATGCGTGAGTGTGTGTTGTGTGTGTGCGTGTGTGTGTGTGTGTCAGTCTGCATGTACGTGTGCGTGTGTGTAGGTGTGTGCGTGTGTATGTGTATATCAGCCTGCACGTATGTGTGTGTGCATGTATGTGTCAGTCTGTATGTCTGTGTGTATATATACTGTTCATATGTTTGAGTGCATGTGGTTTTGGGGTGACCTGTCAGGTTGGATGGGAGTGGGGGGTTCACCACACAGGGATGGGGGGACAGGGAAGGAAGGGGGGGGGTACGGGGGACCCCCACAGTCTCTCAGGCACTGGCCAGTGCCACTGTGGGCCCCGTCTGAGCACCACAGTTAAACCGCCCCCTTGTGACTCATTTGGGGGTGTATGTAGGGGTGGGGGGGGTGTAGTGGGGGGGGGGGGGGTGGTGTTACGTGCCTGGGCCCAGGGACCTGCAGACGCGTCACTGACACGCTTTTAAGGGTGGATGGAAAATTCAAGACTACCTGAATTTTTTTAAATGCTCTGCAGCAATAAAACTAACAACATAACTGGTGCAGCCTGGTCCTGAATGAGGTGCATTTAGTGCTTTAAAAAGGTTCATATCGCCATGCTACCGCCCCCCCCCCCCCCCCCCCTTACCCCCCTCTGGGAACAGGTCCCACCCCGTTTTCCGAGTGGGCTGCCAGTGGCGTGGAGTTTCGGGGCCGTCCCGCTGAAAGCTCATGAATTTGGGTTTTTGGGACGGAGATGTGGAGGGGGGGGGGGGGGGGGTGTGTTTTTGTGCCCCATAAAAAAACAAAAAAAAACTGGGGACCCAGAGCAGAGCCACACAGGGGTCCCCAGGAGGCTGGTTTCGGGGTGAGATATTTGAACAGGAAAAGCCGGCGGGTTTTATGGGGGCTCGGGACAGCCTGGGGAAGGCCACACCTCATCTTTCAGGGCCAGGCCCTCGCAGTTACCCTGGAAACGCTGTCGCCATGTGCCAGGGTGGCCGGATGGGATGTGGGGGGGGGGGGGGGGTGGGTTGAGGGGGTGTGGGGTTCCCCCGCCTGTGTGTCACTTTTGCCTGTAAATCACTTCAGGCTCCTGGGCTGTGTAATACGGGACCCCCAGTAGCCCTATACCCCCCCCCCCCCCACCCCCCCCCCCCCCAACCCCATCCACAGGTCTGTAAGTGAGAGCTGTTCCCATAATCCTCTCTACTGTGAGGGGGGGGTTACATCTCACCAAGCAAAAAAATTAATTAAAAACTTTTCTCAAAACTTTTGGTCACTGGGTAGCACGGAGAACAGCAGACAATGCACAAGGAAAATTGGAGGGTCATAACATGTATGTAACATGTTCAAAGCATGTACATAACATGTTCATAGCACGTACATATCTTGCTATACCTTTTGTAAGCCTACAATATGATTAGACAATATTTAAATACTTCTGTGTGGGTTGGTGTGGTTCTGTTGGGTTGGTCAGGTCGCTGTACAATTTATAAACACTTTTTAAATATAAAAAGAAAAATAGTTTCTCCGTTTGCCCCTCTCTCTCTCTCTCGCTCTTCTTTCTCGCTCTTTTTCTCTCTCTCTCTCTCTCTCTCTCTCTGTTTCCAGCCTTCTATTTATGTGCAACAAATGTCTGCAATTGTGAGGTCACCAGGTTCAGTTGTGTTTTTTTTTTTTTTTTTTAAACCAGCTTTTGAACACCAGTCAAAACACATTTCCATCCCATGTGCTGTTTAATGGAGGGAAGAGATGCACGGTTTGATCCGATTTAATCTCAACATTTATTACTGAAATCTGTCCAGGTGGAGATTGGTTAAGAGCTCACAGGTGCTGGTTCACGGGGCCAGGAGCCAGTTTACGGCAGACATACTTTCAACCCATTTTAAACCTAATTTTTTACTCATTATCCCAACGTCCTGTATTATTGGGTCAGAGGCAGGTAAACTGAGGGGGCTACGTGTTTTGATTGGCCATGGTTATCAGGTACACATACCTACACACTCACACCACACACACACTTACACCACACACACACACACACCACACACACACACACACACACTCAACATACTAACAGACCAGGAACCAGTGCAATGGCAGTAGCATCAAACGAAGAACAACGGTATCAAAAAGAGTTATTTGCACCGAATGAATACTGCACAAACTTTTTTTTTAAAAACACACACATTTCAAACCTGAATTGTGTTAACCACGGATGGTTGCCGCCACAAACAACCACACAGAGTGTTTACACCAGGAGCCGGCTCTGCATTACCATTGTAACGTTATAACAGTATTATAACAGCATTATAACCGCATTAACACCATTATAACGCCATTATAACAGTCACACAAGGCTGTACACAAGTGTGGCAGCTGAAGGAAAGACCCTAAGTCAACCATCCATTTGGCTGTTATAATCTCTTTACATTAATGTATTTTCTGCGCCTTGAAACTTTATTAACAACCTGTTGGTAATATGCGGTGGAAATGCTCACCTTCACCTGGTCATGTTCATCGTTAATTAGATCTACAAAATTGAACCAGCAATTTGAAATCAACCGACCAGCGGCTTTCACGCGGGAGCGTATTTCAAGGCAGACGTTCTTCATGTTAAACACCCTCCAGATTTTAAAGAGTCAAATTGTGTCTGCATCTTTGATCTGATTGGACCCCCGTGAGGGGGGGGGGTGTGTGTGTGTGTGTGGGGGGGGGGGGGGGGGGGTCACTGTTGCCATGGCAGACAAGTTTTTTTTGGTTTGTGCACATGTGCAGAGTTGGACTGCATGCATTATGCATCCACCCCTAATAAGACACCAACCCCCCCCCCAACCCCCCCCCCCCCCCCCCCCCCCCCCCCCCCCCCCCCCCCCCCAAGTGCCATCCCGTACCACCCCACCCCCCCAATCAAAGCCCTGTCTGGTTTGTTATTCCTCAGTGGGTTGATGTATCAGGTTCCTAGAGGCCAGTCTCTTCCTCCGCTGCTCTCACACATCCCTACCTCCCTCTCTCCCTCTCTCCCTCCCTCCCCCTCTCTCTCCTTCCTTCCCTCTCTCTGCCTCTCTCCTCCCTCCCCCTCTGCACCTCTCTCTCCCTCCCTCCCCCTCCCCCTCTCTCTCTCCCTCCGTCACATCTGTGCCTCCATCCTGCGCTTCCTCTCTCCAGCTGATTAGGGTCCAGATGTGCTTTCCTCCAAAACTACAGGAGAAAGGAAATCCCCCCCCCCCCCCCCCCCCCCACCCCTCACCGCCCCCCTCACCCCCCCACCCCGATGACTCCTCTGTACTTTCTTTATCTGGCTACAGCTGATAAAGGAGCCTGCTGCTGTACCCCAGGTCTCTCCTCAAGATAGAAGAGAACGGGAGACAGATAGAGAGAGGGAGAGCGAGAGGTAGACAGAGGGATACAGAGGGGGGGAGACAGACAGAGAGAGAGAGAGAGAGAGAGAGAGAGAGAGAGAGAGAGAGAGAGAGAGAGAGAGAGTATTTTGTAAATATGTATTTTGAATTGATTTATGATGCTTTGGCAATATGTACGTATGTATTTCCTGCCAATAAAGCAATTTGAATTTGAATTTGAATTTGAGAGAGACAAAGAGAGAGAGAGAGAAGACAAAAAGAGATGGAGAGAGAAGACAGAGAGGGAGAGAGAGAGAGAGGAAGACAGAGAGAGGGAGAAAGAAAGGGAGAGACAGAGAGAGGGAGAGACAGAGATTAACTAGTGCTAATGAATATATACAGGTTAGAGAACTGGGATTTGTATCTAAGAGGTTGCAGGTTTGATTCCCTGTTGAAAGGATATACCGAGAGCTGTTCTTTATTGTTATTAAGGCAATGTGGCCTGTGGTATGGCTCACATCCACACATGCTTATTCCTGTTTAAAAAGAAAGCCATCATAACGATCACGCTCTGGGCATGTCCAACAAGAAGTCCTCCTTGACTGTAAACGATCCGCTTTTTATTTTGTGTGTGGCCAGATTTGTGTGGTCCTCCTCAGACTCTCTCGTGACAGAGGCCCCTCCCACCGCAGACACGACCGCGGGCTGGGGCTGGAGGGCTGGAGGGAAAGAGATTTACCGTTTATTCGCAAACGCACGGCGGGAAAAGGACGGGCGTGAGGCGGGCCCCGGGTGCAGCCGCTCGTACCCCCGCGGAGGGGAGCGCTAGCCGGCGGTTCGGCGGGGCGGGACGGGCCCATCCCGCGCGGGGTCGAAAGCGGACGGGGAGAACGTGTTCTGTTCCCGGCAGACGCGCCGCGGCGGATAAACGGCTCCGGCCGAAATTCGAAGGGCGATTCTTTTTTCCCACGATGCAAACAGCGCGTCATTCTGGAACGCCCGCGAGCGCTTCATTCCGTAACCCTCTGCCGAGCTCCGTACGAAGGGTCTGCGGGTTAGGATGTCACTTTGGGTCCCGTTGATTGGTTCACTCCTACTCTCCCTGGGATTGGTCGATATTAAGCCGTCTGTCAGTCTCCCTAATTGTGAGAGCCCGACCCTTACAGGAATGGTGTAATATAATGTGATTATGTGGACTTTTTAAAATATATATATTTATCATGATTAATATGACATCACTGCAATGAAATTTATCAAAATATCAGAATGAAAAGGGGTAACAGTCTGTTTATTTGCCAATATATTGTGAAGTTCAATGATTTTTCAAGTGTATTTCATTTTAGTTAGGTAATGAGCCAAGATTATTTTTTTTTTGGACCAGAGAACCACAAACTCTGTCCCACAGCGAAACACCAAGCCTGGAAGATTAAGAATGCACTCTTCTGGAGGGAAGAGGCAGGCAGTGTGTGTGCTTTTTAACTCTTAAATGTGCTGACTTTGTACTGATAAAGGCCTTTTACAAGCAAAAATAAATGTTCAGAGGAACTATATATTGCTAGTTAGAGGTTCAATTTAATGTGCATTTCTGTCAGGACCACTGTCATCAAAGTAGAACTTTATTGACAATAAAGGCAATACAGTTATGTTTGGCGGTATGGCTCTGTTCTGCAGCCCGCGTGGATAAGGCCGGGAGGCCAGCAGCCAAACCCCCCTAGGGGGGTACACACAGAACAGATCCAGCAGCAAAGCAAGTTCTTAACACATAGGGATGGAGCAATACAAATTCTTAACACCTAGGGATGGAGCAATGCAATTTCTTAACACATAGGAATGGAGAAATGCAAATTCTTGACACATAGGGATGGAGCTGGGGTGGTGGAGGGGATTTACGAAGCAACGTGCAGCAGCTTGCATGCAGGAGGAGCAGCCGAATGAGTAGAGGGAGGCTGTTTAAGTAGACCGCCCTGTTAGTGAATGCACTGTGATAGGCGAACATCACTCAGCTGAGCCATCAGCTGATTCAGCCGGAGCGCTTGACCCTCGTGGCCTGCCAGAACTACGCGATGCTCCATATAGGGTATGAGCCAAATGACAAGCATCTCTACCTTTTTAGGAACCTTTTCATGCCTTTTTTTGTCCAAGTTCATTTAGCAGAAGGTCTCCACTACATGAATAGCCCAGGAAACAACACACACACGAAGCACTGAGCTTGTGCTCATGGTCAAAACCTCCTCATTTTTGGGTCTTATACACACTTTCTACATAAAATGTAACCATGAAAAAGTTCAAGAACAAATTATTGCTTTATTGTTCTTGGTGATAAAATATGACCAAAAGTATTAATATGTGGCATTTGATATGATGAGAATAATTTATCAATTCAGTGATTTTTCATGGCTCTCTTTAACCCTTTGAGGTGTGAGGTCACAAACGTGACTAGAATGTTCTTGGCTGAACATTCTAATGCTGATGTCACAATCGATGTTGGTGATGGAAAGAAGAGTTCTAGAACACTTTTTCCCAAAAAAGCTGACTCTTCACAGGGGCTACGTGCTGCGGCGAGTGTCTGGTTTCGGTAAGTTTTGGTAATGCTGAAAGCATCTGCCGCACGCCTCGGCTGGAAGCCGTAAATTGCTTTCCCTCTCTTCCGCAGCCGAGATTCTTTCAGCGTGTGTGTCGCTCTGAGAAAAAAAAAAGAAGAAGAAAGAAGCAGAAGGAAAACATTGATAATAATTTTCCTGTTAATGCTTGTCCTCTGGATCCTGTCTGCCCCCCCCCCACCCCCACCCCCACCCCCCCCTCTTGTCCCAGAACATCTGCTTGTGATTTCAGGGCTGGTTGATGCAGAGAGACGAGGGGATCAGCAGCGGTGGGCGGGACGTCCCGTCCCTGGAGCCCCTCTTTCGCCCCGCGGAGGAAGCAGGGGCCACTTCAAACGGCCCACGCCACCGGCCCTGTTATCATCTCCTTTCTCTTTCTTTATATGGGGGTCATTTTGTGCTCTTGTCCTCTCCAGACACCCCTCCCCCCCAAGTCCCTTTCTAACAACCCCCCCTCCCCCACCCCCAATCCCCAACAAGCATGTTTCACAGAAACCGGGAAAGTGTTGGCGTTGCCGGGGACAACAGGCTCCCTCTTCTCTGGAGCTGAAGCTGATCAGCTGACACTCAGTGCTGACTCTGGCCAGCAGAAGCCTTTCCTCTTTCCATCTCAGATTCATCTGGCAAACGGCTCCTGCGCTTGGGTTTAGGCAGGTTTGGAGAAAGAAAGGGAGGGAGAGAAAGCGATAGAGAGAGAGAGAACAAGAGAGAAGGACAGAAAGAGAGACAGAGAGGGAGAGAGAGAGACAGAGAGAGTGGGAGAGAGCGAGAGAACAAGAGAGAGGGTCAGAAAGAGAGACAGAGACAGAGAGGGAGAGAGAGAGAGACAGAGAGAGAGGGAGAGGGAGAGAGAGAGAGAGTGGGAGAGTAAGAGAACAAGAGAGAGGGTCAGAAATAGAGACAGAGAGAGGGAGATGGAGAGAGAGAGAGAAAGAGCAAGAGAAGCCTGCTACACATGGAGAGGGAGAACGAGGGAGTCCACAGTTTGGTCTACGGACGCCTTGTCAACAGGGGGAGTCCCGGCTCGTGTGGAGCCAGCCCGCCGTGAATGTTTCTGTTCGGGCCCCATCGCGCGCCGTGACCCGACATGTGGAACGCATATTTTCTCTCCAAATACGAAACCCCCCCCCCCCCCCCCCCCGAGCCCCTTTCGCCTGGGGCGCGACAGGCCCCAGGTTATCGCGTAACTCCATCGCCCCCCGCTCAGTAATCCGGGCCCGGATTCCTCCTTCTTAACGTCTCTGCGCACCGGAGTCACGTTTCCCACTTCCAGCCGCTCCTCCTCGGCGGCGGCGGCAGCGGCAGCCCCCGGCCTGTCGGGATTTTTTTCGCGATGGCTAATCCCTAACGGGAGATTAGGAGGCACACGTGGGGCCGGGACCACCCCGGGCGAACGGGGCTGAAATCGAGCCCGCCCCTCTGAGGCTTCACGGCGGGGTGGTACGGGGGGGGAGGCAGACTGGCGTTCGGCTTCTGTTAACCCGGGGGGGCTGGGCTGCGGGTTTCGTGGCTTCGAAGCTCTCCCTCTGCAGGGTGGAAAAAATCGCCCGTCCTCCACAAACCTATCAGCTCAGCCGCAACGTCTGATGATGATGATGATGATGATGATGGATGTGAAGGCCTAAGCCTGGCAGAGAGCAGTGTACAGTGAACAGTGCACACCAGGTAACCCGCACACTTAACTCACAGGTATAACAGTGCACGCCAGGTAACCCACACACTTAACTCACAGGTAGAACAGTGCACGCCAGGAAACCCGCACACTTAACTCACAGGTATAACAGTGCACGTCAGGTAACCCGCACACTTAACTCACAGGTATAACAGTGTACGTCAGGAAACCCACACACTTAACTCACAGGTATAACAGTGCACGTCAGGTAACCCGCACACCTAACTCACAGGTAAACAGTGCACGCCAGGTAACTCACAGGTATAACAGTGCACGTCAGGTAACCCACACACTTAACTCACAGGTATAACAGTGCACGTCAGGAAACCCACACACTTAACTCACAGGTATACCAGTGCACGTCAGGTAACCCGCACACTTAACTCACAGGTATAACAGTGCACGTCAGGTAACCCGCACGCTTATCTCACAGGTAGAACAGTGCACGTCAGGAAACCCACAACGTGTACTCACAGGTCAGTGATCATGCAGCAGGGCCATGCATGCGCATAAGCCCATATGTGCAGAGGACCACAGACACATGAACAGCCCCCAGATGGGTCCCCCCTGTGTAGCACAGACAGCACACATTAACAAAGGAAAACGAGGGGGGCGAGCGGGGAGACCCCGAAACCAGCCGCTCTGCCGCTGTAACCTGTCCCAAATTACACCCTGCAGAAAGGTTCGTTTTACCACGGAGGGCAGCGAGAGTAGCAGAGAGAATCTGTGTTATGGTTTCGCGAGCTCGTGGTAATTAAAAAACAGCAGAGGCAGGCAGGCGTGTTATCCTATTGTAATTGTCTGCTAACGTGGAGTAGGAGGGACCGAGCGATGCATTACCCTTCCCTGAGCGCGTGCTAATTAAGGATAGCACGCACAGGCTAGCGGGACAGGGCCAGGTCGCACAGAGGACAGCTACATGGCGAACAAACGAGAGCGTAAGAACGATAGCCCATTTTCTCACCCGCATAATCGCCGGGGTTATTTCTGTGCCTCGGACGGTTTTGGGCCTTTCAGCTCAGGAGTAGTTCAGAGCCACAACTTTGGAGATACGAGCCTCATTTCGTTTCTGTTACCATTCATTCTATCATAACTACATTACACCAGGCTGGCCAGGGCAGGATGGGCTCCCACTCTATAGCCGGGTTCCTCCCGAGATTTCGTCCAATCGAGGATTTTTTTCTCACCAGAATTTGAGTGCTTGTCTCCCCACTGAGGAGTTTATATGTCACTTGTTTTTTTGCGGTTTCAAGTAGGGTTTCTGCCCAGTTTTCCTTCCGATTCTCTTTGGAGCATCTTTGTGACAGTAAAATTGAATTGAACTGTATTTTGTGACCACACACTTATGGAGGAGGCTCCATCAAATGACTTCAGACCTCACTTTGACAGCGATTATCCAGGCAGGGTTGCATAATGCACAGCACCAAATGGGAAAAAAATACACTTCAGAGTTACTTCAAAAAAGTAACATGAGTTACTTCAGTAAATGTCCATCTGAATAAATGGCAGCTCTGTCGCTCACACCAGGAAGGTCCTTGGTTCATATTTCTGGCCCAGGCCTTTCTGTGTGGAGTTTGCGTGTTCTCCCCGTGTCCGTGAGGATTTCCTTCGGGCACTCCGGTTTCCTTCCACGATCCAAAGACGTCCAGGTAGACTAATAGAAGATGGAGGCTCTAATAGCTCGTAGGAGGTGTGTGTCCTGTGATAGGTTGGTGACCTGTCCAGGGTGTATTCCTGCCTCTTGTCCAATGCATGCTGGAATAGGCTCCAGCACCCCTTGCGACTCTGAGTGGGACTCAGCGGGTTAGATGATGGATAGTTTGATCAATGAACTGCAGGTTTGGTACATGTGTTCACCTGTGGCTGAAATGCCATCCTCAGGGATTGAACTCATGTTTGTCCCGACCTTTGACCTTCGAAAAGCAGTGTTTGTGAATAAAAAGTGTAACGCTTGCATTTCCTTGGAAGCCAAAGTTAAGGAAGAATGCTGATTGAATACAGGCCAAGGGTGTCTCATATGCCCCCCCCCCCCCCACAACCCCCCAGCCCCCTCCCCCAGCACTTGACCTGAGATGACACAGTTCACAAAAAACATCCCCCAGAATTCCCCCCCCCCCTCCATTCTGAACCTGTGTCGCAGGCCCTGCTGATTGGGGGTGGGGGGCATGGTGTCTCATGGCTCTGTGTATCTGCAACCCGTAACCCCCCCCCCCCCCCCCCCCCCCCCCAGCCAGCGGTGCACTTCTAGCTGTTAGCAGAGCTCCCATATCCAGACAATGGCTCTGTGAAACTTCAGACAGGCTTTCAACACAGCGGGGTCTATAACCAACCCCCCCCCCCCCCCCCCGCCCCCCCCGACCCCGACCCAGACCCTGACCCAGACCAAATCAGACCAAACACTTCCCCCCTACGCCCACACCTCCCCCCCCGAGACATCTCAGGATGAGACAGAAAGAGAGCAACAGAGAAAACAACCGTTATTTTCACACGTCCTTTATCCATCGCGCTTTGGAAATACGCGTGCTGTTTTTGTTTATTTCAGTTAGTAACGGTGCAAACTTTAATTGAACTGAGATGGAGAGAGAACGCGAGAGAGAGATACAGAGAGAGAAAGAGAGCGAGAAGGGAGAGATATAACAGAGACAGAAAGAGGACATCCTTTGCTACTTTGCATTTCTTTGTTCTCATTCATGCTGAGTAACTTCAAAGGGTATAGAGAGGGACTGGGGTGATACCACAGCATCTCTCTCTATCTCTCTCTCCTTCCTGTTCCTCTCTCTCTCCTTGGTTTGTTCCTTCATTAATTGAACTCCTCTCTGAGTCACACACTAAACAAACACAGGAAGTGGACAGAGTGGGGGGGGGGGGGGGGGGGGGAGGATCAGGTGGGTGACTGTCCGCATACCGACTGTCTCAGACTCAGCAGAGCTCCCGCGGGGGGCCAAGGCAGAGGGCCGAACCCGCCAAGTCCCGCCAAACCCACCAAAACCCGCCAAACCCCGATTCTATCCGCTCCGCATTCTACACCCAAGTTTCACATTCAGCCGATCCTTTCATGCAGAGCAGCATACAGTACAGTACACGGCAAACACACCACCTACACATTACTGTTAAGCACCTTTCTCAAAGTTACAACCAGCAATTGCGACACCAGCGCCAGTGGTGCCCACACCTGTTCCTGGGGGTCTACTATTGCAGGGCACAGACACCATTTGCTCACACGCTCATACCTAGGGGCAACTTAGAGTCTCCAGTTAACCTGACCTGCACGCCTTTGGACTGTGGGAGGAAACGTGAGTCCCGGAGGAAACCCACGTGGACACGGGGGAGAACATGCAAACTCCAACACAGAAAGGCCCAGGCGGGATACGAACCAGGGCCATCTTGCTGTGAAACCCCGCCATCTACGTACGTTTAAGTGACCAACGTAAGATTGGAACAGCTGTCAAAGTAAAACTCAAGAGCTCCATGTTACCGCTTGACTGACCTATGTCATGATGCCTCAGTGCTTCTTTTCAAAACCACGCCTTATTGTACAAACTGAAACTTATTGTTTCATTTTAGACAAAATACGGTATAACCGCTCAACCGCCTGACCGCTTTATTTCTTGTCAAGTTTCAAAGCTGGAATTCCAAAGCCTCATTTTTTTTTGAGTACACAGCCCGAAGAAGGTCAACCAAAACATGGCTTTCCTTTGTTCTCTGTGTAAAGCTGAGAGTTTTGGGTATGATCTCGAGCAGCTCCTACCGATAGCTACTGTATATCGGCGAGTATATCGCACTTCGTTAGACGGCGTGAGAATAATAATATATCACAACTCTTCTGGAAGGTCCTGAAGGATGAATTTTAAAATCAAGGAAGGGAAGTACATCAGTACGTACATGAGGTGAATGTGCGTAATAGTCAGCCGCTCTGAACAAGAGCAGCTGCTCAATGACTAATTCAGAGCTGAAAATTGCCACAGACTGCCAGCGATGGAATGGCGATCCTCATTACCATTTACAGTTTGACCATTCTGGCTACCTCAGGAACATTCCGAACCAAAACCCCGTAAAAAAAATAATAAAATTTAAAAAAAAACCTTCAGGACAGAGTGTGTTCTGGATGGGGGAAGAGTGTAAATAAGAGCATTCTTAGTGATTTTTTAGTTTATTCTTTTTCTAGTTTCCAGCAAAGTTTTAGCTTTCTCTCTCGGTTTGCCACCCACGGGCTAACACCTGAGGACTAACGGTGCCAGGTCCTGGACACACACATTTTGGAAAAACCCGTATGCAGAAACCGGGAAGAGAGATCCGGAACATTCTCCCTGCTGCTAAAGGTGGCTTGTCATTCCCACAGGCTCAGATGAGGAGGTTGGAATTATTTATTAGAGTTCGCTAACCAGGGACAGTACAATATAAATGCACGTTGCACTTTCCCAATTAACCTATGAGCTCATTTTTACTGGTCCTCCTTTGACAAGTTTTTAAAAAATCAACAGGAACACTCTAAGCCAGGGGTCAATCTTATCCAGAAAGGGCTGCTGCGGGTGCAGGTTTTTGTTCCAGCCAAGCAGTCACACACCTGATTCTACTGATCAAGGTCCTTAGCCAAGACTCTAGGGGTTGGTTAATTGAATCAGGTGTGTAACTGCTTGGTTGGACAAAAGCCTGTGCCCACACTGATCTGTTCTGGATAAGATTGAGGACCCCTGCTCTAAGCTAACTACACTGACTACACAAATAAAGTGACAGAAAACAAATGACAAAATAGAGAGAAAAAATCAATCAATCAACCGTGGAATAAGAACAATCTTAGAGCACTGATATCATACTATTTACTTAGCTATGCATTACTTCTACCATCACATATACATGTAGGTTACGTAGGTATATGACAGACACGTGGTACAAACAAGGTAAGAAAATCTTCCTAAGATGCTGTGATAATGGATGTCATTTATATAGCACCTTTGACCCCATGATAATGTGACGGCATCGATGTGTGCAGCACCCAGCAGCACCAAAGGTCAAAGGTCGGGACAATGCACGGTGGCCATTTTGGCTCTGGAACACTCAGCACACACCAGCTGTGAGGACCTTTTCAGAGCTAAGGGCAGCTGCCATGTGGTAGGTTAGCCTGGCAGAAAAAAACAGTGGCTCTGGTGTTGTTTAGTCTGTCCTGCAGGTCTCTGCCCTATGGACAGTGACTCAGACAGAATAATACAGGAATTTACCACAGGTTCTGTTACCAGAAGTTCAACCTCTTGACTGACTGACCATGTTGGTCAGAAACCTACACCATGAGCCAACCAGAGGAGGATGGGTTCACCTCTTGAACCTGGTTCCTCCCAAGGTTTCTTCCTATCTGCCACAGGGAGTTTTTCCTTGCCGCTGTTGCTTGAGGCTTTCTCCTGTGGGGGTTTAGACCAGGGTTGTCAGTGAAGCGTATTGTGACAATTGTTTGTGAAATGCGCTATATAAATTAATTTCGATTTGATTTGATTTACTTTAAAAACACTTGGACCAGGCAGTGAAGCAGCTTCACTACACTGAAAACACTTTAGCACTTTAGCATGATGATTACAGCCCAAGAAGATGAAAACAAAGAAGAAGAAGAAGAAGAAGAAGAAGAAGAAGAAGAAGCTAATAATCACAGTACCGGTCGAGTGCGAATCTCATTGAGCTCCAGCCAGCTTCTTATCTCATGATCGTTTTGCTGTCCACAAAACCCCCACATATTTCCCATGGTCTTTTCTTTCTTTTTCTCTTTCTCTTCCTTTTCTTTTTTACAGATGAATATTTGAGGGGCTGGAATGAAACGCGGTTGCCTGCTCCTCGAATGCGCCATCGAATGGGCCATCGAATGGGCCGTTGAAGCCTATTAAGATAAACGTTAGCTTCCGATGGCGCTGCACTGGGCTCAGAGAGGATCAAAGGTGTCAATCACGTCTCTGGCTTTGATGTGTGTGTCATTAATTCCTTGATGGTGGAAGCCTGGAATGTCCAAAAATCATAAATGTCTTATCTGGTTTGCTGGTTCAGGTGTTCGGTGGTTCAGTCCGGGGTTTGGGGGGGGGGGATGCAGGAGGGATACTGCGAACCAAGCAAGCAGGAGTGATTCCAAAGAGATTTCTCAATTGTTTTTTGAGAAAAACAAACACAGAGAGATATAAACTGAGCCACTCGTGAGCTTCCAGCCAATTCCAAGAGACACCCCAGTCTCAGTGTTTGGCCTAGACCTTGGGTCGCCAAGCTTACTGACTGCTCACCCTGCTTGAACAGCTTCTGAATCCTTTCATCCACCTACTGCAGCAACCACCTTTAAAAATGTTGAAAATCCATTCGCTCTGTCCAGCCTGTCATGGTGTGTAAATTCAAGGCAGCCTGGATCACATTCCGCAAATTAGGCCAGTTTTTTTCGAAATAATATCGCTAGCAGATTAGTCATGGAAAGCTGTGAAGATGTATGGATAGCCGTTTTCGCCTCCGTCGTCGTTCCTTGAACATGGTTGCGGGGGGGGGGGGGGGTTAAGGGGGGTTAAACTTTTCCGGCTCGTCCTCGCAGTTCTCATCCATTGCTCACGCAGATATTCCGAGCTGCAGGGAAATTTTGAGAACCCGGTGCAGGTTTGGCAAACAGAGCCAAAGAAGCCCCCCTGCTAAGGGCCAGAGGCACAGACACTCAG
>CM045884.1:76059630-76247130 GCA_025169545.1 Anguilla japonica
GGGGGGAGTGAGTTTGATGGGCCCCATGGTCTGGTATCTGTTAAGGCTCTGTTCCAGTGTGTGGATGGACCCCACGGTCTGGTATCTGTTAAGGCTCTGTTCCAGTGTGTGGATGGGCCCCATGGTCTGGTATCTGTTAAGGATCTGCTCCAGTGTGTGGATGGGCCCCATGGTCTGGTATCTGTTAAGGCTCTGTTCCAGTGTGTGGATGGGCCCCATGGTCTGGTATCTGTTAAGGCTCTGTTCCAGTGTGTGGATGGGCCCCATGGTCTGGTATCTGTTAAGGCTCTGTTCCAGTGTGTGGATGGGCCCCATGGTCTGGTATCTGTTAAGGCTCTGTTCCAGTGTGTGGATGGGCCCCACGGTCTGGTATCTGTTAAGGCTCTGTTCCAGTGTGTGGATGGGCCCCACGGTCTGGTATCTGTTAAGGCTCTGTTCCAGTGTGTGGATGGGCCCCATGGTGTGGTATCTGTTAAGGATCTGCTCCAGTGTGTGGATGGGCCCCATGGTCTGGTATCTGTTAAGGCTCTGCTCCAGTGTGTGGATGGGCCCCATGGTCTGGTATCTGTTAAGGCTCTGTTCCAGTGTGTGGATGGGCCCCATGGTCTGGTATCTGTTAAGGCTCTGTTCCAGTGTGTGGATGGGCCCCATGGTCTGGTATCTATTAAGAGGTGGAACTCCTGAAATTGAGTGTGACACTGGCTACATTCACACTTAGCTTCTGGGAGTTCATTTTTGAGAGTTGTGTAAACATCACAGCAGAGCAACGTGAAATGAGCTCACTGTGAATGTTTATGAAAATTCAAAAACAGAGGAGTGAGTTTATCCGTCACTTCAAGACAAACCGCCGTCGACAGAGATGTCGTAGGACGTTGTTTGTTCTCGTGAATTTGCTCCTTCTAACCGTTGTATGCACACGCATGCACAGTACCCTACACGTGCATACGCACACGAGCTTAAATGATCGTTATCGAATGCCACTACCCTTCCACAGCCCAGCGGGGCTCACATCATGCGTCCGGTGTTTAGGGACAGACCCCCCAGTGCTCAGCGCGCTGGAGGCCGAACCTGAACCGCTGGCAGAAAACGAGCATGCATGGACATGCATATTCAAACCCGCAGAGCGTGCTTTCACACTGGCAGCCAGACGGCACAGGCTGACCCCCCCCCCCCCCCCCCCCCCCCGCCTGTTCCCACAATCCCCCCGCCGCGGAGCCGTCGTGCGTATTCCACGCACGCGCAAGCGTTTGGCTAAACGCTGTTTCGTTTAATTACGCGCGTTTCGTACTCTCTGCCCGTTACAAACTCGCGCCTCCTCAGAAGCTAAATAAATCATCATCGCGTTTGACCCCTGACCCCCAGCCCGCCGTCTGCTGCCGAGGCCCGAGGGGCGTTTCTGTGTTTCGCAACGGCCGATAAATCAGGACTACGCTGGTATTTAAGCATCGCACTCCGCTCTTTAAGTGCGTCTGTCGTTAAGGCAGGTGTGTTCAGCTGGTTAAACTAGCAACGCAAGGTGTTTCTGGTGCGCTCGGGTGAAGCACCATGCAGTGTGGCCAGATGCATGAGGAAAGATATCTTGCACGCTGCATGAAAAATCACTATATCATCTGTTATTTACCCCAAAAGAATTTTAACCTTTTTTTTCAAGGGAGCCTGGTCCAAGAGATTAGTGCACAAACAACCACACAACATAAAACATCTGAGCATAATTTACAGCTATCACACATAAAACAACCATGCTACAGAGCCTCTGTGACATCACATGTAAAAAAGCTACCATGCTACAGAGCCTCTGTGACATCACATGTAAAAAAACAACCATGCTCCAGACGCTCTGTGACATCACATGTAAAAAAACAACCATGTTCCAGACGCTCTGTGACATCACATGTAAAAACACAACCATGCTACAGAGCCTCTGTGACATCACATGTAAAAAAAACAACAATGGAATAGAGTCTTAGTGACATCACACATAAAAATGAAACATGCTACTGAGTCTCAGTGACATCACACAAACTGTTTAAACTGTCTCATTAAGAGCATATATCAGCCTGCTGCAGTCTGTTGCAAACTTGTTGAAGTTATTGCTGTCTAGTTCAAATACCGTTCAAAACAGCTTCAGATGCAAATGACAAACTGACAGTACAGTGAACTTAAGCCCTCTCTCCTGTACAAACAGGAAATGAATGTGGATTGTCTCTGTTCAAGAAAATAAACAGATCGTGGAGGAATTCTGGGAATTCTGATATTTTTAGGAAGAGCTGAGCAGATTTTTGTTCCTAGCTGGGTGCTCGGTTATAAAGGTGATATTTATTATTGTTTTTAATCAGGCAAAATGATTCCCAGCTGTGTGGAAGTCGTCCTGCTGCTCGTTGCATATGAAGAAGCCGGACTAGCTGAGGCTCGCTAACTGGACGTTTCTTTTAGCATTCAGGACGGCAGGGCCAGACCGTTGCATTCCCGCCTTTTTTATTTTCATCGACATTATTTCCTTGGCAACAATTATTTTAAATCCGTTGTCTCCGTAGCAACGATGCTGAGGCCTGGTGGGCAGGGTAGAAGGGAGGCGGGTGTAAGGGTTAACCACATGTGATTGGACATGATGTCATTCCCGCCGATGGGGTGGGCAGCCTGCTTAGTCTGTCACTCACTTTGACCACAGTCATGCTAAAGGACTTACGCCCTATATTAAATTTATTTTTTATTTTTTATTTTTTATTTTGGAGGGTTACTAAACTTTTTTTCTTTCAGGCTGCTGAAAGGTTTTCCCACGTCTTCCATTTTCTCACCTTTGTCATTTTTATTCGTATCCCCACTTTGCAAGACCCTCTGGATGACAGTGCCTGCTAAAATTTATGTAATGGAATAGACTTGTTAACCTTGAAAGCCCTCGCCCGTCCTTCACACTGATTGGCCGTAAAGTGTGTGCTGACACGCTGTAATGGCAGAGGTAGGAGCAGTGTAATGTGCGTACACACTTCAACAGCACAGTGCGCACACAGCTTTAAGCCTCGCGTCTGCATGCGGTGCTTGCGATGCTGCGATGCTGCTCGGGTTCAGTCTGAAACGTGACCCCTTGCCCCACGCTTGCGTGAGGCCAGCCACCAATTCAGCACAGAGATCTCACAGAGAGAACCGCCCTGTGACAGCGCCAGACTGGCCACTGCAGAATTCACACGGGCCATACGTTTGTTTTTTCCCCCTCTCTCCCTTTCTCTCTCTCTCTCTCTCTCTCTCTCTCTCGAATGAATGAAGGATTTATGTTTTATTTTTGCGTTCGCCATGCTGGAACCCCGCCTGTTTCTGCTGTTTGGAAAAGAGTAAATGTCAGACTTAACTAGAAGTTTTATGGGAAGGCAAAGATTACAATCCCCTCCAAAAACAGCCAAAAATTTCTTACTTTTTTTTTTTTTTTTTTTTTTTGAAAAACAGAACATTTCTTGGCTATCTGTCATCCCCACAACCACTGGTTTAACTCCAGTCCTGGAGGGCCGCAGTGCCTGCATGTTTAACTCCGGTCCTGGAGGGCCGCAGTGCCTGCAGGTTTAACTCCAGTCCTGGAGGGCCGCAGTGTCTGCAGGTTTAACTCCAGTCCTGGAGGGCCGCAGTGTCTGCAGGTTTAACTCCAGTCCTGGAGGGCCGCAGTGCCTGCAGGTTTAACTCCAGTCCTGGAGGGCCGCAGTGCCTGCAGGTTTAACTCCAGTCCTGGAGGGCCGCAGTGCCTGCAGGTTTAACTCCGGTCCTGGAGGGCCGCAGTGCCTGCAGGTTTAACTCCAGTCCTGGAGGGCCGCAGTGTCTGCAGGTTTGACTCCAGTTCTGGAGGGCCGCAGTGCCTGCAGGTTTGACTCCAGTTCTGGAGGGCCGCAGTGTCTTCTGGTTATTGGGGTGTTCTCAGCACAAGTGTTTAATTGAAGTAATCAACAGACCAACAGGGGCCCTCAAAAGACATGGGAACGTAGGATCCTATGGGGTGGCGCGCGGCCCAATGTGAGACCGTCTCATCAGGCCCAAAGTCCCTGGTGGTGCCCCTGACACAGACACGCGGGTGCAGGCGGAGAAAACGACGTGCCAAACTGAGCATGCCGCATCCGCAGCATCGCTGAGGCACCAGAGCTCACATCACACGGAGCTCAGCTCGAGACTGAGCAAGCGGCATCCGCAGCATCGCTGAGGCACCAGAGCTCACATCACACGCGAGACTGAGCAAGCGGCATCCGCAGCATCGCTGAGGCACCAGAGCTCACATCACACGGAGCTCAGCTCGAGACTGAGCAAGCGGCATCCGCAGCATCGCTGAGGCACCAGAGCTCACATCACACGGAGCTCAGCTCGAGAACGAGCGCAAGAACGCCCGATTCCAGCAGAACACAGAGGCATGAAATGTGTTAACAAGATGGTGGACTGTCCATCAAGGAGAACAGTCTAACCCATCGAGGAACCGTTTTTTGTTTTTTAAAAATAAAATTTTAAGCCAGTGTTCAAGCAACTCTGTTGCTTTTAATTAGCAGTAGTGATTGTTAAGACAGTGTTAGAAGGTTCAGCTAAGAATATTATACTCATGCATTTGTGATCTTACACCATTGAGGAGATATATGAATACTCGTAAATGAATCATGTGATGGGGTTTTCGGTTTGTTAAAAAAAAATATGTTTCTAGAAAGTTACCTGACTGACAGCACCCTCCGAGTTCGGCCCTGCTTGCGCGTTGTGTGAAACTGCCGTGATTGACACGGGAGGGGGCGGGGTCAGAGGTTATCGGAGAGAGTACTGGGGCCTTCGCGGTGATGTCACCGGTTCCTGGGGGGAGGTCAGCTGAGTGGGACGCCGGGTGGCGGTTGATAACGGCCTCTTCTTAAAACAAACAGGCGTAATGAGCACAGATCTACAGAGAGAGGGGGGTATGCTGTCCTGGGGGAGCCCGAGCTGCCCCAGCAGGGAGATTTGGGATGAAGGAGGATAGAGGAAGTTGGGATCTGAGGGAGTTTTGGGGGCGGGGGGGGGGTTTCTTAAGATAATAAAGGACTTTGCTTTGAGCCACACACACATACATATACATATACACACACACACGCACACACAGATGCACGCGCGGGCACACACACATGCACATACACACACACACACACACACACACACCCACACGCACACACACAGAGACGCACGCGCGCGCACACACACACACATGCACATACACACACACACACACACACACGCACACACATACACAAAAACACACACACTGGCACATACGCATACAAATGCACACACATACACACAAACATACATGCACAAATGCATGCACACTGGATTAAACACTACCTGGTCGCTGAATGCTCGTGTGGTGCTGACTAAAGTATAGAATGCCGTAAATTAATCAATGGCCTGCTGGACGTGACAGTCTGCTCTAGGTGTCATTTAAACGTTTTAAATTCAGTGTTTTTATGGGAAAATGTTCTGTGTTGCTGTCTTGGCCAGGACCCCCTTGTGGAAGAGATTTTGAGTCTCAATGGGAATTATTTCCGGTAAAATAAAGGTAAATAAGCAAGAGTATAACCGAGAACGCGCACAGATTGGGTTTAAGTGCGATAATATCCACACAGAAATGAAAACGGGTTTTCCTGGGAAGGCATTTTCCGGACCCTGATTCAATTAAGGGAGAGCACAAGTGGGTTGGTGTACGAATCCCCCCCTGGTCGTTTTGCCGCCGAGCGGTATTTGCCTCATGTTTTGGAAACTGTGAGATTCTTCCTCTGAAAACTGAGAGGTGTTTCAGCTTACCGGTCCCAGAGTTGGCACCAGGGTTATTTTGTTTTGTCTTTTCTGGACAAAAGTAGTTTATATTTGTGGAATATTTTCTATTTGTACTGTCTATTCAATTTAGTTTGAAGTCATCTCTATTAGTTTTTATTTCAATTTAATTTAGGGGATCTGTGATTTTTTAGTTTTCATAGTACTTAGTTTTAGTTTTAGGGGGAGAATGTGTGCATGTTTCAGTTAAGTATGAATGAAGCCCCTTTACCTTAAAGAAAAAAAGATTAGAAACAGCCAATTACTTCCTTAGGCACTGGAGTTCAGTGATATACTAATATACCATATCAATTTCCTCAATGCATAACACATTTTGTAAATGGTTTGTTTCACAAAATAAACTGAACAAAAAAAATTTAAACAGAGAAACATTCAAATTAGACAGATCATTTCAGCCACAAGCAGGGTTAAAAGTTGCAAACAATGAAGTACAGTTACCCATTAAGAAACAAAAAATGTTTATAAACTTTTACTTGGTGCCATGGTTGTACACACTTGGTTGTACACACTGAGGGTAACACGTTCAGGGCAGGGAAATGAGAGAGAAAGAGTTAGAGAGAGAGTAAGAGAGAAAGAGAGTGAGTAAGAGAGAGAATGAGTAAGTGATTTTCTGGCACAAGCCTTCTCCGGCTCAGCTGGCAACTTGTTGAGCCACAGGTCTAGTGCAAGCGGTCGCCAGGTAAGACAGTCACAGAAATAATAGCAGCGAAATAAAACACCGGGAATGTGTAACTGTTTAAGACTGTTTAAGTTTCACACACTAACAGAAGCAGGTCACGGCTCAGGGCCTGAACCTGCCAAACCTTCAACACGAGCAAAGAAAAAAGAAAAAAAGCTGATGACTTCTAATAAAACAAATAATATTTCAGATGAAAAACACAAGCAGAGAAGTGAATTGCGAAAGAGAGGCTATAGGACACACAGTGATGTCCGTACTGGTGAAGGCTATAGGACACACAGTGCTGTCCGTATTGGTGAAGGCTATAGGATGGACAGTGATGTCCATACTGGTGAAGGCTATAGGATGGACAGTGATGTCTGTACTGGTGAAGGCTATAGGACACACAGTGATGTCCGTACTGGTGAAGGCTATAGGACACACAGTGATGCCCACACTGGTGAAGGCTATAGGACACACAGTGCTGTCCACACTGGTGAAGGCTATAGGACACACAGTGATGTTCACACTGGTGAAGGCTATAGGGCGGACAGCGATGTCCGTACTGGTGAAGGCTATAGGACACACAGTGATGTCCACACTGGTGAAGGCTATAGGACACACACTGATGTCCACACTGGTGAAGGCTATAGGGCGGACAGCGATGTCCGTACTGGCAAAGGCTATAGGACACACACTGATGTATAATAGTGAAGGCTATAGGACACACAGTGATGTCCGTACTGGTGAAGGCTATAGGACACACAGTGATGTTCACACTGGTGAAGGCTATAGGACACACAGTGATGTTCACACTGGTGAAGGCTATAGGACACACAGTGATGTCCACACTGGTGAAGGCTATAGGACACACAGTGATGTCCACACTGGTGAAGGCTATAGGACACACACTGATGTCCACACTGGTGAAGGCTATAGGACACACAGTGATGTCCACACTGGTGAAGGCTATAGGACACACACTGATGTCCACACTGGTGAAGGCTATAGGACACACAGTGATGTCCACACTGGTGAAGGCTATAGGACACACAGTGATGTCCACACTGGTGAAGGCTATAGGACACACACTGATGTCCACACTGGTGAAGGCTATAGGACACACAGTGCTGTCCGTACTGGTGAAGGCTATAGGACACACAGTGATGTCCGTACTGGTGAAAGGGGCTGAGCAGTGGCATACCTGGTAACCACGGAAACGGCGCTCTGGGCTCCAGGTGCTTTTAGCGGCTGTGGAGCGGCTGGAAGTGATTGCAGCGGTAAGAGTCGCTAAAAACTGCCCGCTTCAGCTGCCTCCTCACCGCGTTTCTGCCACTGTGCTTCCGCCAACCAAATGGCTTCAAGATTACGTTTGCGGGTGAATTCAACACACACACACACACACACACACACACACACACATACACACACACACACACACACACACACACACACACACATACACACACACACACACACACACACACACACACACACACACACACACACACACACACACACACACACACACACACACACACATACACACACACACACACACACACACACACACACATACACACACACACACATACACACACACACACATGAACGCACGCGCACATACACACACACAGGCGCAAGCACACACACACACACATACGCTCATTCATTCATGCACGCATACACACACATATATACATGCACACACAAGCACACGCACAAGCACACACATACACGCTCGTGCACACACATACACACTCACTCTGGAAAATGCACACAAACACACACAGAATCATGCACACACTCACACTCATAGCATAAATGAGTTCTCTGCACTTTTGGACTTGGGCTGTTTCATAAACAAAATCAGTAATAAATAATTTCTTGAATCAAAATAAACGAAGTTCTATATCTTTGAGTTCCATTTTTCTAGGAACAACTGACTGGGACATTGTACCTGGCACATTGATCAGATTTGCATTTAGATAAAGCACCACCGTTCTGAATAATTCATCTGACAGCAGTGCCATGCATTTTTATTCACTTTCAGCTTTCTTCACCCCATTGAACTTAAGCAGGGCTGGGCTTGGTCAGTACCGAAGCTAAGCAGGGCTGGGCTTGGTCAGTACTGAAGCTAAGCAGGGCTAGGCTTGGTTAGCACTGAAGCTAAGCAGGGCTGGGCTTGGTCAGTACTGAAGCTAAGCAGGGCTGGGCTTGGTCAGTACTGAAGCTAAGCAGGGCTAGGCTTGGTCAGTACTGAAGCTAAGCAGGGCTAGGCTTGGTTAGCACTGAAGCTAAGCAGGGCTGGGCTTGGTCAGTACTGAAGCTAAGCAGGGCTAGGCTTGGTTAGCACTGAAGCTAAGCAGGGCTGGGCTTGGTCAGTACTGAAGCTAAGCAGGGCTGGGCTTGGTCAGTACTGAAGCTAAGCAGGGCTGGGCTTGGTCAGTACTGAAGCTAAGCAGGGCTGGGCTTGGTTAGTACTGAAGCTAAGCAGGGCTGGGCTTGGTTAGTACTGAAGCTAAGCAGGGCTGGGCTTGGTTACTACTGAAGCTAAACAGGGCTGGGCTTGGTTAGTACTGAAGCTAAACAGGGCTGGGCTTGGTTAGTACTGAAGCTAAACAGGGCTGGGCTTGGTTAGTACTGAAGCTAAGCAGGGCTGGGCTTGGTTAGTACTAAAGCTAAACAGGGCTGGGCTTGGTTAGTACTGAAGCTAAGCAGGGCTGGGCTTGGTTAGCACTGAAGCTAAACAGGGCTGGGCTTGTTTAGTACTGAATCTAAGCAGGGCTGGGCTTGGTTAGTACTGAAGCTAAGCAGGGCTGGGCTTGGTTACTACTGAAGCTAAACAGGGCTGGGCTTGGTTAGTACTGAAGCTAAGCAGGGCTGGGCTTGGTTAGTACTGAATCTAAACAGGGCTGGGCTTGGTCAGTACTGCAGCTACGCAGGGCTGGGCTTGGTTAGCACTGAAGCTAAGCAGGGCTAAGTAAAGGTAAGCACTCTTCATAAGAAAGGAATTCTGGGTGATGCAATAGCCAAGCAAGCCTGTTACTTACAAATCCCCCCTGAGGTAAATTTAATCTCTTTATAATTCCAAACGGCATCTCCTTCTCTTTCCCTGGGCAGGCAGTAAGAATTATGCTAATGGTGCATAAATGGTAAATGGGTGCGTAAACGCGGCTGGTCTTCGCTGTGTAAGCGGGAGCAAATTAGGGACTGACGTCAAAGGCAGCTCTCTCCAGCGCCCCGATCTCTATCGCGCACGGGCGCCGACCGGCCCCCCGTCCCACAGCGCCATCCTGTGCCCCAGCCCAAAAAGGTCCACACGGTAACGCGTTGGCTGAGTCGGCTGAGTCAGTGAAATCATGGCAGGTCACGATGCTACATGTGAGGAGGTCACGATCCCACAGAGAGACAATGAAGAGCTGCAACATCAGGATGGAGTGGCGCTTGCTTCACATCAACGACACAGTGTCCCTGTTTTGAAGGGGAGCGGGCCACTCTTCCTCCTCCTTTCTCACTTAATTCAGGCATAGGGAAAGTGGGGAGGGTTACAGACAGAGTTGGGGGGTCACACCACAGGTCCACAGCAGGAATCTGAACCCCCCCCTTCCCCCCCCGCAGGGGCGGATGAATAACTGAGTGAAGAGTCTGAAGACCACGCCACACGGTCCCAGATCGGCAGCTGATCCGGCCATGAGTTTCCGCAAGATCGCGCTACGCGATGCAGCCCCTTGGACTTCAGCAGTCCTGTGCCACTGTAAACACCTTCCACTTCCATAAGGCACCAGTAGCAGATTTATGTCTAACAGTACCACTCTCCACTCCCCACAACCCACTGAAAACAAACAACGACGAAAACAAAACCCAAAAACGAGACGTGGGTCGACTGGAACGCCTTTGAGGCCCGGAGAAGAAAACAGGTCGTCCCGCCAAATTTTTCCACGTCCGACAAATTACCGTTTTTTTTTTTTTTTTCAGGGACCCTGCAGTTCCAGGGCACTGCAGCAATCCCGTTTGGGAAAATATTTGTTTTACGGAGGGAGGCAGTCGAGCAAACATGCAGGCCTTGATCTGAACTGCTCAGGTTTGATGGTTGAAAGAGTTTATGTGGGTGAGTTAGGGGGCGCTTTGTGCACAAGAGAGGCTCGGAGGGTATTTGTGGTGCAGCTTGCTAGCTAGCGAGCTGTGCAGTTAAACAATGCACATACACATAATATGCTCACACACGCACAAGCACACGCACGTACACGTGTGCACACACATGGAGAAACGTTATGCAAACGGCCTGCTGACATTTCCAAATAACTTTAGAATGAGAGGTGAAAATATTAAACCAAAACAATGCCAACATTAAGCCAGCACTACACCAACGTTTAGCCAACTCTATACCAACATTAAGCCAACAGCACACCAACGCTTAGCCAACAGTATGCCAACACGACACCAATATTAAGCCAAAACTATACCAACATTAAGCCAACAGCACACCAATGTTTAGCCAACATTATACCAACACTATGCCAGCATTAGGCCAACATTAAGTAAAAACAAGTCGATCTTTTAGGGTGGAAACCCTCTGGCAACCACTTATGAGTCCAGTAAATATTTGCCCTAAATGTTGGACATTTTATTTCATTACTGCCCTTTGCAAAGCTTGTTGCGCTTGCTGTGTTTACCGTTTCATATGCCAGAAAAGGAAATGATTTGAAAAGTAAAAGCTCCCATTGTTAGCATAGCATAATTCCAGTTTACACGGTACATTCTCACAATGTCACGGTAATGCACTGTGACTGCAACGGCATTGTCACTACATGGCCGCAACATTGTGAGAATGTTTAGTCTTTGCTGCTGCAAAAAAAAAAATCTGCTTGAAAAAAAAAAAAAAGTTTGCTTGCCTCGAAAAGAAAATTAGCCATGTCAGGCAATCTTGACCACGTTTTTTTTTTTTTTTCCCTCAAAGTTTAAGAAGACGGCCCACCCTCTTTTCGGTATCGCACCCCCCAAATGCACAGGCGGATCCTTATATGGCCTGGGGGTCACCCGCCCCACAGGCCGTACCGAACGTCTCGCCGGCGATAAGGTCCGATCGCGGGAAGATGTGGACGAAGTGCAGACTTGCTGCGCACAGCTGCACTACTGACACTGGCAGACCCCGGCTGGACAGGCTGGTGGACACTGAGCAGCACTTCCTGGTCACGTGCAAAAAAAAAAAAAAAAAAAAGAGTTGAGCCAAAATGGGAGCATTGTGTTCCTCCCGAAGCAAATTTTAAAATCCTCCAGCGTCCATTTTAAAATCAGTGTCTGATTCTTCCGTCTCCTTTGATATACTACCTTTGGCGACGTGGATGCTGAAACTGAAAAGGGACAAATCTTTAAAGGTCTACAAACAAACTCCATGATATGTGTGTGTGTGTGTGTGTGTGAGAAAGAGAGAAAGAGAAAGGGGGGGGAGGGAGGGAGAGGGAGGATAAGAAAGAGTGGAAGCAAGAGAGAACGCAGTGAATTAAGAATAATTCTGCTTTCTTGCCTCCCATTGCCTGGCTCCGATTGGCCAATCCGCTGACGATACCACTGAAGAGATTCTGCAATCAGATGTATTGGCGAGCAAATCAGCCCATAAACAAAGCCTTATATCCCCATGGCAACATCCGTAGCAACCACAGGTAAACAAGCAGAGGCCAATGGGAAAGTACATTTTTCACAGCAGGTGAGGGAAAAGTCTTCGCTTTTGAAAGCCAGTCTCACACTGTGTTTATCTTGGCATCATTTGTTTGCCTTGCAGACGAGATTGTCCACAGAGACAGTTCCAAAGAAGTCAATGATGAGCCTGCATGTGCTGAACTGCCTATTTTTTATCATATAAATATATTTCTATGATCTTATGTAAGTTTGCATGGTGGGGAATTGGGGAGGGGGGGTTCCTACCAGGACTGTAAGAACACATCAGACTCCACACTTGAGGTAACACTGGACGCAAAGCCATTTTTTGTACTAATTTAATGCAAAAAGAATTGGGACAGATGCCCAAAACTACATTTCAGGCAGACATGGTTTTGCCTAAACAGATGAAGTCATTTCATATTTTTACACGGCAGCTCGATTGTTACTGAACCAAGTCAGATTAAGTGCCATAATTAACGGCGCGGCTGCTGTGGCCCAACTGGGATTTGAGCCTGCTACCTCCAAGCAACTGGAACACTTTCCTTACCACTATACTACACTGCCCTCTCGCTGAACTCAGTCCCCCAGAGTCCTCCTCCAGACCAGTCAGGTTAAAGGGAAAAAAAAAAAATGTCATGGCCGTCAGGAATAAAAGCAAGAAAGTGCTCATTTCTCACCAGATTAAGCCTCTAAGGCGGTGGTTCTCAACTCGGGCCAGAAAGGGCCGGTGTGGGTGCAGCCTTTTGTCCCAACCAAGCAGTTACACACCTGATTCTACTAATCAACCATTGGAGTCTTTACTAAGGACCTTTATTAGTAGAATCGGGTGTGTAACTGCTTGGTTGGAACAAAAGCCTGCACCCACACCGGCCCTTTCTGGCCCGAGTTGAGAACCACTGCTCTAAGGTATAAAGATCACAAATATGTGATTAGAATGTTTTTAACTGACCATTACAATTAGTGCCTAGAATGTTTACTTTTTTTAACACACACAATATGATTTATCATGGGCTGGAAAGAGCTTGTGTCTTTATTTTTATCTTTTTTACATTAAATCAAAAACAAATTCTTGCAGTTTGACTGTGCAAACAATGCATTTCTGAGCTGGCTGTGCCTTTTGACTTTCCCGCACTACCCAATGAGAAAAGCCTGAACATCTACATGTCTAGAGGGGCGTAAATCATGTCTAGATGTTTTGACATAAACGGACAATGTTAACCCCAGTATAGCTCATGTTTTACCTGGGGATGTCCAAGCCGAGTGGAAAGCTTTCACTTCTCAACCAAATGTCGCCGGGTATTCACCTGAACACCTGGACAGCGTTTCACCAACTTTTCACCACAGGAATGTTCACTGGGTATAAAGCAGAGGTGCACAACTCTGGTTCTGAAGGGCCAGTCCGCCTGCTGGTTTTTGTTCCAAACAAATTACCTTAGATTTAGTTTTCTGACAGCTCTATAAACTATTCTGGTTAACTCCTGTGTCTGAGCTCAGTAAAATCCTTAGGATAAACATGCAGTTTGTGACTGTAGCTGGTGCTTATACAAATGACCAGTGGTTGGTAACCCGGGTTCAAAGAGTAAAAAGACTGACCATGTATTTGCTCCACCACCATGCACTAAACCAGCTGATTCTAATTAGCATCACTCTTCAGCATGATAGGAGAACTAATTATTGTGGTCAGCTGGTTTAGTGCATGGTGGTGGAGCAAATACATGGTCAGTCTTTTTACTCTTTGAAGCCGGGTTACCCACCTCTGCAAGTGACAGACGGATATATGATTGAGCTAATTAAATAATTAAGGGCAGAAGTTGGCACGAAGTCCTGAAACGGATCGACCCTTGTTGTGCAGTCCTGGTATAAAGGGAATCCAGGAAGGCCAGACAAGGAGCTGGTTAATCCGTCTGCGTTCTCAGACGTGGCCCCGGAACATTCCGGAGGACCCTGACATGATTCCTCAACAGAGAAAGTAGATCCCCTGGCAGTTTTAAGCCACTTGGTCCATTCAGTGGTTTTAATGAACGAATGTGCTACTCACACGTTGGAACACGTCATACCATATGCGTTCTTAACCCTTTGAAGAGTAGGGTTTTTTTGGATTTTTTATTTCTAAATTCTAAGAATGTGTTCTAGAACTCTTCCAATTGCCAGTAGTGATTATTACATCAGCATTAGAATGTTCAGTTAATAAGATTCCAACCACATATTGTTTGTGATCTTACGCCTTTAGTTGGGATTAAATCAAATCTGAATTCCCTCCTTTCCCGGGCAGTGAAAGAGATTGCCGAATTATCATTGGATTTCAGGCCCGGTCACCAGGGAAGGGGCCCGGCCAGTGGCTGTTTTTGGTGAGATACGGAACACTTGGCACAAATCAAACTCACCACCGGGAAATGAAGCACTTCAACAGGAAATGAAGCACATGGAGTTATCTACACGAGTGCTGTCACTTCATTGGTCATTTCCTCCACCTGAGGCATGTCTACATCTAGAAGATAGATAGCAACCCGTATAGAGCCACACTACTGGCAGATCACTCACAGTCTCTTTTGATGTATAGCTGTTAGCACAGAGGAAAGGTTAAACATTATTTTGGAGAGAGATAACCAAGATATTGCTAAATTAATCCCGTTCCAGATGTACCAGTTAAGACTACACATGTTTTTGCCACTCAGATACTTCCACTGTTTAGTTTACCTGAGGAGATTCTCACAGAATGTGGAAAAATCAATGTACATAATTCATCTTGTGATTTAAACAATGTAAATGCAGGTGGGGGGGTTGGGGGTCTTTAACCCTTTTCAAGTGTAAGGTCACAAATATCAGCATTAGAATGTTACCGTTAAAAACATTCTAATGTTGATGTCACAGACACTACTGGTAAGCAATGGTGTTCTAGAACGTTGAATTAGAATTTTGAAAAAAATATTTTTTTTTAAAAAATCTACTCTTCAAAGGGTTAAAGGGCTGCTGGGGCTGAAAATGTGAGGTAGTTACAATGCACTACCTCACACCTTCAGCTTAGCAGCCGACCGGAGGGTCCGCACGTGTCCCCATCCACTCTTCAGAGGCTGTGGATCGGCCCAAAACCAAACAAAAAAAAATTCAAGCAAAGACATAAAAACCAGACCCAAAAAAAAGGCAGTGTTTATTTGAAGAATGGCTTGTCTGAGCTCACGGTGAGAGAGACAGATATAAACATGTGCGTATCGCCGCCAACTGCTTCCTTTAATACAGAGACTCACTGGCACTTAAAACGAAGGCCGGCACTTGGGTCAGGGGGGAAATATCTGAATGATTTCCTCCGCGGCGCTGGGCTTTTGTTGGACGGTATCGGCACTCTTTTTAATGGTTTCCTTTGGAAAACAGAGAGGGCTGCCGTCCAGAGAAACAGAGAATCCTGCCTGTGTGTCCATGGCAACCCAACGTCTCGCTGGCTTCCTCCCGCTGCGTCCCAGCTGTGCCCACCGCCAGGAGACCGTTACAGGGCAGCTACAGGAATGTGCAGGGCTGGGATGGGTCTGTTACAGGGCATCTACAGGGCACCTCCAGGGCTGGTATGGGTCTGTTACAGGGCAGCTACAGGGCACCTCTAGGGCTGGGATGGGTCTGTTACAGGGCAGCTACAGGGCGGGTATGGGTCTGTTACAGGGCGGCTACAGGGCGGGTATGGGTCTGTTACAGGGCGGCTACAGGGCTGGTATGGGTCTGTTACAGGGCAGCTACAGGGCAGCTACAGGGCTGGTATGGGTCTGTTACAGGGCGGCTACAGGGCTGGTATGGGTCTGTTACAGGGCGGCTACAGGGCTGGTATGGGTCTGTTACAGGGCAGCTACAGGGCGGGTATGGGTCTGTTACAGGGCGGCTACAGGGCTGGTATGGGTCTGTTACAGGGCAGCTACAGGGCTGGTATGGGTCTGTTACAGGGCGGCTACAGGGCTGGTATGGGTCTGTTACAGGGCAGCTACAGGGCAGCTACAGGGCTGGTATGGGTCTGTTACAGGGCAGCTACAGGGCAGCTACAGGGCTGGTATGGGTCTGTTACAGGGCAGCTACAGGGCTGGGATGGGTCTGTTACAGGGCAGCTACAGGGCTGGTATGGGTCTGTTACAGGGCGGCTACAGGGCTGGTATGGGTCTGTTACAGGGCAGCTACAGGGCTGGGATGGGTCTGTTACAGGGCGGCTACAGGGCTGGTATGGGTCTGTTACAGGGCAGCTACAGGGCTGGTATGGGTCTGTTACAGGGCAGCTGTAGGGCTGGTATGGGTCTGTTACAGGGCGGCTACAGGGCTGGGATGGGTCTGTTACAGGGCGGCTACAGGGCTGGTATGGGTCTGTTACAGGGCAGCTACAGGGCTGGTATGGGTCTGTTACAGGGCAGCTGTAGGGCTGGTATGGATCTGTTACAGGGCAGCTACAGGGCTGGTATGGGTCTGTTACAGGGCAGCTACAGGGCTGGTATGGGTCTGTTACAGGGCAGCTACAGGGCTGGTATGGGTCTGTTACAGGGCAGCTACAGGGCGGGTATGGGTCTGTTACAGGGCAGCTACAGGGCTGGTATGGGTCTGTTACAGGGCAGCTACAGGGCTGGTATGGGTCTGTTACAGGGCAGCTACAGGGCTGGTAAAGGTTAGCTCCCAGGCTGCTGTTGTCTTGGTACAGGTAGGCTACAGGGCAGCTACAGGGCTGGTGCAGGTTAACAACGGGGCAGCTGCAGTATGGTGGCTAGAGGGTTAGGCTATAGGGCTGCAAGGAGCAGGTACACAGTAAAATGTCCTTTGTTAAATCAGTATTTACCGTGTTAATACAACTCGTAACAGATTCACTTTTAAGAATGTAATGATTCTCATTAGGCTACTGTTTTTACAACTGTGGCTTAAGTGGTGGTGTTATTTTAACTTGTCACATTAAGAGTTGAATTAACACTGGACATTTCACTGTGTGAAGAATGGGTGGCCTTCACTTTCTTGAGCGGAGAATAAGCATCCGTGGCATGCATCAGAAGCCGCCGTGAGCCCTCGGCTCGCAGAAAAGCCGGCAAGAAGGCGGCCGAATCTGTCCAGGAGCCACGGGAAACTCGCTGGGGGAGAATCAGGAGCAAAAGACCAGGCCCTCTTTCACGGGGTTGGAGGGGATTAGATGGCATTTCTGGGGTTATTGGGTGACTAATATGCACGATTGTAGGCGCTGGCGATTGTGCAAAATGGAGAGCAATTTTACAGGCTCCCCCGAGGACACAGGGAAGGGCTTTTAGTGCGCAGAGACATTATAAGGCCTTATTAAACTCCTGCAGAGACATTATGAGGCATTATTAAACTCCCGCAGAGTGATCATAAGGCCTTATTAAGCTCCTGCAGAGCGATCATAAGGCCTTATTAAACTCCTGCAGAGCGATCATAAGGCCTTATTAAACTCCTGCAGAGTGATCATAAGGCCTTATTAAACTCCTGCAGAGCGATCATAAGGCCTTATTAAACTCCTGCAGAGCGATTATAAGGCCTTATTAAACTCCTGCAGAGCGATCATAAGGCCTTATTAAACTCCTGCAGAGCGATCATAAGGCCTTATTAAACTCCTGCAGAGCGATCATTATTAAACTCCTGCAGAGCGATTATAAGGCCTTATTAAACTCCTGCAGAGCGATCATTATTAAACTCCTGCAGAGCGATTATAAGGCCTTATTAAACTCCTGCAGAGCGATTATAAGGCCTTATTAAACTCCTGCAGAGCGATCATTATTAAAATCCTGCAGAGCGATCATAAGGCCTTATTAAACTCCTGCAGAGCGATCATAAGGCATTATTAAACTCCTGCAGAGCGATCATAAGGCCTTATTAAACTCCTGCAGAGGGATCATAAGGCCTTATTAAACTCCTGCAGGGCGATCGTAAGGCCTTATTAAACTCCTGCAGAGCGATCATAAGGCCTTATTAAACATCTCGTTTTGGGATATCGGCATGTACCTCCAGTGAACCAGAAGTCTGTGGAGAAACAGGACTGTGCAGCATTTGGACACACGAGCATGAGAATGGAACTGGGTAGAGCTGGCCTGAAACAGGACTAATACAAATGAAGGCTGAGTAATATTATAATAAAACTGTGTCTAACTGGCCTAAAATTAAAATAAATAAATAGGGGGGTGATGTAAAATATGAACTGTTGGAATGTCTCCTCAAATGCATAATCTGCTCAACCTCGGTAGTTCTTTGAGTTAAATTATTTGGAGGGGCAAGCTTCCATCCCAGGAATGAAATCAACGCCGGCCACCAGTCAAATGCTGGTAAATTTTGATTGTTATTATAACACCCAGAAACACCCAGTTAACCCCGCCCACTGAAAGCCTGTCGTTTAGCCCCGCCCACTGAAAGCCTGGCGTTTAGCCAAGGGGGAAAGGAAGCCGATTTTTCCACAGGCCTTTCTCTCTCTCTCTCTCTCTCTCTCTCTCTTTTTTTTTTTTTAATTACTTGCAAGAATCATTTAAAATTATTTCTCAGCTGTTTGTCAATGCAATAAAGCATTAAAACAACACATCACTGTACCGTACTCTTCGATGCGTGATCTGAACTGTGTTGGTAAATAGTCTGTCACATAAATGCAGTGTTTTAAAGCAAAAATAAGCTGTGAGAGTGATTCTGTTGGACTGCTGTTTTGTATTTTACAGTCAGGTCTGAATCCACTGCAGTCACATCCTGTCAGTCACCCCCCCCCCCCCCCCCCCTCCCCACCTTAAGGGACCCCCCTTTAGGATGCAGATGCTGGCACTCCGTAAAAATATATCCCAAGTTCCCTGCTAATTGGGCCTGGTGGTGTACTGATTAAAACACAATTAACAGGTGGCTTGACCCCCCCCCCCCCCCCCAGATCCCTGCACAATTAGTCTCCCCTCTGCCCCCCCAGGCTGTAAATCTGAGGGGAGACTGCCCCCCCCCCCCCCCCCAAAAAAAAAAAAAAAGAACACAACACAGCCAGTAACTTTCCTCACATGGTTAGGGAATATGGGGGGAGGGGTGCACAGAGAGAAAGGAATGAGAGTAGGAGAGACAGAGAGGGAGTAAGATAGAGAGAAAGAAAGAGTGAGAGAGGCTTTTTGACTTAAAAAGAGAGATTGGAGAGAGAGAGAGAGGGAAGAGAAAGAGAAAGAGGCAGTGGCTAAGAATGAATGAATGAATAAATGGTTGGATGCTAACAGCAGCTCCAGGTTGTTGTTATTATTAGCCGCAGCAGTAGCAGTGCTGTACAGGCCGCTGCGCTGTCAGTTTAACTGGCTGCCTGACAGCACGCAGGCCTGTGCTGGCATCAGGTGAAAGGTCAGAGGTCAGGAGAGACCAATCAGGGCAGAGGCAGCGCAATACAGGAGGGAAACGGCCAGTTTCACGACCGTTAAAATAACCAGAGGAAGTATCGCTGGTGTTCTTGTAAAATGCACGGATGTGGCTCTGGTCTTTGGGCTCTGGCCTCTGGGCTCTGGTGTTGAGTCGAGGTCAGTGGGTTAATTCCTCCTTGTTACGGGCAGGATACCGTTCCCACTGGTCATTATAGAGTATAATCATACAGCAGTGTGAGAGGGAAAAATTGTTTATTTTACGTTGACTTCTGAAACATTCAGTGGAGCCCGTTAATTTTGTGGTTATAGAGGGCTCCTGTGATTGGTGGATGAGCTGAGAGCTTTGGCAAGTGGGTGAAGAGAGTTCCTGTGATTGGTTGAAGAGTTCAGTGTTTTTTGGCATGTGGGTATGGAGAGCTCCTGTGATTGGTGGATGAGCTGAGAGCTTTGGCAAATGGGTGTAAAGAGTCCCTGTGATTGGTTGATGAGTTCAGTGTTTTTTGGCATGTGGGTACGGAGAGCTCCTGTGATTGGTGGATGAGCTGAGAGCTTTGACAAGTGGGTGTAGAGAACTCCGGTGATTGGTGGATGAATGTGATTTGGGAGAAGGGCATCGTTTTGAGACAGAGGACATCTACGTACGACTTGAATCTCTGCTCAAGTCAGTTCTTTTACTCTTGGGCAGGATTACCAATTTTGCTTGTTTGAGATGGCAGGTATGCCATCCCGCCAAATTACGCCTTGGCGAGGCAGCATACCCTTTACGTGTGCAGCACCGAGAGTTTTAGGCACTTTTCAGGGTTTGTTATACTTCATGAACAGCTGCTCTTACGTGAGCATGAAGCGGAATTTCTGATTTTAATTTTGCAAAAAATGCAAATTAAGCTTGATCCAAATGTTAGTGTTTCAGAGTTTGCCTAGCTTTCATCCGTATTCGCAAATTGCTGATGTCCATTAATACCAGTCCCACCAACCTGGGAATCCACATTCTGAAGTTGTATTAATTCACGCGAATGGGAATATAGCCTAGCAGGTGTTATTTAAGCTCCGCCCTTTTCCTCTCGCCGTTGCCTGGGGGCTGTAGCTTTAGGAAGTAGTAATAATGCAGTAATTAAATTCAACTTTAATTGCACGGCCTGTTTTACAAACACTGTCACAAAGGTGCTTTGCCGGAAACGGAATGTGGGAAGAATCATGCGAAACCGAGCGTCTACTTTCCCTCTCATTCTGTCACCATGGCAACCAGTCGACAATAAATATTTACCAGTGACAGCCCTTGAGTTTTACCAGTGAGGCAAAGTTACACATCAAAATATATATATATATATACTTTTTTTTCCCCAAAGCCCTCAAGTTTCTACATTTCAGCAGAAGAGTCTGGGGGGGGGGGGGGGAAGGTTCTCAACTGCTTTCCCCAGAAACCTATAAGTGAATAATAAATGAGATGCTTGTCCTGCAGTCCCACTGCAGAGGACCTACAGTCTCTACCCACCTCCGTCCTCCCACACACTTTACATGTTCCACAAAAACTGTAAGCAAAAGATGTACTGATGCAATACGGGTTAAGTACCTTTGCACAAGGGTACAACAGCAGTGTCCTACCTGGGAATCAAACCTGTGACCTTCCAGTTACAGGACCAACTCCTTGCCCGTTATAGTATTGCTTATTATTAGACTGGGTTTGGTTAGCACTGAAGCTGAGCAGGGCTGAGGTTGTTTAGTACTGAATCTAAGCAGGGCTGGGCTTAGTTAGTACTGAAGCTGAGCAGGGCTGGGCTTGGTTAGTACTAAAGCTAAGCAGGGCTGGGCTTGGTTAGTACTGAAGCTAAGCAGGGCTGGGCTTAGTTATTACTGATGCTGAGCAGGGCTGTGCTTAGTACAGATGCTGAGCAGGGCTGGGCTTGATTAGTACTGAAGCTAAGCAGGGCTGGGTTCGGTTAGTTCGGAAGTCAAGCAGGGCTGGGTTTGGTTAGTACTGAATCTAAGCAGGGCTGGGCTTGGTTAAATCTGAATATAAGCAGGTCTGGGGTTGGTTAAATATGACAATAAACTGGGCTGGGCTTGGTTAAATCTGAAATTAAACGGGGCTAAAAATTGGAAAAGGTTCCTGGTCAAGTTCCCCATAATGGCTGAGTATCTATATCTGGCAACCTAACTTTTATTTTCCCCTTCATGTGATTGGCTACACAGTGCCCTTGCAGGCCTTACATTCATTGATTACGCAGGCCATCAGTTCAAAAGAGAACAATTCTGGGGGTCGTCATCTTTTTGTGGTCAATCCGCTATTACTTTGACAAGACAGACCAACTCGTACAAAGCTACTGTGCATCACTGGGCCTCTGTGTCGCTTTGAGTGCATACGTAACTGTGTGTTTGTGTGCGTGAGCATGTACACAGTTTTTATGTGTGTAACTGTGGGGGGGAATGTATATGGTCAGTTCTGTAATTAGGGCTAAATACCTTCACTCAGATTCTAACAGACAGCAGAAGTGTCCATGCGTTTTAATTACTCCTTGTGCTCCGCGCCCCCCCCCCCCACCCACTTCCCTGCCTCGTGCACACATCTATATTAACACAGTGTGCTGGCGCTTCATTAGAATGGAGCCACAGTGCCCTCCGCAGGCCAAACTGAGAACTGCAGTCAGAGCTCTGGGATCAGGACATCGTTGATCCGCATGCCTTCAGGTCTAATGCTTGCAGCCTTTTCTTAGTGAAAGGAGTACATTTTCGCAACAGTTCGATTATTTATTTATTTTTTTTATTATCTTTTTTTTGTCAGTCACTAATGTGTGTGAATTCCTTAGCCAATCAATGACTCAAATGAAATACTTGTGCCGAGAACATCCTAAAACAGACACTGCGGAGTTTGACACCTGTTATGTAACTGGTATACCACAGGTAATAGGCTTGCCTGTACTACCTGCCTGGGGGAGACTGTGGTTGAAGCATGCATCACGCACCTGTGACACACCTGTCACGCCCTGTCCATCACTTTCACATCTAAAACACGCTTCTTGTGTGATTGATTGATTGATTGATTGGTTGATTGATTGATTGATTGATTGATTGGTTTATTGATTGATTGATTGATTGATTGCATTTTTCACCAATTAACATTGTTCATTTAGGAACTAAGGTTAAGCACCTTTGCACAAAAGCACAGTTTCCCCACTTCCAGAAATGGAATCTGCTGAGCGCTGGATCCACAGCCTGTCCATCGACCTGCATCCCATGCAAACAGTGAGCTGGGCTGATGAATGAAAGCCAATAACCTGAGTACGACGCGGGAGAAGAGTTTATGGCACAGCACGCGGTGAGCGCCAAGAGCCGTTTGATAGTCCGGCGAAAGAGTGCCTTGCGCGAGACTCCCTGTGGTAAAACAAGAATGTCCGCTGTGTGGTTTTACACCAGCGTGGGGCTTTTTAAAGGATCTGCTCTGTTCAGGCTCACATATCTCTAGGACATCTGCACGGCTCGTCAAAAATCACAGGCCGCAATATCCAACACATCGGCGCTACGACCCCGTCTACTCAACGCGAAACCGTCTCCGCCGCAGCCCCGTCACGATTCCACCGCAATTTTCCCGACCGTTATTTCGCTCCTCTCCTTTCCGTCAGACCGACTCGCAGTCACATGGCGAGCGTGGAGGCTATAAAAGAAAAAAAAATCACCGATGTATACTTAAAGAAAAAAAAATCTGGCTGTCTGTTGTCTCGTCTCGCCCTTTCCTCTTTGAAGAGGTCGCTCCAGAAGCCGGGAGCGTTGCGACCGCTAAGGCGATGGAAATCCGTTGGTCTGTAAAGCAAGAGAGGCCCGAGGAGAGATCGGGAATCGGGAATATCGCTGGGAGCGGGTGGGCGGCTGCCTGACCAGAGAATCATATTCTATTTTTATTTTTTATTTTATTATTTTTTTTATTATTGTGGATGTCGCGGAACGCTAATCCGGGAGAAAGCCGCCAGGGCTTCCGGAATTTAAAGAACAGAGTTCCGACAGGGCCGCAGACGAAGCCCCCGCAGCTCCTGACTGAGAAACAAGCGAGACAGGAAGAGGATATTGAGGTTTGTTTGTGCGCGAGCAGAGCGAGGTGCGCACGCGCTCAGTGGCGGTCTGAAGTACAGGAAGCGAGCAGCCGGTGTGGAAAGGCGGCAGCGACGCACCGAGTTTATTTGGGCCGCGCCAGGCTCCTGTGTGACAGGGAGGATAAAGGCGCTGGACTGTGTGACAGGGAGAATAAAGGCGCTGGGCTGTGTGACAGGGAGAATAAAGGTGCTGGACTGTGTGACAGGGAGAATGAAGGCGCTGGGCTGTGTGACAGGGAGAATAAAGGCGCTGGGCTGTGTGACAGGGAGAATAAAGGCGCTGGACTGTGTGACAGGGAGAATAAAGGCGCTGGGCTGTGTGACAGGGAGAATGAAGGCGCTGGACTGTGTGACAGGGAGAATAAAGGCGCTGGACTGTGTGACAGGGAGGATAAAGGCGCTGGACTGTGTGACAGGGAGTATAAAGGCGCTGGACTGTGTGACAGGGAGAATAAAGGCGCTGGGCTGTGTGACAGGGAGAATAAAGGCGCTGGACTGTGTGACAGGGAGGATAAAGGTGCTGGACTGTGTGACAGGGAGGATAAAGGCGCTGGACTGTGTGACAGGGAGAATAAAGGCGCTGGGCTGTGTGACAGGGAGAATGAAGGCGCTGGACTGTGTGACAGGGAGAATAAAGGCGCTGGACTGTGTGACAGGGAGGATAAAGGCGCTGGACTGTGTGACAGGGAGAATAAAGGCGCTGGGCTGTGTGACAGGGAGAATAAAGGCGCTGGGCTGTGTGACAGGGAGAATAAAGGCGCTGGACTGTGTGACAGGGAGGATAAAGGCGCTGGACTGTGTGACAGGGAGGATAAAGGCGCTGGACTGTGTGACAGGGAGAATAAAGGCGCTGGGCTGTGTGACAGGGAGGATAAAGGCGCTGGACTGTGTGACAGGGAGAATAAAGGTGCTGGACTGTGTGACAGGGAGAATAAAGGCGCTGGACTGTGTGACAGGGAGAATAAAGGCGCTGGGCTGTGTGACAGGGAGGATAAAGGCGCTGGACTGTGTGACAGGGAGAATAAAGGTGCTGGACTGTGTGACAGGGAGAATAAAGGCGCTGGACTGTGTGACAGGGAGAATAAAGGCGCTGGGCGAGGGCTGTTTTCATTGCCCACATTGGCGTTTTCCTCTGAGATGCGAGGGGAAGGCATGTGTATTTGAGCAAAGCTCTTGAAACCGCAAGTACAGGTATGAGTGATATTTGATGACAGCTCTTTTTATTATTATTATTATTATTATTTTATGATCAAGGGCAGAGAGAAAAGTGACCTTGTTCTCTGGGGCGTGAGCAATCAAACTGAAAATTGGCATTGTCTTTGACCATGAGGGATGAATTAGGCTTCTTTTGCTTCTTTGGCAGTCTTTCTCATTCATTTAGTGATTGCTGAACTTGGTGGTGGGCAAAGGAAACTCACAAATAGGGTCCAAGCTTGTGCAGGGGGAGATTCTGGATTTTGCACACAGAAAAAGTGCTGTAAATATGCTTGATTTTCCATTCACAATGCAAGAAAGCAAAGAAACACAGACTCCCATTATCTCCTCACCAGGTCCCTTTTACTGTCATTTCTTGCGGTAGCAATCATGTGAGAACCTTCCGGAATGTGTACAGACCAAGGCCAGGATCGCCCTTAGGCAGACAAGGGAAAACCGTATCCTGTGTGCAGGAAGGGTGAATGGATTAATGGGTCTGTGAATGGGTATTCACCATAAACTGCAGGGAGGGAGAATTGCGTAATGGATATATAAATGGGTATTCACCATAAACTGCAGCAAGGGTGAATGGCTTAATGGACATATAATGGGGTATTCACCATGACCTGCAGCAAGGGTGAATGGCTTAATGGATATATGAAGGGGTATTCACCGTAACCTGCAGCAAGGGTGAATGGCTTAATGGACATATAATGGGGTATTCACCATGACCTGCAGCAAGGGTGAATGGCTTAATGGATATATAATGGGGTATTCACCATGACCTGCAGCAAGGGTGAATGGCTTAATGGATCTATGAATGGGTATTCACCATAATCACAATTGCAAATTGCTCTGGTAATCCCATTATATCGAGCACCCTAATGTAAACTCACCCGTTTTAAAAACTCATTTGTGCCTACCTCAATTAAAAGTTTAAATAATGTTGCCTGAGGCTGCAAGTGTTGTGCGATAGCTTCGTGGTGTTCTTATCACTGGTTGCGTAATATGTGCAATATGTGTAATTTGTGGTTGTGATTTGCTTATGTTGTTTGTTTTTTTTTATTATTACTACTATGGAGGCAGCTATATGTGTGCAGCATTTGAGTCCAAGACAGATTTCCCCACGGGGACAATAAAGTATATTGTATTGTATTGTCTTGTGTTTTATTGTATTGTATTGTATTGTATTTGGAACTCTGGTGCCACCAGAGTTCCAGATCACCAGAGCCCCAGTGGTAACTACCCTATGCGTATGGTGGCCAGGTTTGCTCAAGTCTTCCCCCACAAGTTGTGTTGGTCGCTCTTTATAAGAGCGTCTGCTAAATGCCTGTAATGCTGAATATTTCTCAAGACTTGATGAAAGAAATAGCTGTCATTGAAATAGCCCCAAAACATTTAGGCGAAACCCACAGGAAATCTTATTTTCTCTAAGCTTTATTTTGCCAGGAAACGAATTTTGCCGAACGGCCAGGCTGCCAGGATCCACCCCCTTGCGTTTGCGTAGCGATGACTGTGGGCCAGAAGAACAGAACGCCGTTAACCTCAACGCCCCGCCCTCGAGCGCCTGACGTCATCGAGAAGCCAACAAAGCTGCTTTCAGTGAGTGCTGAGCCAGTCCCCCCAAAAATAGACCTCTATCAGGGATTACGTTTTCCTTGGGTTTGTTTGTGCCAAAACCTCCGCCCACACTTCAACCTCGACCCCCCCCCCCCCAAAACGAAATGAGCACACGGCTGTAGAAAAGGCCGTGTCTTTGCTCTGGATGTCCTGTCCCCTTACTGTTCCCCGAAATACATGATCGTCCCTTCTGATTACCCTCGTTTCCTCAGTGCGACGAAGCTGTGCCAGGGGTCGAAGGTCACGGGGTCCTCAGCTCTCTGATTGGTGGAGAGGTGCAGGAGGGCGGGGCAGAGGTGAGTTTTCTGCTCAGATGCACCCTAAGGACATTAGAAGAGGGTCGGCCCTGCCTGTCAATCATTACAATATTCGATATCTACGCCACTCAATAAAATCAAGCAAAACAACAGAAGAAGACAAAGTTTTTCGTGTGATAACCGCTCGCTGGGTTTTTTTTGAACTTTCTCTTAACAGTCTGTTAAAATCCCCTCCAGGATCTTATTTTCTTTTAAAGATACATTATTTTAGACTCTTTTTTCTTTCTTTTTTTTTAGAAATGAATGTATGCAATTATTTGCTCTGTTTTACCGTATTTCTTTCATTAATATACCGTACTGTATAAAAAAAGTTATTGTTTATTTGTCGATGACATGGGTCCCCCACCCCATCCCCCTTAATGTACTAACTCTAAGGGGCTCGTTCTGGGTCTCTTACATTTTGGGAGCAGTTTGAATGCCCAGAGCTGGTCTGCCATTTGCATCCCACCCCCACCCTTGAATAAAAACACAAAAACACTTCACGATCACGAGGGCATTATGCCGGCTACCTAAAGTCTGTCTGTTAAAGCGCGTGTGTCTCGACCACACCTACAAAACCTGAGCACGCTTCCGGTAGAAGAAAAGAAAGACTAATCTTTTTTTTTTTTTTTTTTTTTTTTTTTCTTCTGTAGTAATGGCCGCCTGAGTAAGCAACAGGTTGATTTTGGCCCGGATTCAATCTGACTGCAGAACTACAGCCACGCTGAAAACATCCTTAACTTTGAGTGACAGGCATAAAAAAAAAAGGAAAAGTTCCACGCCCTTTTTTCAGGGGCGTTTACCCAATGCCGGGAGTTCAGAGTTCACCAACTGAATGATGAATGGGGAGAACTCCACCGGTGTTACCTGCCCCACTGTCACTGTGGCCCTGGCCACATTCAGTAAAACAAAACAAACAACTAAACGTAAATGATTTGATTTCATATATATATATATATATATATATATATATATATATATATATGTATATACAAATATATATAAATCTCTACTTTGTAAAAAAGTTCTACCTACATTCCTGCATGTGCACGCATGTACATACGCGAGCATACACACGTGCACGCACACACACACACACACACACACACTACACAAGCGCTTATTGCATGCACATAAAACATAAATTGTGTCATAAATACAGCCGAAGGGGATGTTATAACAGCACGCGTTCAGAGTCTTAACACTCGTTCCACACGGAGCCAGACCCCTGTTCTGCAGCTGTTTTTGGACGGTCTACAGACACCGAGTAAAACCCGCAACCCCGTGACCTGAGGACACTGGAGAGGCAGGCGGTCGCTTAGATGCCTGTGTAGAAGCCCCCCCCCTGCAGGCTGTGAGGTGGCCACCCTCATGCCTTACTGACGTCCACAGCTTGGTTTATTGAGTGTGTGGAGGGGTCCTGACACAGATCTCCCATAAGCCTCTGTGCTGTGCTTTTCTTCTATCAAGCAATTGGCCGCTTGAGTGAATAACTACGGGTGGACAATGGGGTGGGACTACATTACCCAGATGTATTTACTGTGTGTCTGTGGATGTCTGTGTGTGGAGGGGACCTGACACAGATCTCCCATGAGCCCTGCTGTGCTTTTATTCTATCAAGCGATTAGCTGCTTGAGTGAATAACTGCAGGTGGACAATGGGGTGGGACTACATTACCCAGATGTATTTACTGTGTGTCTGTGGATGTCTTCCTAATAAATAAAAAAAACATTCTTCAATCAATAAAGTTTTATTTTAGTCAGATGAGTATATCATACAAATGAATTCAAGACTGGTTTCATTCCAAATGTGCTCCAAATGACATTTTCAGACATCTCCAAATAATTATCCTCCAGGCTGCGTTCTTGAAGGAAAAACTAATTTCACTCGTTTTTATTTGTAAGTCAATGTTAAACACAAATTTCAGTTGAATCTAAGACTAAGCCTCTGCCCTTGACTCTGCCCCTTCTAAGCAGGCCTCAGCAGGTCCTAAAAAGTGCTTTAGTAGAAAGTAAATACTTTGAGGACACAGTAGTTAGGAGCAGTTAGGAGCAGCCCAGGGTTGTGCATGATAAAAATAAATACGAGATAAAATATGTTGTCATGTAGACAAGGTCAAACGCAGGAAAAAATGAATAAGGGGCTGCCTGGTGCATGCTGGGAAGGTTTATCCGCTATGTTGCATTGCTGGAATGAGACTATGTCTTATAGAACGGACCTGCACATATGGAGGGTGTGTGTGTATGTGTGTGTGTGTGTGTGTGCATGTGTGTGTTTGTGTGTGTGTCTGTGAGAGTGCATGTATGTGTGTGTGTGTGTGCGTGTGTATGTGCCAGCAGCCATACCACCACGTACTCTGCTCCTGCCGGCTGCCTGAAGCTAAGCAAGTGTGGGCTTGGTTAGTACTTGGATGGGAGACCACCAGGGAATACTGAGTTGCTGCTGGAAGTGGTGTTGTTGGGCCAGCAGGGGACAATCTTCCCTCTGGTCAAATAAACCCCAATGCCCCAGTGCAGTGACGAGGACACTGTGCTGTAGGAGATGCCGTCTTTCGGATGAGACGTTAAACCGAGGTCCTGACTCACTGTGGTCATTAAAGATCCCATGACACTATTCGCAAAGAGTAGGGGGTTCCCCGGCATCCTGGCTAAATCCCAGATCTGGCTCTGGCAAAAACTCATCCCCTGATTTAATTGGATAAAAAATGTTCTCTCCCTCCAATGGAGCTGCTCAGTGGCCAACAATAGAGGATTGTGGCATCTCCCAGGTGTGAATGTGTACGTGTGTGAAGCAGGGCGCTGCTGCAAAAGAGCATCCGTGCTCAGCGAACCTACTCTGGGTAAATAAAGGTTAAATAAAAAATAAATAAATAAAAAGTATGTGTGCATGTGTTTGTGTGTGCGTGTGTGTGTGTATGTGTGTGCGTGTGTGTGTGTGCACGCATGTGTGTGTGTGCATGTTTGTGTGTGGGTGCGCGCGTGTGTGTGTGCGTGTGTGTGCACGTTTATGTGTGTGCGTGTGTGTGTGGGCACGTTTGTGTGTGTGTGTGTGTTTCAACGTTTCACTCAGCCCTCAACGAAGCCTCCATTTTGGCTCCGTTTCCCTCCCTTGTGCGCATTACATTTGAGGCTCCTGCACCGCTGTTATGGAGCTAGCAGGGACAAAACATATACGCTGACCGGTAATTCAGTTCCTCTGCAATGCTGTCACAGGCTGTGTGCACTCACAGAGCATTCTTACTGAGCTCTCCCTTAGCTTTCAGCCGTGGATGAATAGTTATTCCTTTACAGTCGTGCTTTTAAATAGCAGCATTTATACTGCGTATATGACACCAATAATAAGAAGCACGTGAGCTTTAGTCTGTCAGCCACCGAAATTAAGAAAGCAAATCCAAAGCCATTCTGGTGTTTGTTACTTTGGTCTATGTATCTGCGCCCACATAGCTCAGTCTGACTGCAAAAATGTACATTTAAGGTCTCAAACTGTGTTTATAAAACTACGATCACCTGCTTCACTTTGGTACGCTTGAGCCAAAGGGACACTTTTTCCTTTCACGATCAAATGGAGCTCATCTACCAAAGTCACGCACGCACTAGGCAATGGCGCCATCTTCAGTCAGCTCATGGGAACAGCGGAACCGTGTTTCAGAGCTGAGGCCAATACCGTACAACAGGGGTCATCAAATCCGGCCCTTAAAAACCTGAATCCGCCCCTGGATTTCTTTCCTCCCGGTTAAGTAACTGAACAATTAGCGCTACCGATTGGCCAGACTGTCCTCCCATCTGTCTCCCGATTGGCCAGAATGTCCTCCCATCTGTCTCCCGATTGGCCAGACTGTCCTCCCATCTGTCTCCCGATTGGCCAGAATGTCCTCCCATCTGTCTCCCGATTGGCCAGACTGTCCTCCCACCTGTCTCCCGATTGGCCAGACTGTCCTCCCATCTGTCTCCCGATTGGCCAGACTATCCTCCCATCTGTCTCCCAGGTAAAGGGAGTATGGTCAATTCAGGAAATAAAATGAAGTGCACCTATATTATTCAGTTCTCTAAACTGCATTATACTGTAACATACCATTTGGTGATCTGCCCTTTTTCTGCTACTCTGTAAAGCATCTTTGTGACAGTTTTCTGAAAAATGCACTAAACAAATAAAATTGATTTGATTTCATTTGATTTGAGGATTAACTGCAGTGACTCTCTTCCACCTTTACCTGGGAACTTCACAGTAAGCTTCCTGCTGCTCCCGCCTCCACTTTCAGACAGCACAGCAGCTGTTCCGCCCTCTGACACTGGCTGTGTTGCTTATGTTTCTGACTCAGAACCTGCGGATAGCTAACTTTCTCGACAGTTAGCACTGTCACATATAAGCACACTCCATTTAAGTACCCTTGACTCAACCCTGGATTGGCTGTCTTTCAGACAACTTGGAAATAAATGTATTACCCTGATTAGAAAAGCCAAATCCAGCTATTACATAACATCTTTATCCAAAAGTACAGGGGATCCATCACAATTCTGAAAAACTGTGAAATCATTCATTCATAGTATCCATAGGCTGGTAGATGTAGGTTTATGGTTGATGTATGTAGAGCTAAGGATGATGGATGTAGAGCTAGGAGTGATGGATGTTGAGCTAAGAGTGATGGATGTAGAGCTAGGAGTGATGGATGCAGAGCTAAGAGTGATGGATGTAGGGCTAAGGCTGGTGGATGTAGGGCTAAGGCTGATGGATGTAGGGCTAAGGCTGGTGGATGTAGAGCTAGGAGTGATGGATGTTGAGCTAAAAGTGGTGGATGTAGGGCTAAGGCTGATGGATGCAGAGCAAGTAATGATGGATGTAGGGCTAAGGCTGATGGATGTAGGGCTAAGAGTGATGGATGTTGAGCTAAGAGTGATGGATGTAAAGCTAGGAGTGATGGATACAGAGCTAAGAGTGATGAATGTAGGGCTAAGGCTGGTGGATGTAGGGCTAAGGCTGATGGATGTAGAGCTAAGGCTGATGGATGTAAGGCTAAGGTTGGTGGATGTAGAGCTAGGAGTGATGGATGTTGAGCTAAGAGTGATGGATGTAGGGCTAAGGCTGATGTATGCAGAGTTAAGAGTGATGGATGTTGAGCTAAGAGTGATGGATGTAGGGTTAAGGCCAATGGAGGCTGAATTTGTGGTGGAAATTCTATCTACATCCATTGGTGGTGAGAAGAGTCAAATGACTTACACACAATATTCTTTTCAAGCTTTAATGTTTGCAAACATAAGCTTGTCCTGAGAACACTCTTACCTAGTGCTCTGAGACGCAGCCCAGAGACTTCCTTGTTTTATAGCATAACCAGCGACAGGCTGTCATTAAAAACTGATAAACAGGATACAAATGCATACTCAGTAATATTCATTTTAGAAATGACATTTTGGTAGATGTGTGGAGAGGTGGCATGTCCATCTCTTGACCATCCGTTTCTCAGAAGTGTCATTTCGCAAAAGAACAGGCGGGTGTTTGTGGTCAGCACACCCTGTAACACATCTCTGCTGCAGGCCTCTTTTGCACGCGCTCACACACACACACACACACACACACACTCACACACACACACACACACACACACACACACACACACACACACACACTTGCCAAAATGCAGACACACATAGCTTTACTTTGAATTTTACCAACACAAGATAAGACTGACAGATGAAGAGCTGAGACTGAGATGCTATCTCAGGGCCAGTGTACTGGAGTTCTGGCTTGAGTTCATACAGTTTTTCTCGATTGCTAACACACTAAAACTGGTTCTTTTAGCAAAAACTCCCAAATTATTACTTCAGTTCTCAGAGGACCAACACATCTCTCAAAACTATAAACACTTTTCACTTGTTTTAACACATGCTGCAAATTGTTAAACTTTTTCTGCAAATCTCTACAAACAAATGCTCTCATGAATCACTGGTTACACACTGTGCTCATGCAACAAACACTAGTAGTCAAAACAGTTAACTCAAGTCATCACAACCTAAACTCAGGTAACACACCTTTCTCTAGGTGCAAACACTTGGCAGCAAAATTGTTTACACACCGGTCACAATCTCTGGATCAGTAAATAGGGCCACAGTTTGCGTCTGTGTGCTTTTGAACAATGGATCCTCAAAATGGACAAGCTGTCCAAAGACCAGGAAGACAAAGGAGACGAAGAGGCAGGAGACAATTTGTCCCAGACGAAATACGTGCCACCTTGACCATGTGCTGGTGCATGGTATGATGATGAGGGAAGCTGGACAGAGAGTTCAGCCAAACTTGAATCGTTTCAAGGTGGCATCCATTGTCCATACTTTCAGACAAGAAAACAGATACTATAATTTACTGTAATGTTACATATTGTATCTGCTGTACTACTGTGAGGGGATATGCTGTCTATGTAATGTTGAAGTGTATTTACAGACTATATGTTCTTTAGATTTTATTGCTGTTTTTGTTTATAGTGCTGCATATACTGAGTTCCTTTTATGAATGCTACTCTCCTTTGAAAATACTACATTTTTTTGTTCCTTCAACTGTGTTGTGGTCACTGTACATTACTTTTCACTCAGCATCACTTTTCAGTACTACAAATAAAATATTTAGAAATTTGCACACTCCCTCATTTGTTAGTAGAAAATTTCAGATTTTGATCTTCGCAATGTTACACTACTAACAAATGAGGGAGTGTGCAAATTTCTAAATATTTTATTTGTAGTACTGAAAAGTGATGCTGAGTGAAAAGTAATGTACAGTGACCACAACACAGTTGAAGGAACAAAAAAATGTAGTATTTTCAAAGGAGAGTAGCATTCATAAAAGGAACTCAGTATATGCAGCACTATAAACAAAAACAGCAATAAAATCTAAAGAACATATAGTCTGTAAATACACTTCAACATTACATAGACAGCATATCCCCTCACAGTAGTACAGCAGATACAATATGTAACATTACAGTAAATTATAGTATCTGTTTTCTTGTCTGAAAGTATGGACAATGGATGCCACCTTGAAACGATTCAAGTTTGGCTGAACTCTCTGTCCAGCTTCCCTCATCATCATACCATGCACCAGCACATGGTCAAGGTGGCACGTATTTCGTCTGGGACAAATTGTCTCCTGCCTCTTCGTCTCCTTTGTCTTCCTGGTCTTTGGACAGCTTGTCCATTTTGAGGATCCATTGTTCAAAAGCACACAGACGCAAACTGTGGCCCTATTTACTGATCCAGAGATTGTGACCGGTGTGTAAACAATTTTGCTGCCAAGTGTTTGCACCTAGAGAAAGGTGTGTTACCTGAGTTTAGGTTGTGATGACTTGAGTTAACTGTTTTGACTACTAGTGTTTGTTGCATGAGCACAGTGTGTAACCAGTGATTCATGAGAGCATTTGTTTGTAGAGATTTGCAGAAAAAGTTTAACAATTTGCAGCATGTGTTAAAACAAGTGAAAAGTGTTTATAGTTTTGAGAGATGTGTTGGTCCTCTGAGAACTGAAGTAATAATTTGGGAGTTTTTGCTAAAAGAACCAGTTTTAGTGTGTTAGCAATCGAGAAAAACTGTATAAGTAGAATAACCAGGAGAAAATAACTTCTGACGCACTGCTATAAAAGGTTTTTGCAGTAGTGCTTTGAATTTATCTCACTGGTGTGTTATGGGTAATCTACTTTGTCTGTGTTTTCGATGGCTTGTGTGTGCCATTTGAAGGCAAAGTTTAATTTTGATGGAAGAGTATATGTTTTTGAGAAGATGATTTGAGTTTGGCATGGATGTTTGAGGTTTGTGCTGATTGATGTGTAGTTTTGGGATTGTGTTAATAGTTCTGAGAAAAAGGGGAATTGTTTCATTAAACGTGTCTTAGCAATCAAAAAAAACTGTACCATAAAGAGATGACATTACAGATGACCTAATGCATAACCCAGACCAGTCCACTACAACAGTGGCCTTCTGTGAATGGAAGCATTATTCATTATTGTAGCTGAGCAGTAAGCAACTCAACCAACAGTCCACAACTTTAGAAACATATCAGGGCCCACCATTGTAATATATAATGGTAATGACCTTGGGTACTTGTAGATATACATCACCACCTGCTTAGGCTTATTCCGCTCTTTCAGAATTCACGCTTTTTAGTTGGGTCACCTGTTCTTTTGGATAAATAAGTTAGGCAGTAGGTGGATTTGGCTTTTCTAACATTTATTTCTGAGTTGCCTGAAAGACAGCTGATCCAGCAGTGTTGCTTCGGGGGGGGTGCTGGCGGGTGTGTGCGTCATGCATTCAAACGATATACCGCTGATTAAATCAACCAGCAGTAAACTGTATCAGAGAAATTAGCTGTTTCAACTCGTCGCTACTCAAAACACCGCATAAAAAATTTATTGCCAGTCACCGCCACCCTTGATGGTGTCACCCTGTGCGGTCTACACCCCCCGCACCCCCCTTGTGACACCTCTGGCTCCAGGATATCACAGAATTTGGCCAGAAACTCATATGGGTGTTTTGTGGCACCACCCCCTCAGCCTTAAACTTATTTAAATAGCCCCGAATCTTCTGTAAACCAAAGCCATCCAGAGGAACAGAGAATTTCATCTGAGGTCAGTCATCTGAAAACACAGGTCAGCTTTGTCATATACTCACTGAAAATGCACTTTCATATGCTTGTTCTTGTGTGCATGTGCAGGTTTGTGTGCTTTTGGTGTGTCATTCCATTTTCATATAGTTTATTTGGTAGGGACAATGCAAGTTAACATAGTACCACTTCAACTCGTTACAAACAAGTTGAAGTGGTACTATGTGTGTCTGTCTGCCCATGTCCCATGGGTAATCCGCTACAGCTCAGTGTTTTACAATGGACTTCAATGGGACCACACAAAGGGCTACAACTTTATAGGCAATCTTTTCTATTAACATAAACATAGTTCGTGTTATGCTACTCCTGCTCTGTTTGATCTTTTGACCTAGAGACTTTGTGAGTATCTGATACGAGTCCACCTCTATCTATCTGTCTCTCTCTCTCCCTCCCTCTCTGTATCTCTCTCTCCCTCCCTACCTCCCTCTCCCTCCCATCCTCCTTCTCTCTCTCTCTCCTATCCTTTATTATGAGTTGATGTCAAATAATAAACATCTAGAATGACAATCAAAAAATGACAATCAAAATGTATTCATTTCAACCATCTCAGGCAATGTAATTCATTCACAGTCTCTAGTCCTTAACGGCAAACTGTCTTTGACTGTCTAGTTTTAAATTGCAAAATGAAAATGAACCACATTGATGTGGTGTGTTTCAGGAAGTCATGTGGAGGGTGGTCCTCACAGTCAGTGTCCTGTGCTGGGGCTCTGAGGGCCAAATCGTCTGCAGAGATAAAAACGGCGTTGGGGTAGACTGGTGAGTTAAGTCTTTAAATTATGGCAATAGCAACAAAAAAAAAAAACAAAAAAAATCTTTATGAGGACTTTGGTTAGAACTGTGGTGCAGTGTTTTGCATTTTATCTACTGATTTTCCATGGGTTCCAGTAATAAAGAGATGGTACTACAGCAGTGCCATCATATTTTAAAGGTTACTGCTATGACACGTGTTTGATGAGTCAGTATACAGCAGAGACTGACAGGAGAGATGGGGGGGGGGGGGGGTGACAGGGTGCTCATGGTTCTGCTCCACCTCTGTCCCTCAGTTTCTCCTGGGTTAATAATGAGTTTTCCTTTTTTGAAAAAAAAGAGAAGTGGGCAGTCTGCTTCTCTCAGTAATTTTTTCTATTGATTCAGTCTGTCAGAAAGCTGGGAGGAATGAGAGAGCAGAGGATGGATAGATCTGGAGGAGTGAGAGAATAGAGGAGACACAGGAGAGATAGATCTGACTTTTCAGTAGGATATGTCATCATGGTGCGTTTTATCACTTTGTTCAAAGGCAGAAACAGTCAGATAAAGTTAAAGGGAACTGAAAGTTTTACCTACGGGTTTTTTTTCCTTTGATGGGTGGTTTGCATATCAAGAATCGTCATGCTCTCTGATGAATGTTTTATTTTCTAATCTCTGAATGTTCATCATCAGGTATATCTTATACAATGTGCCCAAAGTGAACAAAACGAACAACGCAGGCCTTAGTGGTTTGGAGTATTTCTACATTGATTCCGCTAAATCCGAATGGCTGTACCCCATCAACGATCCTAAAGGTGTCCTGGCAAACACCCTGCAGCCTCTCCTTACTCACCAAACTCCTGTGAGAATAATTTTATGATTGTGTTTTCTCTGTCTGTTTTTCAGAAAATATTCACATTAACTGATTAATAGATATGATGGGCTGGTACTACTAATGAGGATCACACACACAAACACTCACGCACACACACGCACACACACACATGCATGCACACACACACACACACACACACACACACACACACACACACACATGCATGCACACACACACACACACACGCTAGGGTTGGTACCAAATACAAATACCATACTCAGCAACACTCATATAATGTGTTCTCTCCGAATGTTTTCTCCTCCCGAATTTGCCCAATATTATTTGGATTCGGATCTTTTTCCCTATCTCTTTGATGCGATTCGCTCAGAAGTCAGAACCAAGTTTCTCAATGAGACACAATCACACCTGCAGAGAGTGAAAGTTTCCTTTAACACTACATAGGCCAGAGCGAGGCCATCACTGCTTTGGGAACTTAAAATGACTCCCAACGTCATAAATGCTGTATCTTCCTTCTCCCATGGCCGTTGGCACGCTGTTCAGCAACTGAATAGCCAGTGCTTTGATACAAGTTTCCCATTCATCCCTTTAGGGAGGGGTTGAATAATTGTGGACGCTGTAGTAATAGAAATAATAGGCTAAGAGCTCCGCCACCGATATTCTTTTCAGGTTTTATCTGAAACTGAGACTTAATTGCGTTAAATGTAACTGCGTTAAATGTAACTGCATGAAATGTAACCGATTTGCGTGCGTACAGTCCCAGCAAACCACCAAAGCTGCGCATTGTCTGTGGAATTGATAAGAAGAGAATGATGGTCACTTTGGCGTGTGAAACCGCACGCCAAAGAGAAGGGAGGGAGAAATGTGCTGAATTCCTTACGATCAAAAAAAATATTTAAAAAATTTTTTGCACTTTGTATTTCTTTAACTACTGGCCAATCGATTTCCATTTTGTGTTTTGCACATTTTAGCGGCTTTCTCAGTGATTCCATAATTTGCCTCAATACATTTCCCCTTAGCCTAAATAACAAAGCCACTATAATTTATAAATACAAACGTTGACATTTTTTCCGCTTTTTATCTCAGACTAGTGTTCGCGAACGATTCTTTCAAAAGAACGAATCTTTTGAGTGAACGAACTGAACTGAATCACTTCCTGAAACGATCCGTTCATTTCTCAGCCAGTTCAGTTGAGCTCTCAGTCAGTTGCGAGCAAACGTGAACTGATCGTTCGCAGACTATAGGCTTGTTTGAGATTACCTTTCGGCTCGCTTCGAAAACAGGCGAGAGTAGCCGATTGCAGTCGCGGGAGGAGTCAAAAAGTCGGACACTTCTTGGTTGACTAGCCTGCTCGCCTCGTCTAGTAATGGCAGATATCGCGTTCGCGAAGAGCTAGAAATACTATAACACTCACTACAAATTCATGTGAATCAAGTCTTCATTTATTATTATTATTATTATTATTATTATTATTATTATTATTATTATTATTATTATTATTATTATTATTGGATACAGGAGTTTGTGTGCCAAGAGCTTCTTCTAATTACTTTCTCGTTATATTTTATTCAGAGGGTTTTGATACAGTTATTTCTATATAAACTCCATTGAAGATATGTTTATGAAGACAGCATTTATGAGGAATGTGTAAAGCGTTCAATTGTGAGTGTCAGTACTCTGATAAAAAATCATTTGGTGTCTGTCTGATAGTTCATGAAGTTTTGGAATAATGATGGCTAAAATATATCTCATATACTTCCTTGTGGGTGGTGGCAGCTTTTCTGAGCCAATAGGCGCTTCGCGCAAACCAGAGCAAGTCGTTTCCCGTCATGCATGAAGTTGTGCAGTCGGTGGAGAGCAACTGCGTCGCCTAGCCCTGAAAACTCCGAGCGCCTCGCTCCCGTGAGATTTCCGCGGCTCGCGCAGTCGGATTTCCAGAGCAAGTCGGACAACGTTCTAACCGTCATACAATGCGCTTGGCAAGGCGGTGGTCAAAACTGCGCAGGCCTAGCTAATCTCAAACAAGCCTTATCAGTTCACTGATTCGTTCACTGAACGTACTAGGGATGTGACGGCACACTGAACTGATGGTACGGTTTTAACATATAGTTAACATGTATTAACATATAGTTCATTGTTTGTTAAACACAGCTTTAAAAAGCAAACGACCAGCTGTTAAACCGCATTATTATCGATGTCATTGTAAAACCATGACTTTAATGCTTTAATATATCAACAATAGCTGTGCCTGTGATTATAATGGTAAAAATGAGAGATTTTTTGGCATTTTATACGGCCTTGGGTAAAAACCCTACACACTTTCGATTTTAGCCATGCCCACTCTCGGTTTTATCTGAATAAAAATAGAAATGCACATTTTTTTGGTTGAACATATACAGAAACAAACACAAATCGTGGCATCTCCCTCCACCCCTAATGCACATACACACACACATGCATGCACACACACACACTACCAGTAACACAAAACAAATTCTCTCTTAAAACACATACACCCTGCCACTCTCTACCACACTCTCTCTTTCCCTGCATCAACACTATTTTTAGTTTAATTAGGGGTCCAACAGCAAAGCCGCTGGATCCCTATTGTTTTTCTTAGGATTATTATTATTATTATTATTATTATTATTATTATTATTATTATTATTATTATTATTATTAATAATAATAATAATAATGCTTCTCTTTCACCTCAAATAACCGTGATTTGGTATGAATTGCTCAGAATAACCAAACCAAACCTGGTAGGTTTGTTGGGATGGCTGAACTCTTCGATCCTTTAAAGTACAGAATGGGACGGATTGAGCATCTGGTGTCACTGAAGGGCATGTGGAAATATTTTAGATGTTCAGGAGTCTGGCCCCTGTATCCCATTTGCCCTAAAGCCATAGAAGTTGGTGTACAGGCCTCTCTCCTCATGAGGAACAAATTTGCCTCTAGGACCCATGAAGTCTTCATATTGGATTTTCTGTCATTTAGATTTTCAAAAACACAAAATACTTTTCCTCCTACAAAAATTGACCAATATGCACGAAATTTGGTATTGTGGCTCACATACTGTTTTACATTAATAATTATTCAAGCACTTATGTCGAAATATGGCTGAATGATTAAATTTCAGTGGGCATAGCTTTTCACAAAAATGCTAATAAATTCCAAAACCATTTGACATAAAGTTTGAAACTTGATTTGTACACTGACAGTTATCTCAAGACTACAGTCATAAGGTTTTAGCCCAGTATAATCATATTATGGCACTATAGAGGTCCAAATATAAAAAAGAAATAAAATCTCTACATAGATTTGCTACAATGACAAAAGCCCTCATTAAGAACATAGGTATCTGCACATTGGATTTACTCATCTAAACTTCTATAACCGCTTGGCTGATTCTTATGAAACAAACCATATTACTAGAAGGTGGCACCCAATAACCCAATATCAAATTTGATCACAGTTGGCCAATTTGTGATGCTATAATATTCTGTTGAAATTGCAATTATTAAACAATCATAACTCCTGCAATTTTTTACCTTGAGGCTTGACAACAATGTCAGAAGAAGTCCCTCCTCGCAAAACTGCTAGTAGTTCCAAAACTGGCATAAAGTTATGAAATGTGTTATGTGTAAACATGTTATGTTTATTTATAGTTAGGTCAAGACTCCAGCCCCAGAGGCTTAATCAAACCACATGGTGGCGTTATATAAATATGAATATGAATATTCCACAATTCATTGTTGCATCAGGCAGGTGTCTAAGTTGATGCCATGGTCCACAATTGGAACATATATCTATATAATATTTGTCCAACATCATAGTCTTGGTGTTTTCCAACTGTTGCTGATGCTGCTTGGACCTTGGGAATCATTGCTTGCAGCTGCATTTCTCTTCATTTTTCTTTTGGGATGATATTTTTTAAGGCCTGTGAGGGTTTCCTTCCCAATTTTTCAGTGTTTTATCATTTGTATCAAATCAGCTAAAGATAAACCTAATCCAAAACACACAACACAAATATGCTAGATCTTATCTCCCACATACATAGCACAGGCTTCACTGGCCTCTCTCTGAAGTTGATAATGAAAATATTTTGTCATTGGAAGTTGTTGTCTCCCCCATGAAAATGGGAAACGGGATCCATTAAATTAAATTTTCCTTCCAAATCATTCGTAGACATCAGACTTTGGATTTATTTCCTACAACGATCAGCCTCCAGGGAAGACCGGGCCACCCCCGGCTTTTGGCCACAGTAAAGGTAGGTAGAGAAAGCGTCATCCTTTAAGGGAATCTATTTTAAAACAGAATTCTCATGATGTTCAAATGGAGAAGGTAGACATTTGCAACCTGGTTCAGAAGATCTGCTGTTTGTGGAAATACTAGCTAACTATTCATATTCCCTAGGGGTTGTGATGATGGATAAAACAACTGGGGTCTGGCTGCTACACAGCACACCAAAGTTCCCCTGCAACAGAGAACAAGGCATACTCTGGCCTGAATCTGGAACAAGAAATGCTCAGATATTTATCTGTGTAACATTTGCCTACAGCCAATTTAACGAAATAGGTAATGTGCTCAGTTAAGCCTTCATATGAAGAATGTATTATAAGTCTTTACACTGGTTGAATTGAATGTTAAATATCTCCCATGTTTTACTGTTTATAGGTAACCACCTCCTGTACATCAGAGCTTTCCCATTTGATCATCACATTACAAGTAGCTTTCATCCAGTGCTCCAACGTGTTGTAAATAAAGAAGACATCACACCACTGAATCCTTTCCTGGCCCAGGTGTTGACATCATCAGCTGGCCAAATGTTCAGAAGTTTTGCTAAATACAGCTCAGATTCATGCACTGGTGAGATTTCTGCATGTTATTTAAAATGCCTAACCTAAAGTAGTCAATAAAATATTATTGTGCAAGGTTTAATATACACTATATGGCCAAATGGTATGTGGACACCTGACATCCAACATCTCATCCAAAGTTATAGGGATTAATATGTTGTTGGTCCACCCTTTGCAGCTATAACAACCTCTACTCTTCTGAGATGGCTTTATACTAGATCTTGGTGCACTGCAGGGATTTGCTTCCATTCAGCCTTTGTGAGCATTTGTGAGGTCAGGCACTGATTTGGCGATTTGGCCTGGCTCGCAGTTGGCTTTCCAATTGATCACAAAGGTGTTGGATGGGGTTGGGGGTTGAGGTCAGGGCTCTGCGCAGGCTAGACACGTTCTTCCACACGATTCTCAACAAAACTGTTTCTACATGGACCTTGCTGTAGGCCTGGGGGTATTGTCATGTTAAAACAGGAAAACTGAAAACAGGCCAACCCCAAACTGTTGGGGAAGCACAGAATCGTCTAGAAGGTTATTGTATGCTGTAGCATTAAGATTTACCTCACTGGAACTAAGGGGTGGGTGTGGCTACAGAGCCTGTGGGGTGGGATCAGGTTTCAGCGCAACGTTTGTAACTAGCTAGCTACTGCGATGGTGGAGGTGAAGAAGCACAAGTACAGTGAAGTGAAACAACAAGCCGACAGGGCTCCTTCAAAAACCAGAGTCAACCTTGGAATTGCTTTTCTGTGATGGTGACAGCTATCAAGAAATGAAAATGGTATAAAAATGTATATAAAATATGAAAACAGAGGTGGGTGGGTGATGTTGAGAATGGAGGCGGAGACATTCTTGGTTGTAAACACAGAACCACAGCAAGACTGAACATTCTGCATAGTATGCCTTTAAGGTTTAAAATGTTGTTTTTTGTTCAGAAAGCTTTCCTTGGCTATGGCAATGCCAGAACAGCAATATCCCATGTGTTTAGGTGTGAGTGTCTGTGTACCTTCCTTTGATGAGTGCTCACATTTAAAATCGGCCGAAGATTCATTCTGTGATTGCTTTTGGGTGTTGTGAGGGTAACTGAAGTTAGATGTGTCTAGGATTCAACACTCTAATTTACTTTACTATACTTTATTCAGTTTATTTTTACAGGGACAGTGCACATTAATAAACATTTCTGTAAATGTGCCAGTTTAGCCAGCATGGCTAATTTTCAACTGTAGTCCCTGGGCAGGTACATTAAAAACAACAAATACAAAATACAAATTCAGACATAATACAGACACTTTGGTGTGTAATTAGGAGGTCTCCAGTCTCAACGTTGGCCTGCTGCACTTTCAGAGTTTCTCCACTGAAACCAAAGATCCTGATTTCAGTTACACACCCTGATCGTTTCTGGCAAAAGTGCACTGAATAGGCTATGAATGAATAAGGTACCTACCACGCAGTGTTAAGTCCAACCACTGAATCAAGATCTCTGTCTTAAAGGGGATGTATCCAACCCAACTCAGTGTTAAGTCCAAACACTTAAGAACTCATTGAGATACTAACCCATTCCAGACAGACAATATGGCACTCAAACAATGTCGTCAAAACTTTTTTTTCATTTTGCTTCCATTAATTTCTTCACTTCTTTCTGCTAATTTTCTGGGTCTTTTTTTTTTTTGTTGTTTGTTTGTTTGTTTTAGTCAATTGTAACTGTGCTCTGTATGTTGTGTTTTTACTCATGTTGCAGGCACAGATCTTTATCCTCTTATTGCTGAGAACCTGACCAGTGACCTGGCTGCCCAGACCTGGAGGGGAAAAGCAGAAGATAAGGAGTCAGACTTCCCTGAAGAGGGGGCGGGAGACTGTTCAGAGGGGAGTGTAGACAATATGGAAGAGGGGAGGAGGGAAGACAGTCTGGAGGAGGGGAGGGTAGGTTGTTCAGAGGGGAGTGTAGACAATATGGAAGAGGGGAGGAGGGAAGACAGTCTGGAGGAGGGGAGGGTAGGCTGTTCAGACGAATGGAGAGTTTACACTATTCTTGAAATAAAGATGACACGTAACATGGACCAGGAGTTTTCATGGAAGAGTACCAAAGATCATTCCAAGTGGTGTGTGACTGAGGATCAGAATAAGCCATGGACCTGTATTGCTGATTTGAACAGAGAAACAACGCAGTACAAGAGGCCGGGGGGGGCTCTATGTATTAATACGGCTGATCAGAGTTTATGGAAGACATTCAGGGGTTTCATTAAAAAACGTCACATTTTTGAAGCCAACAGTTCAACCCAAGTGGGTACTGTTATAATTTTATTGATACTACTGCCATCAATACTTATTGTTTATGTACTTGATTGACACTTTTATCAGTTCTTTTTGACTTTTTGAAGAAAAAAAGACAATAAATAATAATAAAAACAATTGCTTTATTCTCTTGTATAACTCACTATTCCAGGCTCTATAATATCTCACCGACAAAAAACAAATGTTAAATAAATGAATAAAGTAAACAATATTCTATACAGCAGAAGACTAAAATAACTTCAAACAAATATAATGTAGGACCTATAAAACTGTCGTCCTGGACTGGAGTAAAAGGTAGCCGAACCGCACTCGAGAGCGTTTTTGTGCGTCTCGTTCCCTAAACATGGAGGGCATTTGGACATTCCAAATTAGAGCGGGACAGAGAGAGTCTGTGTCTGGATGTCTTGTTGGGATAATGAGAAATGCACGATGTATACTTATTGGTATTTTGGTTTGAAACCTATTGCCACTGTTAGCCTGTTGTATATGGGATATAATGAATGGGGATCTGTAAGTCCAGTACTGTCACTGTTAGCATGTTGTTTATGGGATATGATGAATGGGGATCTGTAACCCCTGTAGAACTGTCACTGTTAGCCATTTTTTTAACTAAGTGAAGTCTTACTGTGAGAGGAACCAAAGGTAAATATATACGATAAGGTTCCATTAGCTAGCATGAGTTAATGTACTATCTAACCTGAACAAAAAGAACAAACTGAGGTATTGACAAGATGTTTTTTAAACATGAACAAACAATTAATTTGCATTTTATCAAATCCTTTACCATTCTCCTTGTTTGCTCATTGTCATTGAAGTATGATTTGTTTGCTTTTTTTCGCTTTTGGTTTATTATAGGAAATACCCAAGGAACTGTTTCCTGTTCATTAGCCTTAGCCAGCATGTTATCTTGTTTATTGCTATAAGTATTAAATGTGTCCATATTTGTTCTCAGAGACTTATCCAATGATTGTTTATTAATAAACCATTAAGTTTTCACCTCATCTGAATCTTCCTTTCTAACTCTTTTGCAGCTTCACACATACAGTACTTATAACTTGGCTTCTAAGAAACCACCATAGCTAGTTCGTATTGTCAGGACAGTGAGGATTGAGTAAAATATGTTCATGTTCTGAATCCAGCAGTTTTAATGGCTAACTTCTCACCGATCCAGCATATAAAATATACTATTTTGATTTAAATTGGTCATTATTAGTAAAGATATTAATTATCAATTAAATCGCCAAATTTTGCTGAAAGGCAGGGTAACCTGTTGGAACAACCCTTATCAAAATGTACAACTCTGAGATTAAAATGAAGAAATTTATTATGTGCCAAGAAAAAATATTCAACATCTAATCTAAAAGACAAATGAAATGGATAAAGGGCAATACCACATAATAGCTTTCTTCTCCCAAATACTCCCAAGAAAAAACCAAATCAAAGTTGAAAAACCAAAAGACAGCTGAACGTTCCAAAATGTGAGGGATGAAAATTTATTTGGGCTGTTTTTCATGGTGGGCAGCATGGGTTTCCCTTGGGTACTCCGATTTCCTCCCACAGTCCAAAGCTAATTGGAGACTCTAAATTGCCCATAGGTATGAGTGTGTGACTGAATGGTGCGTGTGCCCTGCAATAGATTGGGGGCCTGTCCAGGGTGCAATCCTGCCTCTTGTCCAATGCACGCTGGGACAGGCTCCAGCACCCCCCGCAACCCAGGATAAGCGGGTATAGATAATGGATGGATGGATGTTTTATAGGGTTTGGGTTAGGGTTTGGGTTAGTTTCAGTTACTCTGGATGAAACGTTAGATGTGAGGTGTCCACATACTTTCGCCATGTAGTGCTTGTACGTATCAAGAAAGAGTCATCTCTTATAAATATGGCTTGATGAAAAGCATATGGCTGGATGAAAAGTTGGATTTTACTATTAGACTGTGGTGATGCATGCAGCTTCATCCCTTTTAAGAAAGTGGACTGGTGGACTGGATTAGTGGAATTCTTTCAAATGTACCCAAGGTACACACAAAGCTTGGTAAATTGGGCGGCAGCAGTGTAGTGTAATGGGTTGCAGGTTCAATTCCCTCATAGGACACTGCTGTTGTATACTTGAGCACAGTACTTACGCTGAATTGCTTCAGTATATGCTTCAATGTTTTTTTTTTTAGTATCAATGACAGTGTTTGCTAAATTCCTGTAACATAATGCAATACTATTCTTTCTATGCAAGCACAGACATGCACCTTGGGCAAGGAATGACAGATGTAGATGTACTTTCTCATTTGAATACCCGTGAACCTTTCCCACACTTCTTTGAAGGAAACTTGTTGATTAAAAACACAGGGAAGTATTTGAAAAGAATCATTGGTATGGACTACATGCTTCTCTTATCAAATACTTCCCTGTGTTTAATTTTTTAAGTTTTACATTATTTATTTTATATCACCATGTGAAAATGTCTTTCTTTTCTTTTTTAATGTGAAACTTTACTTCTTCTGGCATCTTGGCCAGGACTCCTTGGTGGAAGATATATGGCATCTCAAAGGGACCAAATAAAGGATACATTAAATAAAAACAAATAAACTAAATAAATCCAGAGCTCCCTCAATCCCCATCTTCCACCATGGTCAGAAGTCATCTCTTCAGACTATACAGTACCTGGACTAACTAACTATCACCACCCTGCAGGGCACTCCCAATCTGGCATCATTTTTTATCATGCTACACATGTACCTCCTGTCCCATGTTCATGTTATATGTACCCCCAGATAAGCATTAACATTCTTCAATAAACATTTCCATAAAACATGTCTATGAAACATATACATCCTGCTTCAACAAGCTATTTTCCTTTTGCAATCCTTTTCTGTTATCCTTACAGGCAGAGCCGGCCAGAGGCATAAGGGAACTAAGTGGTATTAATTCCCTATCGCAAAACCAGTGGTAGTAATTTCAATCGGAACGACAACGGAATATTTCTTAAGAATACAGATTCAACAGATTCAAACAAAGTCGAGGCGGTTGGGGCTTTATGCCCATGGAAAAAACCGGTTAGGCAGGTTTAACGTTATAGCTCAAGGAAATGTCTGCAAACTCCCCTTCCCAAAAGGGGAAAAACTCCCCTTCTTATGAAAAATGTAAAAATGTAACCGCAGAATTTGGCCAGAAACTCAAGCAGGTGTTTTACGACACCACCCCCTCAGTCTTAAGCTTATTTAAACAGGCACCAATTCTTCTGTAAATCAAAGCCATCCAGAGGAACAGAGAATTTCATCTGAGGTCAGTCATCTGAGGACACAGGTCAGTTGTTTCAACTTCTGTCATATATTGAAAATGCACTTTCATACATATGTGTTTATGCGTGCACATGCACAAGTGCTATTGGTAACATTTATGAATATTGTTTATTGTTTATTTGGATCCCCATTAGCTGCCACTAAGGTAGGAGTTACTCTTCCTGGGGTCCACACACAAAAAAACACAGCATATAATATAGTGACAATAACTTTAACTAATGCATTATTATTACTCATTACTCATTAAAGGGGCAGTTCACTAGAAAATAAAATTAAGCTGTTTCAGCTTACATGGGGTGTTATCGATCCGTTCAAGATTCTTTCGAATTTTATAGATATCCGTTGCAGCTCATTCTGATACAATGGACCTCAAAGAGCCAAAAATGTACATTTGAAAAACTCAACAGCAACATCGCTTTCAAAATATAATATCCAACAGTTCAAATTTAATATTTATTCAGTAAATTAATTTTATATTCATTCATATTCTTAAAGAAAACCTTGCTGTGCATGTAATGCTCTCCTTTCCATGCACGTAGCTTAAATTTCTGAAATGGATTTACTGCTGTTCCATTCTGCAAATGCTCTTTTACTGTTGACGCCTCAGCTATTTCTGCCAAACAGTAGAGCCCATCTGGCCTTAACCTCCATAAGGAGCATCTCCATTTCACACTCTGTGAAGTTTCTCTCTTTTGCTTTGCAGTCTGCCAGAATTTCCTGGTACACTGTTGAATTAACTGTGCCATTGATCTACAATAGTGCCCCAGGACCACTGCCAGCAAAACATCTCCAAAATATCAATGACCCACCTTCATATTTGACCGTAGGTATGAGGTGCTTCTCCTGTATGCATTCCTCTTTTGCCGCCAAACATATCCATGGTGTGTATGGCCAAAACGTTCAATTTTGGTCTCATCTGACAATAGCACTCTCTTCCAGTCATAATTCCAATGAGGTTTGGCAAGCTCCAGATTCTTGGTTTTGTTTATTGTGCTCAGTAAGGGCTGTCTTCCTGCCACCCTTCCAAAGAAGGGTGGCACATTGGTATGGAGGTGCCATTAATTAGTTGGTATGGAGGTGTCATTTTATGTTTTTTTTAGACTTGTTGACTGCAAGAAACAAACCAATCTTTGCAATTCTTAAACAGCGATCCTTGGGTTATTAATGGCCTCCCTCACCATCTTCCTCACCGTCCGTGGGGACAACATGCACTTGCTTCCTCTTCCTGGCAAATTTGCAACCATTCCATATGTTTTACACCTTTTTATTATTGCCCTTACAGTGCTAAGTGGTATGTATAACAGTTTATGTCTTTTTTGTACCCATTACCAGACTTGTGACGGTAAATTACCATCGGTCTCTTCTGAATTGACAGTTATTTGGCTTTTCCCATGCTGACGGATGACAAAGGGATTTTGTATGCTTGTTACCTCATTTTTATTCTCTATTGAAACTGGAAGTGATGGAATGACACAATATAGTTCCTTTAGACTGAGATGAACTAAATTAAGTAAAAGTATTGCCAATTTCATTTTGTTTGATTTTACTTACAATAATTGTTAGTGGTGCCAATAATTATGGTACCTATTGTTTTCAGAAAAAAATAGATTACTTAACAAAAAAACATTGAAGCATGAGTGTAAATGTATTGAAATAAAAGTATATAGTTTTCCCATATGTTTGAACATAACATATAGATTATTATCTGTGTCATTTAACCTGGCATACAATTAAAAATACCCTTTTCTACTGATTTTATTTTTTTATTTTATTCATTATTTTTTGTTTTACTCATTGCAGCCTTTTTTCTTCATTTTTATTAAGGGTGCCAATAATTCTGGAGCCCACTGTATAAAGCTAAGGTGAAGTGGTGAACTATTATTTATTATATCGCTAGTTAGTATACTTAAGCATATTTAGAATATGTAGTTTGACACTATATTAAGTGCTGCTTGCTTCAGTTAAAAAATGAATCATTCATCATCATATTTGCTTATCTCTGTGGACGCGTCATTGCACATGGAACTTGATAGAATAACCAAAAAAATTCTCAATCATTATTTTTAGATGCCAAATTACTTGTTTTATAGTTCAGAATATAATGAACAATGTTTGGCAATGTAGGAGTCTCAATGCTCTAGGCTACAACATGCATTTCTTTGCTCACAGTAATGTGTTGTAAGTCAAGTTTTCACATAGGGGGTGGTGGGAGGTTATGCCTAGGTCCAACAGCAATGCTTAGCTGTTCCTGCATTGCATAAAAAAGCCTCATTCTGAGAAGGTTGCATTCTTGTTGACAGCCATGGATTCTGAGGCTATTGAAATTGCAGCCCTCGGACGCCCCCTGCACCCTGGCATGCTGTATGACTGTCGCAGTGACACCTTTATCCCAGGTAATGTACCTGTTAAACACACCTTTATCCCAGGTAATGTACCTGTTAAACACACCTTTATCCCGGGTAATGTACCTGTTAAACACACCTTTATCCCAGGTAATGTACCTGTTAAACACACCTTTATCTCAGGTAATGTACCTGTTAAACACACCTTTATCCCGGGTAATGTATCTGTTAAACACACCTTTATCCCAGGTAATGTACCTGCTAAACACACCTTTATCCCAGGTAATGTACCTGTTAAACACACCTTTATCCCAGGTAATGTACCTGTTAAACACACCTTTATCCCGGGTAATGTACCTGTTAAACACACCTTTATCCCAGGTAATGTACCTGCTAAACACACCTTTATCACAGGTAATGTACACATTAAACACACCTTTATCACAGGTAATGTACCTGTTAAACACACCTTTATCCCAGGTAATGTACCTGCTAAACACACCTTTATCACAGATAATGTACCTGTTAAACACAACTTTATCACAGGTAATGTACCTGTTAAACACACCTTTATCACAGGTAATGTACCTGTTAAACACAACCTTATTCCCTGTAATGTACCTGTTAAGGACACCTTTATCACAGGTAATGTACAACTGAAATCAGGGTCAGCCTCACATTACCAAATACCTCCAATTTGACCATCCCAGGCTTGTTTATTAAAATATTAATATATACTGTACTCTGGATATTTATTATTCATTATTACTATTATTATTTATTATTGACCGTTGGTATGGACTTATTGTACATCGTTTGGATAAAAGTGTCTGCCAAATAAATGTAATGTAATGTAATGTACTATTATTCCTCTAAATATGTACTTCAGGTGCTTAAATAATAATGAGAATGTTAATTATAAACGAAAGAACTTTCTTCTGGTTTAGGAGTCTCTCTGTGGGATCAAGCAGCTATCAAAAAAGATATGAATGTGGTACCACAGCCCAACACGTATTTTAATTATGTTGCGTCCGACTCGATCACTGAGAAGACCAACCTGATGGACGTGAGTGCCTCCCTGAAAGCCAGCTTCCTGTCGGGGCTGGTGGAGGTGGGAGGGTCAGCCAGTTACCTGAAGGACACCGAGTCCTCCATGCGACAATGCAGGGTCACGATGGAATACAAACAGACGACTGAGCTCAGGCACCTGACCATGACCCAACTGGGACATGTGACGTACCCCGAAGTGTTTGACCAGAAGACTGCTACCCATGTGGTCACAGCGGTGCTGTACGGGGCTGAGGCCTTCATGGTCTTCGATCAGATGTCTTCTGATGAGAAAGACAAGCAAGATATTCAGGGGAACATGGATGTGATGATTAAGAAGATCCCTACTATTGAGATCAGTGGTTCAGGGAAAGTGGTCATGACAGACGAGGAGAAGAAGAAGGTGGAGAATTTCAACTGCACATTCCATGGTGATGTTACTCTGGAACAGAACCCCTCCAACTACGAGGAGGCCGTGCTGGTGTACAAAGAGCTCCCGAAGCTGCTGGGGCCGGATGGGAGTAAAGCCGTGCCTGTGAGGGTCTGGCTCTATCCTCTGAAGAACCTGGACTCCAAAGCAGCCCAGCTGGTAAGAGAGATCCGCACGGAGCTGGTGACACGTTTGGAAGCGGTGATGGGCCAGTTGCATGAAGCTGAAATGAGAGCTCACGACTCCATCAAACGGTGTCTGGCTATCAAGGCCACCGACATAACAGACAAGCTGCACAAATTCCAGAACAAACGGTCCATTTACACGGAGACCCTTCTGCAGAATATAAGTAAGGTTCTGCCAGCTATCCGGGAGGGTACAGCGGAGGAACAGAAGCTGGTCGACATCCTGAAGTTCCATGAAGAATCATCTTTCACTTATGACAAGATGAAAAATTGGCTTGATGACAAAGAGTCTGAAATAGGGGTCTTGGAAAGTTACATCAGTCTTCTGGAAAAAATTCCAATTGTGCCACCCGGGCCTGAGCTGAACAGAGTTCTCTTTGATCCCAAAAACGAAAATGTCTACATCTTCACCTTCACCTCACTGCAGTATGAGGAACCGTACCTCTCAAACCTCCACGAGTGCCTGACTTCAACAAAGTTCAAGAAAATGGAGGAGATCTCTGTGGCTCGTGACCTCAGCTGCAAAGAGGAGGCCCTGCCGTGGTTCAGTGACCCAGCGATCTCTCAGAGAATGAGAACATTTGTGAAGGATTTTGAGGAATGGAAGAAGCAACCCAACTTCTTCATTAGCTACATTCCAGACACCTCATTCCATGGAGCTTCTCTTTTTACATACGACGAAGGGCAACTGGCAAAAAGGGTATGAAGGGGGAAGTGCAGGGTGGGGCTGCAGAGGATGCACAAGACAAGGTGGAATAGAACGTCCAAGACACACTGGCTACTCAGGAAGAGAAGAAGAAAAGTAACAGAAAATAAGAAAGCTGGCATGGATAGATTTGCCTCTCGCTCTCTCTTTCTCTCTCTCTCTCTCTCTCGCTGCTTCTCTGTTTCTTGCTCTCTCTTCCTCTCTCTCCCTCACACACACATTCCCTAACATGATTTTGTTGAATAATCAAAGATTAAATTTTGTAATCACAGTTAAGTTTGATAATCAGATCTTTCTCTGAACTGTGTTTAATGTCTGAATATTTTTATGTAATTTTTTGTTTTGATTATACATCATAATAATCATAATAACAATAGTTACCATAATACAGTTTTTTTTGATTGCTAAGACACATTTAATGAAACAATTCCCCTTTTTCTCAGAACTATTAACACAATCCCAAAACTACACATCAATCAGCACAAACTTCAAACATCCATGCCAAACTCAAATTATCTTCTCAAAAACATATACTCTTCCATCAAAATTAAACTTTGCCTTCAAATGGCACACACAAGCCATCGAAAACACAGACAATGTAGATTACCCATAACACATCAGTGAGATAAATTCAAAGCACTACGGCAAAAACCTTTTATAGCAGTGCGTCAGGAATTATTTTCTCCTGGTTATTCTACTTATTTTATGGTTTTCAGATTTTGATCTTTGCAATGTTACACTACTAACAAATGAGGGAGTGTGCAAATTTCCAAATATTTTATCTGTAGTACTGAAAAGTGATGCTGAGTGAAAAGTACTGTACAGTAACCACAACACAGTTGAAGGAACAAAAAAATGTAGTATTTTCAAAGGAGAGTAACATTCATAAAAGGAACTCAGTATATGCAGCACTATAAACAAACAGCAATAAAATCTAAAGAACATATAGTCTGTAAATACACTTCAACATTACATAGACAGCATATCCTTTCAGAGCAGTACAGCAGATGCAATATATAACATTACAGTAAATTATAGTACCTGTTTTCTTGTCTGAAAGTATGGACAATGGATGCCACTGTGAAACGATTCAAGTTTGGCTGAACTCTCTGTCCAGCTTCCCTCATCATCATACCATGCACCAGCACATGGTCAATCAAGGTGGCACGTATTTCGTCTGGGACAAATTGTCTCCTACCTCTTCGTCTCCTTTGTCTTCCTGATCTTTGGACAGCTTGTCCATTTTGAGGATACATTGTTCAAAAGCACACAGACGCAAACTGTGGCCCTATTTATTGATCCAGAGATTGTGACTGGTGTGTAAACAATTTTGCTGCCAAGTGTTTGCACCTAGAGAAAGGTGTGTTACCTGAGTTTAGGTTGTGATGACTTGAGTTAACTGTTTTGACTACTAGTGTTTGTTGCATGAGCACAGTGTGTAACCAGTGATTCATGAGAGCATTTGTTTGTAGAGATTTGCAGAAAAAGTTTAACAATTGGCAGCATGTGTTAAAACAAGTGAAACGTGTTTATAGTTTTGAGAGATGTGTTGGTCCTCTGAGAACTGAAGTAATAATTTGGGAGTTTTTGCTAAAAGAACCAGTTTTAGTGTGTTAGCAATTGAGAAAAACTGTAATATATTGTTGAATGCTGATTTCTTTGATTGTTTCATGTTCAATATTGATTAATTTTTTGTGTTGAATATTGATTCATGTGATTGATTAATGTGTAAATCAGTTGTAACTGATGTTGCAAAATGACAATAAAACTTTTAAACATTAATATTACAGTTTTTCCCAAATTTTTACACACTAAAACTGGAACTATGCACACAATGGTAAAAACTTGAAGCTCATGTGTCAACAACAAAGACTATTTCTGCAAAACTCAAATAGCAATTCTAAATCACATTTTTGCACAACTCTACACACAAAATCTCATTATTTAGCACAATTTTCACAATCAAGCCTTGTTTGTTCACATGGAAAACACTGGCCTTCAAATGTCAAACTTTAAGTACCAATTGGTCTCACTCATGCCACACCTGCTCAAACTCAATTGGCTAAACTTTTCAATTATCTGTCAGAGCATAAAAGAGACCTCAGGTGACCTCTATTGTGTTGGAAAACAATGGAGCAACACGCAGCACAGCAAGGTAGAGGTAGAGGAGGAGGTAGAGGTAGAGGTAGAGGTAGAGGTAGAGGAGGAGGAGGAAGAGGAGGTGTACATGTACGAGGTGGACGAGGAAGAGGGAGATGAGCTAACATTTCAAATGAAATACGTGCAACTTTGGTTGATCCCGTATTTGTTTTTTGTTTTTTTTACAGCAGGCCTACAAACTACGATTTTTATTTTTGCAGTCTGCTGAACAAAGATTTATTTTACAGTAACAAATACAGTTTTTCTCAAATGTTTACACACTAAAACTGGAACTATGCACACGATGGTGAAAACTTGAAGCTCATGTGTCAACAACAAAGACTATTTCTGCAAAACTCTAAGCACAATTCCTTTGTTTTCACTCAAATAGCAATTCTAAATCACATTTTTGCACAACTCTACACACAAAATCTCATCATTTAGCACAATTTTCATAGTCAAGCCTTGTTTGTTCACATGGAAAACCCTGGCCTTCAAATGCCAAACTCTACGTACCAATTGGTCTCACTCATGCCACACCTGCTCAAACTCAACTGGCTAAACTTTTCAATTATCTGTCAGAGCATAAAAGAGACCTCAGGTGACTTCTATTGTCTTGGAAAACAATGGAGCAACACGCAGCACAGAGAGGTAGAGGTAGAGGAGGAGGTGTATGTGTACGAGGTGGTCAAAGAAGAGGGAGACAAGCTAATATTTCAAATGAAATATGCACAATTTTGGTTGATCACATATTTGTTTTTTGTTTTTTTTACAGCAGATCTACAAACTATGATTTTTATTTTTGCAGTCTGCTGAACAAAGATTTATTTTACGGTAACAAATAAAGATTTGCTTTGTTACCTTTTTGAATTTGTTCATTGATTTCATATATGACAACAGATCATTACATCCATTGTCCAGACTGACACAGGCTAAGCATGTTCTCGTTTTGAGAAGACACAAATGTTATATATTTTGGCAAAACTCATAATTCACTGATAAGGAAAAAAGAAAAACACTTCTAACAATGTTCAGTATGACTCATGATGGAACCTGGGTTGTGAGTTCAGCCCAACTGGACCTCATTGGCAGGACAATGCAGTAAAATGTGCATTGTATCATACACAATAACAACAACACTCAAAGTGATAACGGTTCACACACTTTGCTGTACTGTACTGAATTAGAATTAGGTTTACCTAGCAAATGCACTATTTATATGATGATATATTTACTGTATTGTATCATGGCAACAGTCTTTATATTTACTATAAAATTGCAGCCTATTTTGGGACCCCTTGAAAAGAAAACTAAAACTTCAAAAAAGGATAAAAAAGAAGCAATTTTTACACAATTTTATACACTTGAATATGTAACATGACCTCATGAGGCCAGAACATATATACTGTATTTTGATGGTTGTGTTTTTAAATGTATCGCACCAGTGTGAAATCAATGCTCAATAAGACCCATTCATATGAGGCCTGTGTGAATCATTTTGATGGAAAAAGTCAGTTTTGAGAAGAGAGAACATGGTTTTGAATGCATGAATGCATTTTGCAAGAGATTTGTGTAGTTTTGGCAAAAGGTTAACTGTTGCTATGCTTTGTGTGTAGAGTTCTGAGAAATTGAACTATAGTTTTAGAAAACGTGTTTAAACAATTGAGAAAAACTGTCATGTAATATCATTACTTGTAATGTCAATATGTAACACTTTAAGTCTCAGACTTGGGCTTCACATGTGATATTATAACTGTGCAGTCACTCAGCACTGCGTGAAAAACAGTTTCTGGAAGATCCCTGACCTGTTAAATTTGGGGGTATCAGTCGTGAGCCGTAGTCTCCCCCTGTCAACACGTGTTTTCCCAGAAACCTCTGCACGCTCCCGGACCACGTCTGATTGGCCCACACAGGAATTTCACGGCGTGTCCTGAGACGTTGGACGGTCACGTCTGGTAATTCATGTACGCCAAGTGTCTGGACAGTAACACCAACGTGCACAAAATGATCTCCCTTTCCTGCCATGGAACTGTGGTTTCCCCAACATTCACGCGTGCTGCACACAGCAGGGAATGAGTCTGCTTCCGGAATGGTGTCCAGTCCCGTAAATGCACCTTGGCACACCTCTTCGGGTAGTTCTCGATTCATTTTAATTAAAAAGTTATTTAATTTTAAACAGCCCTCTGCCGTTGTGACAGGTAATGTCATAACAGCCACAGTTACCACCTCACCGAAGGTTATCAGATGATGTTCCACAATAAGAATTTTCACAAGTTAGGAGACTGAGGTGTGTGTTGACAATCTCAGTTTTAAAACATGTCCAGAACGACAGCAGTTCAGCCGGGAAGGTTGTTGATATATCCGTAGTCAGACAGAGTTTTGGACTCGGTTCAGTTGCGGGTTTGGCGATTGCTTTTTTAAAAAGTCATCCAACTCTGGCAACTTGTCTACCTTTCTCTCCTGGTCCATTTTCTTTTCTCTTCTGAAATCCACTTTTTGTGTTTAAGGCATTTTGATACGCTTCGTTGTAGGTTGGACTCCTCTTTGCTGTCTTCTTCAGCTAGATAACTGACTTAAAAACGTATTTGCCAAAATTAGCTAACAGTTATGACCAATTGACACTTGACATTGGACAAAAGCATTTAAATAATATGTTTTCTGTAGAATGGGCCATTTATCTGCAGATTTATGGCAGGGGGACATTTGGAGGGCAATAAGCCCTAAAAACTGAGCAGAGGAAAAAAAGAAATAAAATCAGAAGCATCATCGAAGTCACAGAAATGAAAGCTTGTCATTTTTAACAGGAAAACTCTTGCAGCATTTATTTCAAATGCATGCTGTTGCAACAGTACAATGACCTAAGAATGACCTTGTAGACAACCTTTTAAATAAACTGATACACTGCAGTGATTATAGCAGATTATATTATGGAGTTACAGGTTTCCACAGTTTAGTTTTCACTGTCATATTTTAACAGGTATTTTGCATAATGGCATTAATTATTTAGCTTTATTTATCTATTTATTTATTCATTCATTCAATCTTTCGTTCTGATTTCTCTCCACTGATTCATGCCCCACACCCTGTCATGGTTGCGAAAGCAATTTTGGCAACTCAGCCTTTCCAATTAAAAATGAGTGACATGCCAAACAGAGTTACAAATGAATTATACCACAGTTCTTTAGATCCATTTTAAAATAATACTCCATAGTAAAATGCCCAGTGTTAAACTCTAAAGAGTAAATATGAGTCCATCTGTACTCAGTAAGACATAATTTGACACTGAACATTTTCTTTGCATAGTGGAACCCTAACCCTAACCCAGATACAAGCATTGGCTCATTACTTTAAATTAACTAACATACTAGTAGATTGTATAATTAGTATTTAATGTAATTTATATTGTATTTCATGTGTTTATATTTAATGTGATTATTGTTGATTAACTAGTGAACAAGGCTTGAGACCTGAAGGTTGCAGGTTTGATTCCAGGGGAGAGCTTTTGCTTTACCCTTCCAGAATAAACTACACACTACAGCACAAGGAGCCTCCCCCATGTGCCACACTTTTATTTAAAAATAATTATAACTTAAAGAAAGCTAATGAGCTCCTAATTGTTCCTAATTACATGCTTCGAATGCTTATCCCATGCCCCTCCACACACACACATCCGGCCCTGCTAGTCTTTAGGTATGAGTGAATGGTGAGTGGTATGTGTGCCCTGCGGCAGACTGGTGACCTGTCCAGGATGTATTCCTGTCTCATGCTCAGTGCATCCTGGGATTGGCTCCAGCACCCCACAGGTATAGATAATGGATGGATGGAATATTGTACCAAGACTCCTGATTTAAATTTGAGATGATATTAAAGACCATTTATGCCACCTCTCAAATGAAATGTTCTCACTCAAGAGTGAAATTGAACACAGGCTTTGAAAATGGACATGAGAATAACACAGAGGTCGAGACCTCAGTCGAGACCTCTGTCCTCAGTGGTAGTTATGATCCTGGGGTCGCGAATTGGGAGCCGAATTCAGTCTAATTTTTCGTGTTGCCAAACGTTCAGGGCACACACCATTAGGATCTGAAAGAGACGGCCTGTTGCCTAACTTTATGATGATGTCAGATTAAAAAGGGAAAAGCAGAACTTGTCCCTGCATAACAATGCAGAGGATAACCGCCTCCGTGGCGACTGTTTGCACACGCTGATGTCGCAATTGAACAATGGCCTCTGAACGACCTTTAAAACAGCCTTCCCAGCTGATATACTGCAGTTATTATAGCTCAATCAATCAATACTTTTATTGTCCTCGGAAGGGAAATTTGCTTTGCAGGCAGGTATACAAAGGTTAAAACAACACAGACCACACTTTACACGGCAGCCATAAAAGTACAGACACTTAACAGACATGAGATTAAAAAACGAGCAGGAAACACGGACACATAACCCCTAATTGCTCCCGACGAGCTGATTGGTACTTTGCATGGCAGCCTTTCACCGTTGGTGTGTGAGTGTGTGGGTGAATGGGTGAATGAGAGGCATCAACTGTAAAGCGCTTTGGATAAAAGCGCTATATAAGTGCAGTCCATTTGCCTAGTCACTGCGGACCCAATAAGAGGCCTGGTTCACAGGCCTAAAGGGGAGAGCTTTTAGGAGAGTGGTGGGGACACCACACAGACTAGTGCAAACTGTGTGGGTGTAAGTTTTTGGGGGTTCTTTATCACTTTTCTTACTGAGTAGCGTTTGGTTGCCAGATGGGCCCTTGTCTTTGTTCAGTGACGATTACTATTGTTTCAGTGTCTTTGGACCAATAAAAGGCAGTAATCCTAGACTTCTTTTCTGTCTTGACTGTGTGAACAGTGGTCACCCCCAGTATCACACCTGGTCTACACCCAAATTGAGCCAGTTCTGAAGAACAAAATGATCCAAAACAAGGCAAATGTGCAATGAGCCATGAAATTAAGCTGTCCAGGCAGAGAGTTTTCTGAAGACCATTTCAGGACCATGGAGTCAGTATGTTATTAGTTATTAGTAGAGCTGCTTTTGCTGCACCCCTTCCATATCAGTCGAAATCATGGCAGAGCTTTTGGTCAAACTTGATCTGAGTCAATCAGGATGATGAATCCGGTAGTCTAAGCAACCTAGACTAGTTTGTAAAACAGGGCTGCCCGTCAGATTGCGATACCTTGGTTGAAACATTCTAAGAAGGTCATTGCAACGCATCATGTTGCATATGTTGCATATGCGGTTGTCCCCTGCACTTATTGTTCTCTTATTAAAAGCCTAACTAGGGACAGGAGTTGGAAACTAGCAATAGCTATAATCTCTGTATGCGGTACATCAGTTTCATCAACTTGTTTGTAACAAGTTGAAGTGGTACTATGTTAACTTGCATTGTCCCTATCAATTAAACAATATAAATAAATAAAATAACTTGGAACTGTTCTTCCCTCTAGGGTTTTCAACACACTTGTTCCTGGTTATGGTTATACACTTTGTTGTACATCGCTCTGGATAAGAGCGTCTGCCAAATGCCTGCAATGTAATGTAATGTAACGTAATCATGCTGAGACTGTTATTTATGAGTGAACTGAAATACATCTGTCACCAACCTTTGAAAAACAAGGACTGTATCGTGCCAAAAAAGCAATGACGTGGTCTATGACCAGAGGACCACAAAGTTCACATTGGTCTCATCCTCCTCAAAATGGAGAAGTAAGATTACCAGAGATGATGCAATATACTGTATCTTCCAGCCTCACAGGGTATAAATGATCTGTTAGAGAGTTAGACTTGGTTTTTCACCTTCCTGAGCATCAGAGACCTGGACCCAGAGTTTGCACCAATTTTCTTCTCATCAAAAAAAAGACAATCTGAAGGTAGATATGGATCTCCATGTTCAATACTATGCCTGTTATGCCAGCATTAGATCAGTATATCAGTAGAATGGGTCCACTGTTTGGTTAACCATGACACATGATTCAACATGGGCCAAAGATTATCTTAGGAAACACCATTGACTTGTGGCATTCCACAGTTAATCGTGGTGTTATATTTGTGAGCTTGCTGAAACTGAACCTGCCGAAACTAATTCCCTGCTGAGTGCTGTTTCGTCCTTGAGCAGGGCACTTAACCTAAATTGCTTTCAGTAAAATATCCAGCCATACACAGTAGATGGATTGGATGTAACCTATGTACATCACTCTGTGTAAGTGTGTCTGTCTACTCAGTGCTGTAATGTAATGCAATCCATTTGGTGACAACACCTTTGAGGACAGACTAGCTAACTAATTTAGCAATGATTTCTAAAGACAATAGACAAGGGTCAAATACTTAACAAATAATGGCAGCCCTGTAATCAAACTATAACTTCCAGCTTTAAAATAAAATTATTTTTATTCTGAATCATTGGTCTGCTGATGGAAAAGGTCCTCAGAAGGCATTCAATTTTATTGAGCATTGTCTTTTAGCTGCATCTTGGTAGCAGCCGAATTCGGACATTTGGCAAATACGGTGCATCTTGGATGGCGTTTCTGCACATTCCGAATTATGTGTCACAAAACACGCCGTCTTAACGACCATCGCCCAGAAGCCCATATGTGACCGATGCCTGATGCATGTCACTTGTGTGTAATAGTAGGCGGTCCCCCACGTCTTACGATTTCATTACAGGCATTTAGCAGACACTTTTATCCAGAGCGACTTACACAACTCTTTACGGAGCACTTACATTTGTGTTCAATTATACAGCTGGATGTACTGTATACTGAAGCAATGCAGGTTAAGTACCTTGGAGGTTAAGTACCTTGCTCAAGGGTACAATGGCAGTGTCCTACGGGGGAATTGAACCTTTAGGTTACAAGACCAAGGGCTCTATCTTACACCCGGCGCAAAGCGGCGCCAAGCGCAACCTAAGGGTCTTTGCTAGTTTCAGTCCGACGCAGTTGTCATTTTCCCGTCCAGCGCCCACGTTGTTTAAATAGCAAATGTACTTGCGCCCATCTGAGCGCTCATGGGCGTGTTGGTCTTAAAATGAGGCGTGGTCAGGCGCATTGTTGGCGCATTGCTATCTTGAGGTAGCGGAAAGCGATTGACGAACAAAAACCTGGTCTTAAGTCAATGGCGCAGTATTTTACTGTTATTTTAAGGGCGCATTATTAAGATAGTCATATGCGCCTACATAGGCGGGTGCACAGCGCGCGATATTTAAGAAAAATACATGTCATTATGGTTAGTCATAATATTTATAGATGTATTATATATATATATATATATATATATATATATATATATATATATATATATATATATGGTCTGCTCTCGCGCTTTCACTTCGCGCACGAGCTGATCCGTTTCCTCTGCAGAGAAGCGTTATTTCCTACTACTTGCCAAATCCGCCGTTATAATAGCAATCCGCAGGCGCACCTGGCTTTTAAAGGGAATGGGAGATGATTGTTTTATTTCATGTTACGCCCAAAACACGCTTATGATTAATTAAGAGACTAAGTACAAACCCTTTGAACCATGCGTTTTATTTTGCGCTCAGATTATCCGCCGTTAAACTAGCAAAAGTAGATTTGGACACGCCCTAAATGCACTTGCGCCATGCGCTTTAAACTGTGCGCTTAGATCGTTAAAATAGAGCCCCAATTCCTTACCCATTATACTACACTGTAACCCCAGTGTTACTATTACACATTTTCTCCAGCAGGGGGTGCTCCTGTTACATGCAGCAGTACATGCGCTGTCGTTCAGTATGTATGCTGGGGCCCCAAAATGAGAAGGGAGAAGAAACTGAACTATGGCCCGTTTATACAAATATACACATATATATATACATACAGTTAATTTGTTAAATATCATAAAATACATGTCAAGTTGTGCAAGCTCTTTCCACCACAAGATACAAGGCATAATTTGACAGATAAAATTAATGAACCCTCTTGACTTGGCCAGTCTACTAGCCAGATATTTAAGGGAATACCAGCAACATCAGTGTATTTGACCACAAAGCCAGTTAGACGTTGGGTTGGAGTTTAAGCCTTGGGTTTAAATCCCTAGACCACAGCCCTGCATAACAACCGTTACGGCAGCTAATACTTATTTCACATATTCACAGAGCTGCTCCAGTTGTAATGCGGTTCTGTGGTCTAGTGGCTAAAACATCAAGTTTTGCACACCAGCTAAGCACGCTACAATTGAGCCTATTAGAGTCTGCGGCTTCCTTTGCCAAGATAGTCTCTCACCTGTGTGTGTAACTGACTCCATCTGCAAGCCATTGCTGTAGACTGCACACATATTGGAAACAGGAAGTACCAGTACCACGCTCACCACAGGTCCACCAATCAAAATTTGATATGGGCTGTACTAGAGACTTTGAGTGGTTGGAGAGTCCTCACAAGGTGTATTTTCTGTCTGCCAGAATGACAACATGGGAACTGTAGAGTCCCGCAACATGATCTGCTATGGAATGAAAAAAAAAATAGAATAGCTTTTACAACATATATACTGTATTTACATCCCGCAGTATGTTTGGTCAAATCCTTCAAGATGACTCATATTTCAGTTAGACAAGCAACGTTGAGTTCTTGAGGGAATTTCACCACAGAGATAGGTTAAACAAGAAAAATTAGATGAAAGAGAATTTTGGATTGCTCCACCCCCAACCATAACCCCTCAACTGATTTTTTTTTTAATTGAATAGTTTTGCTATATGTCTCATTGTATTCATGCTAAGCAGCGTATTGTGTTATTCTCCAAATTAAAGACTAGGCTTTAATTTGTGCACTTTCTACGTGAGCACATACAAGTTTTTGTATTGTGTACCTTCATAAAGGTACCTAATGAATATTGTGGAATATAGAGCCAATTGCAAACTGCTCAAATAATTGGTGTTACACAATACAGAAACACAAACTGCATGGCTTGAAGTAGTCCTGAATAGTTCATAGTTCATTACAGCCCCTAAATCTTTATTAGTAACTTGCCACAATACACAAGCCAGGGGCCTCAGTACATTCAGAAAATTTCAGGGCAGGTTTAGCACAATATATGAAATTGTGTCACTGTCCCAATACTTTTGCTTTTAACTGTATATATGCTGCATTTTTTATTCACAGTCATGGATACTCTTCAAATTGCAGCCCTTGGACGCCCCCTGCACCCTGGCATGCTGTATGACTGTCATGGTGACACCTTTATCCCAGGTAATGTACCTGTTAAACACACCTTTATCACAGGTAATTTATCTGTTAAACACGCCTTTATCACAGGTAATGTACCTGTTAAACACACCTGTATCACAGGTAATGTACCTGTTAAACGCACCTTTATCACAGGTAATGTATCTGTTAAACACACCTTTATCACAGCTAATGTACCTGTTAAACACACCTGTATCACAGGTAATGTACCTGTTAAACACACCTTTATCACAGGTACTGTACCTGTTAAACACACCTTCATCACAGGTAATGTATCTGTTAAACACACCTTTATCACAGGTAATCTATCTGTTAAACACACCTGTATCACAGGTAATGTACCTGTTAAACACATCTTTATTCCTGGTAATGTACCTGTTAAACAGGTGTGTTCTCAGCTACATTACCTGTGATAAAGGTAATGTAGCTGTGAAACACGTTTTCATATCAGGTATGATGTCCATTAAACACCTTCATATCAGGTCCTATGCCTATTAACCATATCCCAGGTAAACTATCAGGTAAGGTAACCTTCATTCCAGGTGATGTACCCATTAAACACACTTTTATCACAGGTAATTTACCTTTTAAACAGACGTTTATCCCAGGCGATCTACCTGTTAAACACCAAAACCTTCATCCATTATCATACTTTGGATACTGCATGGATATGAGGCCTTAAAAATAAAAGGGACATTTAACAACTTTATGCTTTTAAACATGTTGTGGTATTCATAACTTGTCTCTCAAAATGGTCAGTTATCAATAGGCATTTGCTCCAATCCAGTCATCTTAATTGTTTAAATTATTTTTCTATCACAACTGAGATCAGGGTCATATTGTCCGTTCACCAAATGCTGCCAGTCTGATCATCTCAGGTTTGTTTATTAAAGTATTTGTACGTACTGTACACTGAATATTAATAATTCATGAGAAATCTCTAAATATGTATTTCAGGTGCTTTAATAATAATGAGAATAATAATAAATTATGTTAATAATAAATGACCAAACTTGTTTTCTGTGTTAGGAGTCTCACTGTGGGATCAAGCAGCTATCAAAAAAGATATGAATGTGGAACCACAGCCCCACACGTTTCTTGATTTTGTCGCGTCCGACTCGATCACTGAGAAGAGCAAGCTGATGGACGTGAGTGCCTCCCTGAAAGTCAGCTTTCTGGCAGGGCTGGTGGAGGTGGGAGGGTCAGGCAGTTACCTGAAGGACACCTTGTCCTCCATGCGACAATGCAGGGTCACGATGCAATACAAACAGACGACTGAGTTCAAGCACCTGACCATGACCCAACTGGGACATGTGACGTACCCCGAAGTGTTTGACCAGAAGACTGCTACCCATGTGGTCACAGCGGTGCTGTACGGGGCTGAGGCCTTCATGGTCTTCGATCAGATGGCTGCCGATGAGAAGGACAAGCAAGAAATTAAGGGGAACATGGATGTGATGGTCAAGAAGCTCCCTAAAGTTGATGTCAGCGGTTCAGGGAAAGTGAACCTGACCGATGAGGAGAAGAAGAAGGTGGAGAATTTCAGCTGCACGTTCCATGGCGATTTCACCCTGGAGCAGAACCCTTCCACTTACGAGGAGGCCGTGCTGGTGTACAAAGAGCTCCCGAAGCTGCTGGGGCCGGATGGGAGTAAAGCTGTGCCTGTGAGGGTCTGGCTCTATCCTCTGAAGAACCTGAACCCCAAAGCAGCCGAGATGGTGACAGAGATCAGCCTGGAGCTGGTATCACGTGTGGAAGTCCTGATGGGCCAGTTGCATGAAGCTGAAATGAGAGCCAACGACTCCATCAGACGGGGTCAGGCCATTAAGGCCACCGACATAACAGACAAGCTGGACAAATTCCAGAACAAACGGACCATTTACACGGAGACCCTCAAGCAGAATCTATGCAAGGTTCTGCCAGCTATCCGGGCGGGGACAGAGAAGGAACAGAAGCTGGTCGACATCCTGAAGTTCCATGAAGAATCATCTTTCACTCACGACAAGATGAAAAAATGGCTTGATGACAAAGAGTCTGAAATAGGGGTGCTGGAAGACTATATCAAGTCTCTGCGTTCTTTGGGCTGCCGTGAAATTGTACCGCCTGGGCCTGAGCTGGACAAAGCTATCTTTGATCCAAAATATGAATATTCCTACATCTTCAGCTTCACCTCACTAAAGTACGAGGAACCATACCTCTCGAACCTACACAAGTGCCTGGCTTCAACAAAGTTCAAGGAAATGGAGGAGATCTCTGTGGCTTGTGACCTCAGCTTCAAAGAGGAGGCCCTGCCTTGGTTCAGGAACCCAGAGATCTCTAAGAGAATGAGAAAAATGTTGAGTGATTTCAGGGTGGTGTTGCAGTACCCTTGGTGCCCAGCCATCATCAGCTACGTTTCAGACACCTCATTCCTAGGAGCTTCTATTTTTATTTATCAAAATGGGAAGCTGATATCACAGCGTTGAGGAGAGTGGTGCAGGGCGGGGCTGCAGAGGAAGCGCAAGAACGGGTGTTATGGAAGGTCCAAGACACACTGGCCACTCAGGAAGAGAAGAAATAAAGTAATTGAAAATAAGAAAGCTGGCATGGATGGCCCCTCTGGAAAATCCAAAGCATTCAAATGCTTTATTGGCATGACATCTTTAAAAACACATATTTCCAAATCATAGTGACAACAAAAATCAACCATGCTAAAAAAAAAACAAACAAAAAAAACAACAAGAATAACAGCATAAATGACAGTAACTCTGTCTTTCTGTCTCTTGCTGTTTCTGTTTCTTTCACTCACGCTCTCTCTCTTTGTCTCTTTCTCTCTCTCTCTCTCTCTCACACACACACACACACACACACATACACAAGCACACATTCAATTAAATAAAATAAATTGCCTTTTGTTGTTTAACAATCAGACCTAAAGTTTTACAATCAGAGTTCAGTTTGATAATCAGATCTTTCTCTGAATTGTGTAAAGTGTCTGTTGATCTTTGTGATTTTTTTTTTTTTTTGATCCTGGTCCCGGGCTCTCTCCCGCCCCTCAATTTTTGGACTAATCTCTTGTGCCCTTGAGCAAGCTACTTAACCTGCATTGCTTCAGTATATGTCCAGCTCCATGAATGGATGCATGAATGCTATGTAGAATGCTGTGTGCGTTAGTCGCTCTGGATAAGAGCATCTGCTAAATGCTTGTAATGTAATCAGTATCTCTGGAACTGCTGAATGCTTTGCCATTATTGCAGCTTCACATTCTGGGTTTCCCCAGTCTCATTTGACTGAATATTTAGTGAATAATTGAGTAATTTGAATAATATGTATAATCAATAGTGAGTAATTTTAATGATCTGTGCCTGACTACCCTGGATGCAATTGCACCATTCAAAACTAAGACTTACATTGTACTTGTATCGTTATCTTGATCTTGTAGCTTGTTGTCATGCCTCCTAGTTTGACTTAACATTACTCTTTGACCTAGCCTATGCTTACTGTGTGAACTGGACTTAATGTGTTCATGGCTTTGAATAACTGTTGCATTATGAGTATTGTACCTAATTGGACCTGTGTTTTGTAGTTGTTCCAATGACCATCGGTATGCACTTATTGTACGTCGCTTTGGATAAAAGCATCTGGATTGCATTTAAGAGTAGTCCAAAGAAACATTCAGTAAGAATCTACTTAACTGTTCTCCTGGTACTGTAGTTTGTACGGAATCATTTGGTTATGTGCTTTGTTAGTGAACATGTTTATGTTTATTTGGCTTGGCCAGCATCCTGTGTTCAGCTACAGGTATTGAATGATTTCACATTTGCTCTTGCTGTCTAAACCGGTGACTATTCTTATTAATAAATCATCACACTTTCACCACATCTCGTTTTCAGCCCATCTGCAACTTCACAAATACCTAGAACAGTCATAAACCCCATGAGAGCTGGTGCATATGTTCTTAGGTGCAACAGTGTCCCAGGCACTGTGGTATGTATGCTCGAATTTCAGAGTCATCCCCACACCTCACTTATAGCTAGGTAAAAGTTGCAAGACAATTCTGTTTGAACACTAGATTCTAAGTCAAATACAGAATTAGGTAACACACTCAAGGACCTCTGAGTTTCTATTAGAAATAGATTTTAAGTCGTAAGACTGCTGAGTACCAACCAGATAGCCCTGCTACAGCTGAGGTCAAAGGTTTACATGTACCTAGGCTAAAGATATTCAAACTCAGTTTGCCATCTCAGGACACGCCTGGGAATACATGTGTTGACAGGGGGGAAACCACGACACGAAAAAATAACATGAAAATCTTCAGACATTAAACACAGTTGAGAGAAAGATCTGATTATCAAACTTAACTGTGATTACAAAATTTCATCTTCGATTATTCAACAAAATTATGCTAGGGAATGTGTGTGTGAGAGAGAGAGAGAGAGATTTAAAAACCCCTTTTATTGGGACTTTGTTCAACCACAGAAATTACTGTACTTCAAAATAAAAATAATAGACAAGCAACATAGAGAGAAAAACTATCAAAAAACTAACCACAGGCAGAAAAGAGAGAATAGATAAAGATAGAGAGAGAGAGAGAGAGAGAGATAGCAAGAAACATAGAAGCAGCAAGAGAGAGGCAAATCCATCCATGCCACCTTTCTTATTTTCTGTTACTTTTCTTCTTCTCTTCCTGAGTAGCCAGTGTGTCTTGGACCTTCCTTCCACCCGTCTTGTGCATCCTCTGCAGCCCCACCCTGCACCTCCCCCTTCATAACCTTTGTATCAGTTTCCCTCTGTCATACATAAAAATAGAAGCTCCGTGGAACGGGGTGTTTGATATGTAGCTAATGCATCTGTATGCAGGGTCATTCATATACGACTTAAAATCCTCCAGTACATTTCTCATTCTCTCAGACACATCTGGGTTCCTGAACCAAGGCAGGGCCTCCTCTTTGAAGCTGAGGTCACGAGCCACAGAGATCTCCTCCATTTTCTTGAACTTTGTTGAAGTCAGGCACGCATGGAGGTTTGAGAGGTACGGTTCCTCATACTGCAGTGAGGTGAAGGTGAAGATGTAGACAGTTTCGTTTTGGGGATCAAAGAGAACTTTGTTCAGCTCAGGCCCGGGTGGCACAATTGGAATTTTTTCCAGAAGACTGATGTAACTTTCCAAGACCCCAATCTCAGACTCTTTGTCATCAAGCCAATTTTTCATCTTGTCATAAGTGAAAGATGATTCTTCATGGAACTTCAGGATGTCGACCAGCTTCTGTTCCTCCGCTGTACCCTCCCGGATAGCTGGCAGAACCATTTTTATATTCTGCAGAAGGGTCTCCGTGTAAACGGTCCGTTTGTTCTGGAATTTTTGTAGCTTGTCTGTTATGTCGGTGTTCTTGATGGGCTGACACCGTTTGATTGAGTCGTTGGCTCTCATTTCAGCTTCATGCAACTGGCCCATCACCGCTTCCAAACGTGTCACCTGATCCGTGCGAATCTCTCTCACCAGCTGGGCTGCTTTGGAGTCCAGGTTCTTCAGAGGATGGAGCCAGACCCTCACAGGCACAGCTTTACTCCCATCCGGCCCCAGCAGCTTCGGGAGCTCTTTGTACACCAGCACGGCCTCCTCGTAAGTCGAAGGGTTCCGCTCCAGAGTGAAATCGCCATGGAACGTGCAGCTGAATTTCTCCACCTTCTTCTTATCATCATCTGTCATGACCACTTCTCCCGAACCAATGATCTCAATAGTAGGGATCTTCTTAATCATCACATCCATGTTCCTCTGAATGTCTTGCTTGTCCTTCTCATCAGAAGACATCTGATCGAAGACCATGAAGGCCTCAGCCCTGTACAGCACCGCTGTGACCACATAGGTAGCAGTCTTCTGGTCAAACACTTCGGGGTACGTCACATGTCCCAGTTGGGTCATGGTCAGGTGCTTGAACTCAGTCATCTGTTTGTATTGCATCGTGACCCTGCACTGTTTCAGGGAGGACTCGGTGTCCTTCAGGTAACTGCCCGACCCTCCCACCTCCACCAGCCCTGCCAGAAAGCTGGCTTTCAGGGAGGCACTCACGTTCATCAGGTTGGTCTTCTCAGTGATCGAGTCGGACGCAACATAATTAAAATACGTGTGGGGCTGTGGTTACACATTCATATCTTTATTGATAGTTGCTTGATCCCACAGTGTGACTCCTAACACAGAAGAAAATTCTGTCATTGATCATTATCACCATCATTATCCATAGATAAAAACAATTAAAACACTGCAAGTATAAAGGTTCTAATGAATAATACATATTCACTGTATATATAAATACTTTATTAACACACCACAGGTAGTCAGATTGGAAGGATTTAGTAAACTGAGGCAATATGACCTTGATCTCAGTTGTGATAGAAAAAAAAATTGAGCAAATAAGATGACTGGATTGGAGCAAATGCCTAGTGATAACTTACCATCTTGAGAGACAAGTTATGAATTCTATTACAGCATAACCTTGTTAAATTAACCATTTATTTTGAATGCCTTATATCCATGCTGATAAAAGTGTGACAATGGCTGAAGGTATTTGTGTTTATCGCCTGGGTAAAAAGTCTGTTTAAAACATACATTACTTGGGTTATAGGTGCATTTAACAGGTACATTACCTGGGACATACGTGTGTTTAACTGGTACATTACCTGTGATAAAGGTGTGTCTGAATAAATAAATAAATTGATAAATAAATACATAATGCCGTTATGCTAAATGCTAGATAAAATACTACAATTAAAACTGTGGAAAGTGTAACTATAATATAATCTGCTCTAATAACCCCAGTGTATCCGGTTATTTAAAAGGACATGTAAAACGCTATTCTTAGGCCTTTGTTCTATAGCTGAAAACTTACAAGCTTCCTTCATTTCTGTGGCTTCGATGATGCTTCTCATTTAAGTTCTTCTTTTTTTCCACCTCTGCCCTGTGTTAGCTTCCTCATTTTTACAACTTTTTGCATTTATTGTGTATCTCATGTTCTGGTTTATTTGCTTTTATTTTTTAGATTGGTGGTTCATGCATGTAAACACAGCATTACCATAGTCCTGGCATGATAAAACAAAAACATGTATAATGTTCTCTGTATCCTCAAAAGATAAAACTGCTCTAACTTTGGTAATGTTTGTGAGTTTATCAGTTTATAAAAAAAGTTCATATTTTTTTCATATGATGAGCAAAGCTTAGATCGTGTCATAAATCACTCCAAGGTTTCTCACAACTGGCTTTATATAATCTGCCAGTTGTCCAATTGCCAACCGAGTTTAGCTTAGTCAGAGAAAGACTCCCAGAGCCAGATCCGGGAGGGGGGGGGGGGGTATTCTTCTGCCCCCCCCCCCCCCAAACTTTGTGGATAAATAGCCCTACATGAAAAAAGAATGTTCATGCACAGGCCCTTGCCTTTGGGACACTTGTTAAACATCAGAGAAACATATTAGTTTCTGTAGTCCCATCTGTTGTATGTATCGGTCAATAAACAGACTCATCTCGCACATGGCTAAAACACTTTCTTTGCACAATAGTCTGTGATCGTGTCAAACTTAGCCTATATGCCCCCTCTACAAAAAATTGTATATAAAAGTGTGGTGGGGTGGGCGTGGTTTGAGCGTCGGCTGCAGAGAGAGAGAGTGTGAGAGGAGCGGCTCTCGGATCCTTCGCCACAACTGTCAGGTGGAGGTAATCAGCACCGATAATTGATAATTGTTTAATTGCGCTGATTGCCTCTGATTGCTTTCAACAGTGAGCCTGGGGTTTTTAAAAGCGAGACCAGAAGCTGGAGAAAGAAGGACGCGCCGGTGAAAAGACGTCTGCGAAACCTCTGTGTTGCGGATATTGTCAAAAACGCCGGTGAAAAGACGTCTGCGAAACCTCTGTGTTGCGGGTATTGTCCGAAACGCCGAGGGCGTGAATAAAGAAGCACAAAAGTGCTAAGAAAGAAAACGGTTGTCTCCCGTGAGTGTGTTTTAAGCCAGGAGGGGTGGCACTCACTTGCCACAAAAAGTTATAGCTATGGTTAAATGAAAGTGTGGCACATGGGGGGAGGGTCTTTGTGCTGCAGTGTCTAGTTTATTCTGGAAGGAGAAACCTCTCCACTCTGTCACACTCCTCCCTCATCTCCACTGCTCTCTCTACACTTCCTCCTCCTGCTTCTTTCTCTAACCTGCCTGTTGACCTTGCTACCTCCACCTTCAACTCCTGCCTCTCCCAGTCCCTCGACTCACTTTGTCCTCTTGTCTCCAAACCAGCACGCTCCTCACCCCCCTTCCCATGGCTGACTGAGTCACTACACTCCAGCAGAACATCAGTGCGGGCTGCAGAGAGGAAGTGGAGGAAATCCCGATCTTCTGATGATCTGACCGCATATCACACCCTGCCGGCAGACTTCACATCTGCCCTCACATTGACTAAGACCTCATTCTTCCAGTCTAAGATAAGTGCGTGTGTCTCTAACCCACGCAAACTGTTCGTCACCTTATCTTCCCACCTCATTCCCCCTCCAACCCCATCTCCCTCTGCCGTTTCTGCAGATCGCTTTCTGGCCTTCTTTGAGGAGAAGGTGGCTAGCATCCGGAACACCTTCGCTCATCCAGGGAGGCGATCTACTCCACCAGGACAAACGCGCGGCTACACCGACCTCCTTCAAGAGGCTGGAGGACTCGGATGTTCTCCAACTCATGACCACTCACCGCGCAACCACCTGTCCACTAGACCCCATCCCAACTACAGACCTCCAGTTCATATCTGGCGAGATTGTTCCTTATCTGTCCTCTATCGTTAATGCCTCCCTTGCCTCTGGCCATGTTTCTTCCTACTTTAAGACAGCTCGCATCACCCCACTCATTAAGAAACCTACCTTAAATCCACCTAATGTAAAGAACTATCGACCTGTATGACTTTTTTGTTCAAAACCCTTGAGCAAGTAGTTTATTTTTCTGTAGAAAGAGTCCAGTACCTACACACAACAAGATGGATAAGCCCGAACTGAAGAAAGAAGGGACAGTCCCTGCTTTTATCAGCGAAACGTGTTTTAATAACAACATACATAACTCTATATTTGATTGGTACATGTTTAATACATACGTTTATAGTAAGATTTAATTACATAAGTGATTGCCTTTGTCTTGTCATATAACATGAATACTGAATAAGCACCTGCTGACCGTCTAAACAAGCTTTAAATCTGAAATAATTGTTTAGTATTTATCTATCAGTTGCTTTCAGAGTCCTGGGCAGCATAGCCGGCCCCTCCCTGGCAGAATGGCAGGAGAAGGATAAGGAGGAAGCCCAAGCTCACCAGTTTGGACTTCTAGAAATACATAAGAGACAGAAAGAAAACACACAACACTATACTAAATGGAATCCAAATCCAGCCCTGGTTTTCTTTTCCCTCCCAGGTAATTCACTGAACAATTAGCGCTACCGATTGGCCACATGTATTCACACCTGACTCCCAGTTAAAGGGAAAACCTCGAGGGCTATGTTTTGAGTGACAGGCTGCTCTGCCAATCACAGTAAGGCTCTGACCGTTGGCCTTAAAACTGAGGCTCCAGATTGGCTACCTCAGGCTCCGCCCCTGTTTAAAGGACACAGTGAACTTCCAGGCAGCGACGGCCTGAGAGAGGGGGATCTCCGCGGGAAACAGCTCCTCCATGTCAGGCGGGAGGTCCAGGTCCTTGCTCTCCACATATGACTGCAGCGTCTCCTTCAGACTGAACAGAGAGAGAGGAAATTAAACCACTGCCAACACTGCAAAGCATGACATTACAGTATATTACACTACATTACGTTATAGTACTGTACCTTACTTTACAATAAATTATATTACATTACATTATAATACCTTACTTTACAATATATTATATTACATTACATTATAATACATTACATTATAATACATTGCAATAAATTATATTACATTACGTTATAGTACATTACAGTACTTTATTAAACGTTACGGATCATTAAATTACATATTGCATAAAATTATCTAGTTACAAGACGTGATAATATATTATAATATATAAAGGTGTAATAATGTAATACATTACCCTCCGAGCCCTGTAACCTCACCCCAGTACAGCCCTGTAACCTCACCCTCACCCAGTCCAGTCCTATAACCTCACCCCCAGTCTGGCCTGTAACCTCACCCCCAGTCCAGCCCTGAAACCTCACCCCCAGTACAGCCCTGTAACCTCACCCTCAGTCTGGCCTGTAACCTCACCCCCAGTACAGCCCTGTAACCTCACCCCCAGTCCAGCCCTGTAACTCCACCCCCAGTCCAGCGCTGTAACCTCACCCCCAGTACAGTCCTGTAACCTCACCCCCAGTCTGGCCTGTAACCTCACCCCCAGTACAGTCCTGTAACCTCACCCCCAGTCTGGCCTGTAACCTCACCCCCAGTCCAGCCCTGTAACCTCACCCCCAGTACAGCCCTGTAACCTCACCCCCAGTCTGCCCTGTAACCTCACCCTCACCCAGTCCAGTCCTGTAACCTCACCCACAGTCCAGTCCTGTAACCTCACCCCCAGTCCAGCCCTGTAACTCCACCCCCAGTCCAGCCCTGTAACTCCACCCCCAGTCCAGCCCTGTAACTCCACCCCCAGTACAGCCCTGTAACCTCACCCCCAGTCTGGCCTGTAACCTCACCCTCACCCAGTCCAGTCCTGTAACCGCACCCCCAGTCCAGTCCTGTAACCTCACCCCCATCTGGCCTGTAACCCCACCCCCAGTCCAGTCCTGTAACCTCACCCCCATCTGGCCTGTAACCCCACCCCCAGTCCAGCCCTGTAACCGCACCCCCAGTCTGGCCTGTAACCTCACCCTTACCCAGTCCAGTCCTGTAACCCCACCCTCAGTCTGGCCTGTAACCTCACCCTCACCCAGTACAGTCCTGTAACCTCACCCTCACCCAGTCCAGTCCTGTAACCTCACCCCCAGTCTGGCCTGTAACCTCACCCCCAGTACAGCCCTGTAACCTCACCCTCACCCAGTCCTGTAACCTCACCCCCAGTCCAGTCCTGTAACCTCACCCCCAGTACAGCCCTGTAACCTCACCCCCAGTCTGGCCTGTAACCTCACCCCCAGTCTGCCAGTAACCTCACCCCCAGTACAGCCCTGTAACCTCACCCCCAGTCTGGCCTGTACAGCTCAGGGTCACGGTTGGTGTTCAGGTGTAGCAGCAGGAACTGGTGCATCTCCAGCCGGACGGCCTGCACACTTCCCCTGCTGCAGAAGCCCATGAGCAGCCTGCGGGCCTCCTCATCCAGGGGCTTCCTGTACTGATCCCCAATCCCCACAAATGGGTCCTGAGAGAGGGGGGGGGGGGGGGGGGGAGAGAAAGAAAAAGAGAGAGAGAGAGAGAGAGAGGGTGGGGGAAGAGAGAGAGGGGGGAGAGAGAGGGACAGGGAGGGAGAGAGAGACAGACAGACAAAGAGAACGATGATGAGAATGAAAGAATGAGAATGATAGAGAACAAGAGAGAATGAGAGACAGCAAACAAGAGTGAGTGTGAGGTGTGGTGGGCAGGTTCTGGCATGGTTAAGAAGGTGTGTTAAGCAAATGACTGGTGTGTGGTCACGTGTGGTTTGGTGTGGGAGTCTGGTTATGTATGTGGATTGGTTTGAAAGGTGTGTGTGGTTAAGTGTGTGGTTTGGAAGGTGCATATGGTGTGTGCTCAAGTGTTCGGTTCGGAAGGTGTGTGTGATTAAGTGTCTGATTTTGAAGGTGTGGAAGATGTATATGGTTAAGTGTGAGGTGTTGAAGGTGTATATGTAAGTGTGTGGTTAAGTGTGTGGTGTGGAAGATGTATAAGGTTAAGTGTGTGGTGTGGAAGGTGTATATGGTTAAGTGTGTGGTGTGGAAGGTATATATGGTTAAGTGTGAGGTGTTGAAGGTGTATATGTAAGTGTGGTTAAGTGTGTGGTGTGGAAGATGTATAAGGTTAAGTGTGTGGTGTGGAAGGTGTATATGGTTAAGTGTGTGGTGTGGAAGGTGTATATGAAAGTGTGTGGTTAAGTGTGTGTTGTGCAAGGTGTATAAGGTTAAGTGTGAGGTGTCGAAGGTGTATATGAAAGTGTGTGGTTAAGTGTGTGGTGTTGAAGGTGCATATGTTTAAGTGTGTAGTGTAGAAGGTGTATATGTAAGTGTGTGGTTAAGTTTGAGGTGTGGAAGGTGTATATGGTTAAGTGTGTGGTGTGGAAGGTGTATAAGGTTAAGTGTGTGGTGTGGAAGGTGTATAAGGTTAAGTGTGAGCTGTCGAAGGTGTATATGTAAGTGTGTGGTTAAGTTTACCCTCTTTAGGCGCAGCATGCTCTCTGATCGGAGTGAGGAGAGGAACTGCCACAGAGCCACACAGTGCTTCAGACTGCACCTACTCAGGGCCTGCAGAGCACAGGGCACAGTTATACCAGCACAGTCTAATTACAGACCACAGTTCTACCAGCACAGTCTAATTACAGACCACCGTTATACCAGCACAGTCTAATTACAGACCACAGTTCTACCAGCACAGTCTAATTACAGACCACTGGTATACCAGCACAGTCTAATTACAGACCACAGTTCTACCAGCACAGTCTAATTACAGAACACAGTTATACCAGCAGTCTAATTACAGACCACAGTTTAATCAGCACAGTCTAATTACAGACCAGTTTAATCAGCACAGTCTAATTACAGACCAGTTTAATCAGCACAGTCCAATTACAGACCAGTTATATCAGCACAGTCCAATTACAGACCAATTATATCAGTACAGTCGAATTACAGACAACAGTCATATCAGCACAGTCTACCCACAGCACTGCCTAATCACAGCGCTATCTAAATACAGACCATGGTCATATTAGCACAGTCTAATCACAGCACTATCAAAGACAAACAAAGCTGGAGGTCTGTGGGTGTGGCCCCAAAGTGGGCGGGGCTGACCTTGAGGACATGGGGGGCCAGCCGCTCCATCCGCAGGACGTCCTCCAGGTACGGGACCAGCTCCATGTGGGCGTGGCCCCCGGCAGCAGACAGGAAGTCCAGCGCCAGCTCCACCACGCCCAGCGTGTCGCACACGTCGCTGTGCGTCTGCAGCTGCGGAGCCAGAGACGCCGCCTTCAGGGCCGGCAAGGGCTCCTGGGAAACAGGGGTCAAAGGTCAAATGGCACCGCAGGTCAACCCCAGCACTCATCCCCAGGCACAGACTTTACATTCAGAGCAGCTACAATATACAGTTCTACGTACAGACAAACAGTTACTAACAGAAGAGGAGGCAATGGGCTGCATGTGAGTACAGTTGTGTAGGGAAACGTATAAAATCTGTGTTTTTTTTCCTAAATTCAGTGTTAATTATTTCCTGAATATCACGTTTATCTATATCATTTATCTATATCACGTAAACCTGAAATTCATATAATAAATATGTTACTATATAATTTTATATGTATGCAATCACATTTATGCAATCAAAATCACATGTACTGCATGTGCAGTACTGACACACAGGTGGAGTGGGCCTTATGTACTGCATGTGCAGTACTGACACAGGTGGAGTGGGCAGTATGTACTGCATGTGCAGTACTGACACAGGTGGAGTGGGCAGTATGTACTGCATGTGCAGTACTGACACACAGGTGGAGTGGGCAGTATGTACTGCATGTGCAGTACTGACACACAGGTGGAGTGGGCAGTATGTACTGCATGTGCAGTACTGACACACTGGTGGAGTGGGCAGTATGTACTGCATGTGCAGTACTTACACAGGTGGAGTGGGCAGTATGTACTGCACATGCAGTACTGACACACAGGTGGAGTGGGCAGTATGTACTGCATGTGCAGTACTGACACACAGGTGGAGTGGCAGTATGTAATGAACGTGCAGTACTGACACACAGGTGGGGAAACGGACGCAGTCACTGACCTGCCCAACCTTGGCCTTCACGTCCGTGAAAACGCGTTCGTAATGGCGGCTTTGCCGGCTGAACAGTGTGGGAATTCCCTGCAATGGAATGAAAATGGCGGATGAGTCCCAGGGGCCGCCGCCTGTCCACTGCAGCCTGGAACACATTCCAGCAGGTCTGTATGTCTGCTTCTCCTGCCGACCCCTCCCACCCACACTGCCCCACCCACCCATACAGCCCCAGCCCCTCTCACAGCCCCACACACCCTCACAGCCCCTCCCACTTACACTGCCCCGCCCACCCTCACAGCCCCTCCCACTTACACTGCCCCACCCACCCTCACAGCCCCTCCCACTCTCACAGCCCCCACCACCCACACTGCCCCGCCCACCCTCACAGCCCCTCCCACTTACACTGCCCCGCCCACCCTCACAGCCCCTCCCACTTACAGCCTGCCCCACTTACACTGCCCCGCCCACCCTCACAGCCCCTCCCACTTACACTGCCCCACCCACCCTCACAGCCCCCACCACCCACACTGCCCCGCCCACCCTCACAGCCCCTCCCACTTACACTGCCCCACCCACCCTCACAGCCCCCACCACCCACACTGCCCCGCCCACCCACACAGCCCCAGCCCCTCTCACAGCCCCACCCACCGCTCTACCCTGTCCACCCACACTGCCCCACCGTTCTGCTCTGCCCACCCGTCTCCAACCCAGATTGGGTGAAAATAATCGTGCAAGGGGCCTGTTCTGGACGTCATAAGCAGGCAAAGGATCCATCGGGGCTAAAGGTGCAAGGCCTAGGTGCTCTCCTCGCTCGCACTTAAGCTTGTGAAAGGCTGATCTGGGGTCAGTGTGTGAGTCGAGTCTCTGGAACTCACAGACAGGGCGATGAGAGGCTTCCCCTGCAGGATCCGGCTCAGGATCAGCTTCTGGATTTTGGGGAGGTCGTACTGGGACAGGGTCTCCTGGCCGCGTTCCAGGCTGTACTGGCAGTTGGACAGGACCAGAGGGATGAGGTCCCTCTCCGGCTCATACCCAATCACGTGCAGCTCAGACAGGTCTGTAACGCTCACCGTGTAACTGCAGGAGGGAACAGAGTCAGTTCTGTAATGCTCACTGTGTAACTACAGGAAGGAACAGAGAGTCAGTTCTGTAATGCTCACTGTGTAACTACAGGAGGGAACAGAGAGTCAGGTCTGTAATGCTCACTGTAACTGCAGGAGGGAACAGAGAGTCAGGTCTGTAATGCTCACTGTGTAACTACAGGAGGGAACAGAGAGTCAGATCTGTAATGCTCACTGTGTAACTACAGGAGGGAACAGAGAGTCAGTTCTGTAATGCTCACTGTGTAACTACAGGAGGGAACAGAGAGTCAGGTCTGTAATGCTCACTGTAACTGCAGGAGGGAACAGAGAGTCAGGTCTGTAATGCTCACTGTGTGACTACAGGAGGGAACAGAGAGTCAGATCTGTAATGCTCACTGTGTAACTGCAGGAGGGAACAGAGAGTCAGATCTGTAATGCTCAGATCTGTAATGCTCACTGTGTAACTGCAGGAGGGAACAGAGAGTCAGATCTGTAATGCTCACTGTGTAACTGCAGGAGGGAACAGAGAGTCAGGTCTGTAATGCTCACTGTGTAACTACAGGAGGGAACAGAGAGTCAGATCTGTAATGCTCACTGTGTAACTACAGGAGGGAACAGAGAGTCAGGTCTGTAATGCTCACTGTGTAACTACAGGAGGGAACAGAGAGTCAGATCTGTAATGCTCACTGTGTAACTACAGGAGGGAACAGAGAGTCAGGTCTGTAATGCTCACTGTAACTGCAGGAGGGAACAGAGAGTCAGATCTGTAATGCTCACTGTGTGACTACAGGAGGGAACAGAGAGTCAGATCTGTAACGCTCACCCTTGTAGGGAGTCAGATATCTCCCCTTATCTCTCTATTCTTATTTTCTCTCTTAATCTCTCCCATCTTTTTTTTAAATCTCTCATCCTCTTTTCTCCTCACTCTCCTTTTCCTGTGCTGTCTTGTTCTCTGAGCCGTAAAGCTCAATATCAGGAGGAAGTGGAGAATTTCTGCAGAGCAAACTGAATAGGGGACTGGAGAAAATCCTCCCCTCACTGCACAGCACCAGGCCTTAACCTGTGCCCGTCTCCACGGCTACCGTACCTGGTCTGCTCTCCCGTGTGTCTGTCTGTGGCGTAGACCAGCTGGTTGTGCAGGGCGATGAGGTAGCTGACCAGCGCGGTGGAGCACAGGCCCACGCCCTGTCGCTGCGGCAACAGAACCTGGAGATCACTGCTGAGGGCCAGGTCCTCCTCACAGAGCTCTGCTGGAATCTTTATCTCACCTGCAGGTCCACACACACACACAGAGGCACACATACACATACGCACACACACAGACACACATACACACACACACACACAGACATACACACACACATACACACATAGAGGCACACATACACACACACACACACACACACACACACACACACACACACACAGACACAGACACACACACACACACACACAGGTACACACACACACACACACACACACACACACACACACACATAGAGGCACACATACACACACACACACACACACACACACACACACACACACACACACACACACACACACAGAGACACACAAACACAGACACACACACACACATACACACACACACAGACACACATACACACACAGACACACAGGTACACACACACAGAGGCACACACACACACACACACACACACACACACACAGAGGCACACATACACACAAACACAGGCACACACACACACACAGACACACACACACAGAGGCACACATATACACACACAGACACAGACACACAGGTACACACACACAGAGGCACACACACACACACACACAGAGGCACACATACACACAAACACAGGCACACACACACACAGACACACACACACAGAGGCACACATACACACACACACACAAACATAGAGGCACACACACACACACACACACACACACACACACACACACACACACACACGTACACATAGAGGCACACATACACATACACACACACGCATATATCACAGACAAATCACAATCACATGTACACACACCCACAAACAAACATGCACTGTTGGTGACCAGTGACACGTAGAGGATTGGCTAGTTTCATTATTACTGAGATGTCACTGGCTGGTCTTACCGTTAGTGGCCAATGACAGGCGGAGCTGATTCCACACACTCAGGAAGGTTCTGATGCGTTTCTCCCAGGTCTTCCGTGCGGCTGGTTGGAAACACAGAAAAAGATGCTCTAAGACACAGGTGTCAAATTACAGTCCTGGAGGGCCGCAGCATCTGCAGGTTTAACTCCAGTCCTGGAGGGCCGCAGTGTCAGCAGGTTTAACTCCAGTCCTGGAGGGCCGCAGTGTCTGCAGGTTTAACTCCAGTCCTGGAGGGCCGCAGTGTCTGCAGGTTTAACTCCAGTCCTGGCGGGCCGCAGTGTCTGCGGGTTTAACTCTAGTCCTAGGGGGCCACAGTGTCTGCAGGTTTAACTCCAGTCTTGGAGGGCCGCAGTGTCTGCAAGTTTAACTCCAGTCCTGGAGGGCCACAGTGTCTGCAGGTTTAACTCCAGTCTTGGCGGGCCGCAGTGTCTGCGGGTTTAACTCCAGTCCTGGAGGGCCGCAGTGTCTGCAGGTTTAACTCCAGTCTTGGAGGGCCGCAGTGTCTGCAAGTTTAACTCCAGTCTTGGAGGGCCATGGCGTCTGCGGGTTTAACTCCAGTCTTGGAGGGCCACAGTGTCTGCAAGTTTAACTCCAGTCTTGGAGGGCCATGGCGTCTGCGGGTTTAACTCCAGTCTTGGAGGGCCATGGCGTCTGCGGGTTTAACTCCACTTCTCGGTTCAATAGTGGTTCAAGTCATTGATTGGCTAAGGAATCCACACACTTTGTTCTCAGGCCTTAATTGGCAGCTGATTGAAAGGGAACCACAAATCCTGCAGACACTGCGGGCCCCTGGGGATTTACTTTGACGCCCGTTCAAACTCAGGTCCTTGGACTGCTTTTGTTGAAACTGATTATGTTTAGATTTTTTTTTCCATCAGTTTTGATAGAAAAAAACATATTTAAGATCACTTCAAGGGCTAGAAATTGGATTTGAGGTTAGCATGATGGCTAGAGTTAGGGCTTAGGGTTAGGAATTCAGTAAATTCTCGCGATGAGGAAAGATTAGGGTTTGTTCGGCAGCTAAGGAAAGGGATAGCACAAAGGTTGGTCTTTGTTTTTGGATGATCCAAATTTTTCACCATCGGGACTTCACACTATTGCTTTATATATTTTTATATATTTCATTAAATTTATTTTTCACAATGAATGACTTCAAAAACATGTAATTGTATTTTTTGTCAACTTTATGATATTTAAATAGTTTTCCATTCATCTTAATAAAAAAAAATCACATATTTAAGATAACTTCAGGGGCACTAAATAGGGTTTGTATAATTTTGGATTATCCAAATTTTGTCAATGTTGGGATGTAAACACTATAGCTTCATGTATTTTTCAGCAAAACTCATTTTGTATTTCTCACACATTTGTGTTACTTTTCAAGACATTGATGATGAAACCTCTGTTGTCTTAAAAGTGGAAAATGAAAAAAAAAACTCTAAATGGCATTTTTTAAATTCAGATGGATGTAGGTACATTGATAAACCACAGTGAGAGCAAATCAAAGAAAATGCATCTGAAGACATTTATAATGACATCTTTGTTTCAGTAGAAAAACATAAAATTACTACAAAAATAAAAGGTAACACTGGAACTGAATCATAAGTCAAAACTAATAACTAATAATGGCTGACCTCAGGCTGCACTGTTGGTATAGGACGTTTGGTCCTGATAAAACACTGCTCTGTGAAGTGCCTAATTCATGTGCATTGTGGGGACCGAGCTAATGTGAGCCCTGTTAGCAGTGTATAGGAACGGTGGGTCACCGTTACCTTCTCTCTGGTTCTGGATCAGCTCCCCGATGGTCCCATATGTCAGGTCTGTCCGATTCTGGAACCTTCTCACCAGATCCTTCTGCAGAGCCACGATGTCCGGCAGGAACTTCACCAGCCGTAACTCCGCCTCCTGATGCACACATCACACACCATCAACCAATCGTATGCCTCAGAACATCACCAAACAGCCAACGATGTGGCCAGTAGCAGATGCTCATTGGGTACACTGTCTTTGAGGTCCTACTGTAGACATGTCCATCACACTGACTAATATCCCTTTTACACTGGCACATTTTAGCCGAGCTGTATTAAACCCGAGGAGTTCTGAGCACAAATCCGATTGGCTTTGGCGTTAGACTCCTTTGGCCTCTTGCAACCCAGGGCATATCAAATGCTGTTATCAACACTGCAATGCGTTTAGCTGGCTTTTTAGATGGATTCACACATGATGGGTTGTGAGGAGCAGATTTTATTTCTGATTCTGGTGTTTTGTTTTTTCCTCTAAAAAAGAAAGCATACATTTCTTGACACAGACACAGTGTTGATGGATGTAGGCTGTGTTGGTGCTAAATGATCACCAGACAAAATAAAGCATGGATTTTACTGCTATAACATTATGCCCTGTTTGTGTTCAGCAATATTGCGGTTGTGTATTCTACAGTACCTAACTATAGCCTAATCTCGCAAAATAAATTATCAGTTCAATTCAAGATAAATCAGGAGTAAATATTGCAATACATTTTTTAAAAATGCTAAATTTTGAGTCACGATATATTTTTCCAGCTGCAATGGAACCGGTACTTATTGTTTTCCAGTTCGAGCCCTGAACAGCACTACGTCTGCTACACTCAACACTACACCACCAAACCCATTTTTCCACTTAAAGCACAACATTATATCCTCAATCTCCCACTTGCACCCAGCATAGAACTTGCTGAGTTGTTTTTATAATGGTGAATACTCCTGGTTTTGGTACCTTGCTCTCTATACCTCTCTGTTCGCACTCCTGTAAGTCACTCCGCATAAGAGCCTTTGATATATGACTATCCAAGCATAGCTATTCACATGGTCCTCACAGAACCCCTTGATCAGCCAATCCCATCACGGCTGTGAATCACATGACTAAGAGGAGGCCAGCTACCTTCTGCAGGAAGGTCCAGAGAAGGGGAAAGGCGTCTTTTCCGCCGTTCTGCCCCAGGACGTGGGCCAGGTGGGGCAGGGACACCCTCTCCCTGCAGCTCCACACTGCCCCCCGGTGGACCAGGCTGTCCCTGGGCAGTGTGGACAGAAAGAGGCGCGGATCCCCGAACACCACCTTCATGACGGGGTTAGAGTTCACGCGAGAGTCACGTCTGATGGCTACGTTCACCTCCTTCAACCGCTGCTCCAGGTTCTGAGGGAGAGGGGGGACAAAGAGAGTAAAAGACAAGGTAGTTCTCAAGAAAAATATATACACATATATTTATGTAGTGCTTATGAAGCTCTCATGAGGGAACGTCCAAAGAAAACGTTACCCAATGAGCAGTGTTAAGCAGAGTTGGGGGCATGACTCAAACCTTGAGCTGGGGGGTGATGATGTCAGTGATGACAGTGGACTCCCAGCCATGCCTGGCTTCCTTTGTGGAGAGGGAACCATCAAAAGAACCATGCCCTGGCAGGAACACAAGACAATTATCTATCTAATGATTTTTTTTTGTTCCTAAATTTCAGCTTAATTGATTTTTTTTTTCTCAATGGAGTGCTTGCCATTGGTTTACAGAGATCAGCTAGCCTACACTGTCTTAGAATCCAGGTCTAGGCAGTGTAGTCACTTCCCATGGATTACAGCTGTCGATGTAAAAATGTACCGAAGAATTAAGCCAGAAAAGGGAATAATATGCCATCATTTGCTTAGTTTTATGAGTAAACAAGGTTTCTGAACTATTAAAAGAGCTATATTTTAATGAAATCCCATTGGGCAACCTCATGGAAAAGTCACATGACAAACAGTCAATGGGGAGTAGCACTGACAGGAAACACAGCTTTGTTCACTCGTTTTAAATCAAGGAGGAATGGTCCCCTGGCCTGTCGCTCTCCTGATGTTTATTGGCAGCTGTGGAGGTGTGGCCTTACCTGAGCGGGGCAGGTGAGGCTCCAGCAGGCTACTGAGCAGCAGGTGGATGGCGGTGACCGTGTCATCCGCACCCAACCCCAGGGTCTGGGTCAGCTGTTCCAGATCCTTCCGCAGATGTTGCATCAGGAAGGCAGCGGGATCCTGGACTGGAGGTCTGATGATCTGGCCCACACACTGGGAAACACAGGTGTAGAACAGGAGCCGTCAGGTAACACTCAAAACATGGTCAAGGTTTCACCATCTGACCAGACCGTCCCTGTTCCCTACACTGAAAAGGGCAAACGCAGATGTAGAACAGGTATGGTCAGGTAACCACGGTCATGTTCTCATGGTCTTGCAAGGTAATTAAATCATAAGAACCTACAAACATTGACGATGAGAACGGGTCATTCAGCCCATAAGAAATTTGGCACCCAAAGTAGGGTTGAGCATGTCCAATTCCCATCCTACTTTTGAATGCCCGCTTAGCTATTTGTAACCGTGTTCATGCACGATCCCCACTGCCGATTCAGCAGAGCGAAGACTTCCGCGGTTCCCCTCCACAACACAAGGTGTCACCAGCTGCTTCTTTACACACCATAGCCCACAGCCAAGCTTGCATGGAGTTGATTCAAAGAAGACTTTTCAAATGCGGCTTTGGCATGCAGTCCACGGGCACCCGGGGGACCAGCAGGGGTCGCTAGAGAGCAGTGAGTTGCGGATCCATAACCGGCTGAAACCTCCCGTACCCTGAGAGCTGTCGGCCATAGTCGGCGCTAGACGCAGCTGGTACTCGTACCTGTGGACCAGCAGGGGTCGCTAGAGAGCAGTGAGTTGCGGATAACCATAACCGGCTGAACCCTTCTGTACCCTGGGAGCTGTCGGCCATATTCGGCGCTAGACGTAGCTGGTACTCGTACCTGTGGACCAGCAGGGGTCGCTAGAGAGCAGTGAGTTGTGTTTCCATAACCAGCTGAACCCTTCTGTACCCTGGGAGCTGTCGGCCATAGTCGGCGCTAGACGTAGCTGGTACTCGTACCTGTGGACCAGCAGGGGTCGCTAGAGAGCAGTGAGTTGCGGATAACCATAACCGGCTGAACCCTTCTGTACCCTGGGAGCTGTCGGCCATAGTCAGCGCTAGACGTAGCTGGTACTCGTACCTGTGGACCAGCAGGGGTCGCTAGAGAGCAGTGAGTTGTGTTTCCATAACCGGCTGAACCCTTCTGTACCCTGGGAGCTGTCGGCCATAGTCGGCGCTAGACGTAGCTGGTACTCGTACCTGTGGACCAGCAGGGGTCGCTAGAGAGCAGTGAGTTGTGTTTCCATAACCGGCTGAACCCTCCCGTACCCTGGGAGCTGTCGGCCATAGTCGGCGCTAGACGTAGCTGGTACTCGTACCTGTGGACCAGCAGGGGTCGCTAGAGAGCAGTGAGTTGTGTTTCCATAACCGGCTGAACCCTCCCGTACCCTGGGAGCTGTCGGCCATAGTCGGCGCTAGACGTAGCTGGTACTCGTACCTGTGGACCAGCAGGGGTCGCTAGAGAGCAGTGAGTTGTGTTTCCATAACCGGCTGAACCCTCCCGTACCCTGGGAGCTGTCGGCCATAGTCGGAGCTGGACCCAGTCAGTACTCGTACCTGTGGATCGGCTGCAGCCCCCAGCAGCAGGGCCAGGTGAGTGAGCAGTCTGAGGACGGCGAAGGCCACGGGTGGGAGGTTCCTGGTGTCCAGCGCGTCTCCGTCACCCCGCCTGCTGGGGTCCCCCAGAATGTGGCCCGGCTGGGTGCGATCCCTGTGCAGACACGGTCACATGGAGAGCGTTAATGCCACGGCGACCCCACAAAGCAGGAAACTGAACTCTTTGTAACACAAGGGACCCTAAAAAAACATGAACCTAGAGCCTATGTAGTTGGAAAGGCCTTTTGGAGGCCTAAAAGCTACACTGCTAGCACCTAGATAGCAGCAAAAAGACCACGATTAAAGCACAGAACCACATGTTTGGACCTCACAAATCTTCAGCATGAAGCATTTCTGCAATCAGTCCGCTTCTTCCAACCTTACATTTACTCATTCACGTCTGAGCACCCTGACCCGGGTCTCTCTGTGTCCACCGACCCATCAATCACATCACATTAACCCTTTATGGTGTCAGATCACAAATACGCGATTAGAATGTTCTCAACTCAACATTCCAATTCTGACGTAGCAATGGAGTACTGGAACACTGACTTAGAATTCTGAAAAAAAAACTAAAAACCTTAATTGCTCTGGATAAGGGCGTCTGCTGAATGAACGTGGCGTAACATAAAGGCGGTCAGTGGAGGACTTACTGTGTCTGAGCCCAGTTGCAGTGAAGCCTGTCACAGGCATGTGATTCACACCTCCGATTTCTGCCCCGCAGTCCAAACACCGGCTCGTCTGAGCAGGCCGACCGCACTGCAAAAAGACAGGGCTGGGTGTCATTCACAAACAAACCACAAGGGGGCCACAGCTCCACGGGTGGACAGAAGCGTGCCTCCCCCACCACCACCACCACGCAAAATAAACTACACCTACCTCACCGATGGCACAGGGGTGGCCATTTTGACAGGCTGTGGAGAGAAGGAATTCAAAATATTACAAATCTCAACTCTGGATTAAAGACTCAATGCAGCAAAGCTACGGTTCTTGTGCAGTTTTATCTCCTGGGGTTGTGTCACTCTTTTTTTTTTATTGGGACTGAACTGGAGTACAGTGTGTGTAACTGTACATACTGCATGTTCTTCTTCAGTTTGCATCACTTGGTATGATGTACTTACTGTACCACTGCAGCTTTTCTGTAAAAGCTTTGACTGCCATATATTGCATGTCCTCAGGCATTGTGGGTAAGAAAGAAGTCTGTAAGGAGACAAGAACATATTTCCTGCATTAGCTGTATACCCCACACACATCAGTGTGTGATCTGTTCTGCATACGATTTTATGTGAGCAAGTAAACCAGTAAATAATAAAGCTACATAACCCAATACTATATGAATACAGTTTTTTATTATTATTATTATTATTATTATTATTATTATATTACTATTATTATTATTATTATTATTATGTAAATTAACAGCAATCAAGCATAGCACATTGAAGCATTAATTATTCCTCAAGTGAAGCACTTAACACAGGAGGTTTCATAATGGGTAACACAAAAACCACGTATAAGACCTGAAATAGACGGTTGATTATAAGCTTACAGTTCCCGTCTATGCATGTATAACTTGGTCATTTCATCCCAAATGAATGTTTTACTTGTCTTTTTGAAATAGATTAACTGGTTGTTTCAGCAATAACCTTAGACCCTTGACCCCATAAAAGGCAGCATAACACCCAGTCTCTTCAGTGTCACTGCAGGTACTGAGCTGTTTCAGAAATAACCTTAGACCATTGTATCACGCATGGTATACAATGGGAGCAGAGTGAATGTGTAGCAAACATAGTGCAGCATCTGCTTACTTTTTGGTGCCCATACTAGTGGATTAGCACCCATGCTAGTGGATTAGCATCCATGCTAGTGGATTAGTGCCCATACTAGTGGAATAGCACCCACGCTAGTGGATTAGCATCCATTCTAGTAGATTAGCACCCAAGATAGTGGATTAGCACGCATGCTAGTGGATTAGTGCTCATGCTAGTGGATTAGCGCCGATGCTAGTGGATTAGCCCCCAGGCTAGTGGATTGGAGCCCATGCTGTTGGATCAGAGCCCATGCTGGTGGATTAGCACCCATTAGCATGGGTGCTAATCTTCTAACACGGGCACTGAAAGCAAGCGAACACTGCACAGCATCCATTACACATTCCCTCCACTCCTGGCGTAATTCAGGCATTATATTTAAGATGTTTGCTGTGTATGTATGATGGATACGTGCATGATGTGGTGTACGTATGATGTAGAACTTGTTGTAGTATTGTTTTGGCCATAAACAATGCTTAACACCCATGATTTTGCACATGTTTTGTCCATGTCTGATGTTGGGGGTAGTTTCAGGCCTGTGTTTTGGAGGAACTGGGGTCAGGGGCTCACCCGCATAGTGGAGGGGGACATGGCCAGCTGTCTGAGGGGTGCCAGCACCCCACCTTCCGCACAGCGCAGCACAGCGGACAGGTGGACGGCCAGCTCAGTGAGGGTGTGCTCAACGCCGGGCCGATCCGCCCGCACGCACAGGGGACCCAGGCTGTTCCGCACCAGCGCCGTGGCAAAGCTCCGAACCCCCCGGCTCTCCAGAACCCCGGAGTTCTGTATGAAACCCTCCAGAGCCTGGCACAGCTGAGAGAGACATAAAGAGCAGTCCACTCATTAGATACGTTACAGGAAACAGTTCACTTATTAGATACGTTACAGGAAACAGATCACTCATCAGAGAGCCTTACAGGAAACAGTTCACTCATTAGAGAGTGTTACAAGGAGCAGTTCACTCATTAGAGAGCGTTACAGGGAGCAGTTCACTCAATAGAGAGTGTTACAGGGAACAGTTCACTCATTAGAGAGCGTTACAGGGAACAGTTTACTCATTATAGTGTTACAGGGAGCAGTTCACTCATTAGAGAGTGTTACAGGGAACAGTTCACTCATTAGAGAGCCTTACAGGGAAGAGTTCACTCATTAGAGAGCATTACAGGGAACAGTTTACTCATAGTGTTACAGGGAACAGTTCGCTCATTAGAGAGCGTTACAGGGAACAGTTCGCTCATTAGAGAGCGTTACAGGGAACAGTTCACTCATTAGAGAGCGTTACAGGGAACAGTTTACTCATAGTGTTACAGGGAAGAGTTCACTGATTAGAGAGTGTTACAGGGAACAGTTTACTCATAGTGTTACAGGGAACAGTTCACTCATTAGAGAGCCTTACAGGGAACAGTTCACTCATTAGAGAGCGTTACAGGGAGCAGTTCACTTATTAGAGAGCGTTACAGGGAACAGTTCACTCATTAGAGAGCCTTACAGGGAACAGTTCACTCATTAGAGAGCGTTACAGGGAGCAGTTCACTCATTAGAGAGCCTTACAGGGAACAGTTCACTCATTAGAGAGCGTTATAGGGAGCAGTTCACTCATTAGAGAGCCTTACAGGGAACAGTTCACTCATTAGAGAGCGTTACAGGGAGCAGTTCACTCATTAGAGAGCGTTACAGGGAACAGTTCACTCATTAGAGAGCCTTACAGGGAACAGTTCACTCATTAGAGAGCGTTACAGGGAGCAGTTCACTCATTAGAAAGCGTTACAGGGAACAGTTCACTCATTAGAGAGCCTTACAGGGAACAGTTCACTCATTAGAGAGCCTTACAGGGAACAGTTCACTCATTGGAGAGCGTTACAGGGAACAGTTCACTCATTAGAGAGCGTTACAGGGAACAGTTCACTCATTAGAGAGCCTTACAGGGAACAGTTCACTCATTAGAGAGCGTTACAGGGAGCAGTTCACTCATTAGAGAGTGTTACAGGGAAGAATTCACTCATTATAGTGTTACAGGGAACAGTTCGCTAATTTAAGAGTGCTATGGGGAACAGTTCACTCATTAGAGAGAATTACAGGGAACACTTTACTCATTTAGAATGTTTCAGAGAAAAGTTCACTCGTTTGTGAGCATTACATGGAACAGTTAAGTTTTAAATGAAATTGAGTGAGCAGAAGTAATAGCAGTCAAATTCAAATCCATATTCATCAAACAGCTCAATTAAAAGTAAAAAAACTGAGCTGCTCAGCTGAAATTAAATCATGTGACACACTTCTGACACTATGAAACTAATTACATGATCATACACCTGGAAACTTACTAAACTGTGACTCCTGTAGAGCCAGTAGTGATTTTACCTCAAGTGTGGGGTGGAGTGGATTTGTAACTCTTTACAGAGTGGTACCTCTATAGTGACTCTGTAGCGATACTGTAGTGACTCTGTATCGACTCTGTAGTGACTCCATATCGACTCTATAGTGACTCTGTAGCGACTCTATAGCGACTCTGTAGCGTCTCCGTATCGACTTTGTGTGACTCTGTATCGACCGTATTGACTCGGTAGTTCACTCTACAGCAACTCTTTAATAACTCTGCATCGAGTCTAGCGACTGTATTGACTCTATAGTGAGTCTGTATTGACTCTATAGAGACTCTATAGTAACTCTACCTCAGGTTTGGGGAGAAGGACAGGATTGGTAGCTCTGTACAGTGTGGTCACTTCTCTGAACACAGCCAGGAGCAGGTAGACCGTTCTCTCTGCTGGGGAACCTCCACAGCCCTACAAACACACACAAGTTCCTTGTTTAAACACATATGCACATACACTACATACAATCACACTGATTGAGCACATACACATACTACACACACCGCACAAATACCCCATATTAAACACATAAACACATACACTACATACAATCACACTGATTGAGCACATACACATACTACACACACCACACAAATACCCCATATTAAACACGTAAACACATACACTACTGTACATACAATCACACTGATTGAGCACATACTACACACACCACACAAATACCCCATATTAAATACATAAACACATACACTACTGTAGAGTACATACAATCACACTGATTGTAGCCCATACACATACCACACACACACCACAAAAATACCCCCCAATTAAACACATATACACACACCACACACAAATATCACAGATTAACCACACACACACACACCATACACAATAACACAGATTAAACACATACACACACACACATTACATGCAATCACTAGCTTAAACACATTCTGCATACACGCACAACGCAATCACAACAAAGCTTACACACCAAAGCAAAATCACGCAACACAAACATGCCAAAACGAAGAAACACATCGCAACAGTACCTCGCACGCTGCCTTTATGTCCTCCGTTGGGCATCCCGCCGTTGCCTTGGCAACCGCCTCCCGGACAGCCCCGTAGCCCTCCCCGCAGACGAGGTACTGATCCATCTGGCCGCCATCTTGGTTTTTCTGCGATACAGAGTGATGTCACAATCGTCGCTGGCGTCGGACCGAGGAGCACGGCTGGGGCGTTTGCACACGGGATCTGACTCCTCCCCCCAGCGCTAGGGTTACCGCTATGCTAGCTCCGCCCAACGACATGCCAGGCCCCCACAGACAACCAATGGGAGACCAGCCTCTCCCTCCATAGCAGCAGGACGCTACTTTAAGCCGCTAACCGAGCACCGGATCTCATCCTGTCTGCACACCCAGTGCCTCCCCGTCCCGCACACAAGATACGCACTGAGCGTACAGCCCCGCCTCCCACAAAACCCTCACTAACCAGGGTTCAAAATACCACCCCCACCCTCTCGGTCACAACCAGCCCCCCCCCTCCCACCATCACCACCAACCAGCCTCTCCCATTCCACAATGACAACCTGCCCCAGTCCACTACCTCCAACTCCCCCGCTGCATCACCCCATAACCCCCCCCCCCCCCCCCCCCCCCCCCCCCCCCCCCCCCAAAAAAACCAGCTTGGGGCCCCCCCAAAAAACCCGGAGACGCCCCTGAGCGCACCTGCACGAGGATCTCCTGGGGAAAGAGCCAGGGGAGCGCCCCCTCCTTCAGAAGGTTCCGGACGAACTCCACGCCGCGCCGGCCGCACAGCAGGCGGATCAGGTACACGCGGTACCAGTCGTTCCCGCCGCGGACGCACAGGTTCCGCACGCTGTCCAGGAAGCAGGAAGCCCCGGCCTGAGGTTCCGCAGGCGTGTCTGAGGCACAGCAGGTGCGCAGGTGAGCTTTCCATTAAAAAATTTACATTTAACTGATTTAGACCAGACAGTCTAATACTGTAAGCTGTGTAAAAAAAAAGTCTAAGTGGAGCTGGCCTTTTGGCATAGTAATTTAAAACACGTACGATCCATAAAATATACTTTCTCTCTCTCTCTCTCTCTCTCTTCTCTCTCTCTACATGCACACACAGGCATATACACACACACATGCACACACACACACTGCATGCTATAATGTACAGTTTTCCCTAACACTAATCCAGTCATGTCACTACACTCTTAGCCCTTAAACTGACCTAGGGTCAGTGTTTGAGTGTTCATGTCAAAGCTTATTCTCATAGGACAGTTATATTTACCCAGCAGGCTGTGGGTGAGCAATGTGAAAGCTTGTTTTCATCGGACAGTTATATTTACCCAGCAGGCTGTGGGTGAGCAATGTGAAAGCTTGTTTTCATCGGACAGTTATATTTACCCAGCAGGCTGTGGGTGAGCAATGTGAAAGCTTGTTTTCATCGTACAGTTATATTTACCCAGCAGGCTTTGGGTGAGCAGTGTCAGAGCTTGTTTTCATCGTACAGTTATATTTACCCAGCAGGCCTTGGGTGAGCAGCTCAGCAGCCACGTCCAGACACAGCCGGACCCTGGCGACCTGCTGCAACTGCTCCACGGTGACCGTCCGCACAGACGTTGGGTCGCAGGACAGGAAGTAGTTCAGGAAGTCCCGCTCCACTTGCAGGAAGGACCTCCTCTCTGTGGCCGTGTGGCACTGCAGCCTCTCGAACAAGGAGTCCTGCGCACATGGAGATGGGTCATGTGACACGAGTGTCACACTGCACAGACGCAGGGCAGCTGAGCGAGATTCGGATCCTGGAGGTCACGGGTTTGAATCTGGAGCGCATCTCCCAATGCTGTGCCACGCTCTATAGCACGCGGCTGTTTTTATCACGGGTGTGCATATTAACCTAACACCATTCAGCTACGGACAAAACACTGCCCCCTACTGGCTGAAACAAACAAATACTACCGTTGAAATGTTGACAGGCAACAAAGGCTGCAGTTTTATTATCTACCCGCACAAATGCAGCAACCATGGTAACAGTGTAATAGGTTAAAGAAATGGACGCGTAACTGAGAGGCTTCCCTTCAGTCCCCACTGGGGTGCAGCTGTTATACCCTAAAACAGCAGAACAGGCAGCTGTAATAAGTGTAAATAGTAAGCCCCGCATGAGCCCCATCCCACCTCCAGGCAGTTGATGTAAAGGGCGTAAAGGTTGCATTTATCCCCTTCCTCCACGATGATGCTCCGCTCCACCGAAGACAGGTGCTGCTGCAGGTACTCTCTCACATCGCTGAAGCTTTAAAAACCACAGACACACTTTAAACACCGCTCAGGATGAGCCAGAAACGGTTACAGCAACGTCAGAGAGACAATAGGGCAATTTTACAGCAATGTTACAGTAAGAGTAGGCTATATTACAGTAACAATACAGCAAAGTTACAGCAATGCTACAGTTAGATTAGGCTAATTTACAGTAACAATAGGGCAATATTATAACAATGTTACAGTAAGATTAGGTTATTTTACAGTAACAATACGGCAAAGCTACAGCAATGTTACAGTTAATTAGGCTATTTTACAGTAACAATACAGCAAAGTTACAGCAATGCTACAGTTAGATTAGGCTAATTTACAGTAACAATAGGGCAATATTATAACAATGTTACAGTTAGATTAGGCTAAATTACAGTAACAATTGGCGAATTTTACAGCAATGTTTAAGTAACATTAGAGAAACATTACAACAATGTTAAAGTAACATAAGGGCAATATCACAACAACATCCGAATAAAGTTACAGCAACATATTAATTAGATTAACTAACAAATTGTCATTAGCGCTGGAAATGTTACATCACACTAGCGTGCACATAACAAGCAGCCATACCACCTGATACCCTTCTCAGGGCAAATGGCTGGCATTAAGTAACCATGACACCCTGGTGCAGGAATGGTTAGTATTTGGATGGGAGACTTGAGGAAATTGTGTTGCTACTGAAAATCCTTGTTGGTGAGCCAGCAGATGGCGCACTTTCCACTGGACCAAACCAACCCCAGCGATGGGGACACTGTGCATCTGTGATCCTTCAGTGTTACTCTGCTATTGCTCTAATGTTACATCAATGACACTCAGAGCATGTGAAAATCACAATATTACAGAAAGTTAGTAAACCCCACTTCGGGAAATGGCCACCATGCGTGGATGACGCAGGTGAGTTTTAATTTCCCGGTGAGATCCTGGCAAACTCACCTGTACTTGAGCAGCAGTTTGAGCACCACGGAGCGCACCACGGGGCTTCTGTCCACCGACTCGTGGAAAGGCGAGAGAGCTTTGGTCAGGATCTGACTCCGACCTTCCGGAAGGAAGACAACACCGGAAAAAAAAATCACCAAAATCATCAGGAAAAAAAATCACTAAAATCATCAGGGGGGAAAATCAGCTGAAATAACCAAAATTAGCAGAGAAAGAAAATCACCTGAACGAAGTCACCAAATCAGAAGCCAAAAAATAAACCATTACATGAACAAATGAAAAAATGGAACAAAAAAAAAACACAAAAGGAAGTGTAAAATCCACCGCTTGCTTTTGCCCAAGATGTTTTCGGCTTGTTTAGTACCTCGAATAAGGGGGACGGGCTCAGCCTCCACCATCAGGTAGGACAACAGGTGATGGATGACCCCCTGTGAGGGGGGGCGGTTTCCACGGAAACACACACTGGAGACCAGCTCGATGAAGAAGGAGTGGCACTGCTTGCTGAACTTGATCAGGCCACTGCAAAACACACAAACCAAAAAAACCCGCAGGAGTGAGTGGTTTGGTTTTCTTTTATTGCTTTTTATTTTGTAAAATTTCCAAGCACTTTCATTTTGAGGTTGAGGTTACATAGAGTCAGGGAGAGGAAACAGCTGATCATACAGAGGCACCAGGCTGGAACTGGAGACTGCACTGAGTAGGAGGTCTTTGGCAGTTTTTGCACACACAACCGGAGCCTCCCATTCTTAACCTTTGAGATCACAAATGTGCGATTAGAATGTTCAAAACTGAACATTCCAATGGTGATGAAACAATCACTGCTGGTATCAGCAGGGTTCTAGAACACAGCAGCATTCCTGTGCTGTTCAGTGTGTGACTTCCATATGGAGCTGTGAGTTCGACTCACAGCAGATTTCTGTGCGCAAGTCCACAATAAACACACCATAGATTGACTGTGCTACATGAATGCCATCCAGACTGACTTTCCAATCTCTGCGCAAAACCAAATGTCTATATTCACCCTTTACCTTCCATTCCCATTAAACCTTCCCAAGCCAGCAGCTCTGTGGTGATCGCTGCTGTGTGGTACTGTGCTGAGCTGTGCTGTTCACTGCTGTGTGGTACTGTGCTGAGCTGTGCTGTTCACTGCTGTGTGGTACTGTGCTGAGCTGTGCTGTTCACTGCTGTGTGGTACTGTCCTGGGCTGCGCTGTTCACTGCTGTGTGGTACTGTGCTAAGCTGTGCTGTTCACTGCTGTGTGGTACTGTGCTGAGCTGTGCTGTTCACTGCTGTGTGGTACTGTGCTGAGCTGTGTTGTGCTGTGTTGTTCTGTGCTCTGTGGAGCTGTGCTTTGCTGAGGTGTGATGTGTTGTGTTGTGTTCTACGCTACTTTGTTTGTGCTGTGTTGCGTTGTGCTGTGCTGTGCGGAGTGGTGCTGCACTGAGCTGTGCTGTGTTGTTCTGTGCTCTCTGGTGCTGTGCTTTGCTGAGGTGTGGTGTGTTGTGCTGTGTTCTACTCTACTGTGTCTGTGCTGTACTGTGCTGTGTTGTGCTGTGTTCTACTCTACTGTGTCTGTGCGGTGCTGTGCTGTGTTGTGCTGTGTTCTACCCTACTGTGTCTGTGCTGTGCTGTGTTGTGCTGTGTTCTACTCTACTGTGTCTGTGTTGTGCTGTGTTGTGCTGTGTTCTACTCTACTGTGTCTGTGTCTGTGCTGTGTTGTGCTGTGTTCTACTCTACTGTGTCTGTGCTGTGCTGTGTTCTACTCTACTGTGTCTGTGCTGTGCTGTGTTCCACTCTACTGTGTCTGTGCTGTGTTGTGTTGTGCTGTGTTCTACTCTACTGTGTCTGTGCTGTGCTGTGTTCTACTCTACTGTGTCTGTGCTGTGTTGTGTTGTGTTCTACTCTACTGTGTCTGTGATGTGCTGTGTTGTGCTGTGTTCTACTCTACTGTGTCTGTGCTGTGCTGTGCTGTATTGTGCTGTGTTCTACTCTACTGTGTCTGCGGTGTGTTGTGTTGTGCTGTGTTCTATTCTACTGTGTCTGTGCTGTGTTGTGTTGTGCTGTTCTACTCTACTGTGTCTGTGGTGTGTTGTGTTTTGTTGTGCTGTGTTCTACTCTACTGTGTCTGTGTTATGATGTGTTGTGCTGTGCTGTACTGAGTTGTGTGGTGCTGTGCTGCGCAGTGCTGTGCTGCGCTGAGCTGTGTTGTCCAGCATTTTTGGGCATAGCCCACGCTCTCCTACCTCGCATCTTCTGACACCCTCAGGGGGAAGTCATCGGGGACAGGAGACATGCACTTGGGGCAAAACATCTGCCCCGGGACCAGCCACTGTCTGCCACAGCCCAGGCAGAAGACATCACCACAGGGCAGCACCAGGGGCTCCTGGGGGTCCCCACAACACATGGGGCAGGGACCCAGTCCATGCCTGGGACAGACAGACACACAGAGGCACAGACAGGTACACAGACACACAGAGGCACAGACAGACACACAGACACACAGTGGCACAGACAGACACACAGACACATAGAGGCACAGACAGACACACAGACACACAGAGGCACAGCCAGACACACAGACACACAGAGGCACAGACAGACACACAGAGGTACAGATGGACACACAGATGCACAGACAGACACACACACATGCAGAGGCACAGACAGACACACAGAGGCACAGACAGACACACAGAGGTACAGACAGACACACAGAGGCACAGATGGACACACAGATGCACAGACAGACACACACACATGCAGAGGCACAGACAGACACACAGAGGCACAGACAGACACACAGAGGTACAGACAGACACACAGAGGCACAGATGGACACACAGAGGCACAGCCAGACACACACACACACATGCAGAGGTACAGACAGACACACAGAGGCACAGATGGACACACAGAGGCACAGCCAGACACACAGAGGTACAGACAGACATGCAGAGGTACAGACAGACAGACATACCTTAGATATGGGTCTTATTAACAATACAGTAGAATTTTGTATTCTGTATGTAATTTTGTGAACTTTAGTAAACTTCAAAGAGATAATGTGCAATATTTAACAAAATACAGAAAATGAACTTTAATGGATTGCAGACTAATGCCACAATACTGCCTTATTTAATTAATTATTAAATCATTATTTTCCATATGCAAGTATGCATCCCTATATATCTTGAAGCTTAAATACCACCCTAAATGAAAAGAGGAAAAATTACAGAGTCATTAGAGAGCAGAGAGAAAAAAACCAAACAGGCCTTACTCGAAAACACAGCGGCTCGCTCTGTCCTTGCAGGACTTGAGTACTTCGACCACCGCCACGAACGACGTCTCCAGCTTCAGGTCAGAGTTTTTCTCCAGAACCTGAAGTGTCGGAATCACCTTTAGTGAACTGCGTGTTATCCAGAGTGACTTCCAAATTAGCAGTTAAAACGAGGCTTAATTAAAAGTGCTAGGCCATGGAAATACGTTACATTAAAGATAGATGTGAATCAACTGTAGAGTTAGTGCTAAAACAGGGCAGTGCTGATATCTGCCATTCATTAATTTCAACACTAGAGAGTGTGGTTGATCAGAAGGTCAACCAAAAAACGCAGTTCTCATTTGCAGTGACCTTGGGCTGTGTACCCAATCAGGTGCAGGGAGGACGTTTGGGTGGCCAAGTATAGAGAGCCAGATTCAGCTGGAATTTGACCAGGACACCAGGGTTAACACTCCTACTCTTTCAAAGTGCAATGGGATCTTTACTGACTGCAGCGAGTCAGCAATCACTTTCTGTCTTGTCCCCAGGGAAGAGTGCCCCCTAGTGGCCCAGAAGCAGGTTTTATGTGGTCCTTCAGTGCTGGGGTGGGGGGGCTGTACTCACTCTCCCCAGCCTGAGGGTGTGGTCCAGCAACAGGGCCGTCAGCTTTTCATCCACAGACTCCACCCCCAGGAGCAGGTGCTCCACAAACAGCGACAGGACAAAGATACGGTTCCAGCCGTTCCTGAAAACAACGAACACAAGCACACGCACACGCACACGCACACGAGCACACGCACACGCACGCACATGCGCACGCACGCACACGCACACGCACACGCACAAGCACACAAGCACACGCACAAGCACACGCACACGCACACGCACAAGCACACGCACACACATGCACACATACACACACGCACATGCATACACATACACGCACACGCACACACAAGCACACGCACACGCACGCACGCACGCACACACCATTTAGATCAGTGGTACACAAACAAAAGCCAGCTTTATGATTTTGCCTGTTCATAATCTACTGCTCATTATCAATTAATTAGCTCGGCCATTAACTTTATTTGACTTTATTGCTGTTAAATCAAAAATCGACAGCTGAAGACTGCAAATTTACCCCTGGTAAAAATGCTTTACGATGGTCCAAAACAAGAGCAAGCACACAGCTGTCTAATAAACAAAAAGGCAAAGTAATTGGCCAGAACACCGATCGGGATGGGAGCTATGAACCCCGGCACTAAATCACTCCGCCTACTCACCGGACGCGACCAATCACAGCCCGGCTCCTCTGTCCCCAGCGTTCTGGAACGGGCTGGGCGCAGACCAGCTGGAGGGGCACCTGCAGGCTCTTCACCTGCCGCAGCCAGGCCAGGTGCTGCGCATCTGACTGCAACTGCGGCTCCAGCTGCTCCACGCATGCCACCGCGGCAAGCACGTCCAGAACCTGAGGGGTCAGAACCAGAACCTGAGCCTGAGGGGCCAGAACCTGAGGGGTCAGAACCAGAACCTGAGCCTGAGCCTGAGCCTGATCCTGAGGGGTCAGAAACTGAGGGGTCAGAACCAGGCCACTGAGGGGTCAGAACCAGGACCTGAGGGGTCAGAATCAGAACCTGAAGTGGATAAAATATAAATAAAAAGTAGGAATGCTCTTTACCATCTCTCCCGTTTCTCCAGTGGGTGTGGTGCCCAGGAGGGGCGGGGCCAGGTGAGGCAGGAGGGTGAGCATCCTGTGGAGGTTGTGCAGACGCGTGCGGAACTGCTGGTACGCGACGTGGACCCAGGGCAGGGAGGGGGGCGACGCGGCGGGACGGCGGACGCTCAGTTCGTTGATGCAGGAGGTCAGGGCGCGACACAGGAGCTGAGGGAGAAAGACACCGCCGTGCGTTTACTCCCGCGCACACACACACACACACACACACTCACACACACACACACACACACACACACACACACACACACACACACACACACACACACACTCACACACACTCACACACACACACACTCACACACACACACACACACTCACACACACACTCACGCGCACACACTCACACACACACACACTCACACACACACACTCACGCGCACACGTTCACACACACAAACACACACACACACACTCACACGCACACACACACACACACACACACTCACGCGCACATGTTCACACACACTCACACACTCACACACTCACACACACTCACGCGCACACGTTCACACACACAAACACACACACACACACACACACACACACACACTCACACACACACACACACACACACACGTTCACACACACACACACACACACACACACACTCACGCACACACACACTCACGCACACACACACACACACACACACACACACACACACACACACACACACATACACTCACGTGCACACACACGTTCACTCACATTCCAGCACCCTCACTTGCACATGCTCACTCCCACACACTTGCACACACAAAAAACACAGTCACACACGCACAATCACACTTCAATATCCTCTATTAGATCTCATTTGTGTGAGAGAATTATATCTATCATTCATGAGAGAGAAGTGTATCTCACACTCACAAGAGAATCATATCTCTAACTGATGAGAGAGCAGATCTATCGCTCACTGATGGTAACTGGTCTCCAACGAGCACCTGCTGTTATTGGGAGGAGTTAATGGAGCAGTTTGAAGAAACCTGGCCAAATTAAACCCACCTTGATCACCCCCCATACCCCATCCCACCCCTGCTGGGACTAGGCCAACTGTGTCCAAATAGTATGGACTCCTGATCACAGTCAGAGGGTGACATAGTCAGGGCTCAAACATGCAACTCAGGGACTCATTCAGCCCTGTTCATTACAACACATGCGTGAGCTTGAACACGTACCTGCAGCTCATCCTCCGATGTCACTTTCATTGCCATGGAGACAAAATCCTGAAGATACCTCTGGAACAGCTCTTTGTGTGTTTCTCTGTCTGTGTGGGAGATGAGCTGGCCCAAGGCGGTCTTCCCAAAAATCTCTTCAAACTTCTGCTGGGTGCGATCTTTGGAGAGAGACAGTCACCTTTTCAGTCAAATAATGTTATGCATGTAATAAACCTCATATACAAACTTCAAAGTTACGGACTAAACAGTCAAGAAAACACAAGTACAGACAAATATTTATACTCTACTGTAGCAACTGACACTAAAGGAATAAGGACACTGGCGGTCCCTATCTTAAGACAATCCCTTAACCACTAAGAAAACCTGTTACCTGGGTAACTTAAAAAATGGCCTTCCTCATTTTGGGATTGCGTGTTCTTCTGTGTGTGGCTTCATCAGGGACTGGTTAATCGCCTAATTTGCCACATGCTTTTGAATCGAAGCAGCCAAATTCACATACATCTTAGATATAAGTCCTTATATTGCTATGCACCCTGGGACACTAATAACAGCCTCAAGCAGGAAAAAAACCTCTGGCAGCTTTACCTCCCAGGTGAGGTGAGTTAACCTGGTGCTGACCAAGACCATTTACTGTTGGGACGTTTCCACGGTAACGACAGTGATGTTCAGGGAATTTAAAAAGCATTTTTCCTCACAGTAACGTCAGTGATGTTCAGGGAATTTAAAAAGCGTGAGTGTTTTTCCTCACCGTCTCGCTGCTGCACCTGAGTCCACACCTCCTCCAGGTGCTCCCTGACCCTCCAGCTGAAGGGCATGGCACACCCCACACCGTGCCCCGTCTGAATGTGGCTGTGCACCAGGACAGTCTGTGATTCAGTACTATAGGAGAGTGGACATTATTACAACTCACCCTGCAATCTGTCAATATCAAAACACAAAAAATTTTGTATTTTGAACCTTAAAAAATATATACAATAATTCTCAAAAGTCAAAAGGCAATTTAGTCTGAATATTAAAGCATGAAATATTATTGGCATATAAACTTAGGTATTTTAAGGTTACTGTGTTACTTATCTGTAAAATCTGGCTTCAGCTGAGAAATCGGTCAAACCTGAATGAACGTCTTCATCCTTATTAATTACTGTCTGGCACCCCTAAACAGATTAGGGGGGAAAGCACCGCGCCACCTGTCTGTAACCTTCATGAATTATGCTACTGAACTACAGAACTACTCATACAAATCCCCCACGTCAAAATAGTTTTGTATCTTCTAAACAATCGTACAAGCAATGGCGTTCACAAAGCCGGTGCTACATAAACTGCAGCATCCTCGCTTTTGTCAAAAGATCTAAAGGAGCCATTTCAGTGTTTCAGTGCCTAACGAACAGCGTAATTCTGATTGGTGCTTGGTCCCAGTGGCTCTCTCGCACGCAGGGAGCACAGACGAAATTGGTGCGTACCAGATTCAGAAAGTTAACGTTACAAGACGAGCAACGCGCAAAAACTATTATTATTATTGTTGAATTGTAGCTATTCGTTGTTGCAGGTACAGTAATATTAATAGAACACTACTGACAGTTTACGTACAATCATATGAGTTGTGTGTAATTTGAATTTCGTGGTTAAATGTGTTGTGTATGCTAGAGCTCGCCAGTGAATCTAGCTTGCAGCTAACGTAGCAATTAGCAACCACTATCTCCTGGTTGCTAATGCTAGCTAGGGCCTATGTAACGTTAGTGAAAAACGTATTAAACTGTTTTAAGTGAATGTGTGCTGTCTGTTGACATAATGTAATAATAACGACGTAGGAGCTATAGGTATAAGTGTACCATGGGGCAGTTTAATGGACTGAAAGTTTTTTAATGCCCAACTGACTAGCTAGTTGCAAGCATACTCAAATAACGTCCCGCTGTTAGAACAAGCATAGTGTTGTCATGGTAGCGTAGGGCACATAACGGTGCTCATGAACATAAACAGACCGTGTAGCAGCTAAACAAGGGTGTATTAGCAAATGTATTTGTGAATGTATTTAAGTATTTGTACGTTTATGTATATGTTGATTTTCACAGTAATAGTGTAACAAGATGTGTTCTCAGCTTGAGAATGTGTAATTTCATTAAATGTATTGAATGAGTTTTATAATAGTAAAAGCACCAGTGTAAGTATTACAGTATTTAGGTTCATGAGAATTCCAAACTACAAAATATGGCTGCCTCTTAATGAAACAGATCTTATGTGCAACACAACCTCCAGTTCCATAATGAGATAAACAGCTAGCTAGCAACAACAAAAAAAAAAAAATAATAATCATGTCCTTGTGGCGGCAACTTTTAGTCTGGCTGCACAAAAACACATTTGCCTTGCACACTTCACACATCAGAACAGGTTTCAGACAAAAATCCAGCACATTTTGATAGGCAACAGAATTACATGAAACTAAAGCCAGTGAAATTTGGGTTTCCTCTGCACCGAACATCTTTCTTGTGACCCTAAGGCCCTACAACAGGTGCTCATTAATTTTATTAATGTTACTGAAGCTTTAAGTTTTAGCCTGTCTAGAGAAAGACGATTGATCATTTTGGCTACAGTCTGGACAAAGAGAACAGTATGTTTGCTCATAAGTGAATTTGCTAATCTAGCAAAGTGCACACAGGGAATATTGCGAAGAACTTCGGTAACATCAATAGTTATGAATGTCTGAGAACTGCAGCAGTTGTTGAAGGCTGTATGGGCACAATCACAAGTGTACACTTAATGCGAAGGAAAACTGGATTTCACTGGTTGTTCGATTCCATTGGCTGCCAAAAGTAAGGGGCTGGGGGTTTTCTGTCAGAGTGCACCCAAGGCAAATTGCATTTAGGCATTTGTGTTATATTTCCTTGTCTTGACATCTTATAGAATGGCAAGAAAAGAGGATTTGAAGAGAGAGAGAGAGACAGAAAGATGGAGCTGCAAACGCAGCTGGTCACTGGCTGCTAAGCCAGACACAGGAGGAGGAGATGAAGGTAAGCCTGATGAAGGAAAGCAAGCGCTGCCAGGCGGCTCCCCTGCTAGCGCCAGCGTCGCGTTCAGGAGACATTTTACCAGCTCCACAGAGCACACTGTTTAAAAAAACATCTGTACTTTTCCATCCGTGTGATCTTCAACAATTATGCGTAAGTACATACAACCAAATAAGTATACCCAGGCTCTGCAAAGAGACTACCCAGAGAAAACGCTGGAGCACTCGTAGAATTAAGCATGTTGCACAGTGTTCATGTGATCATGTGATGTTTTTTGTTAATCGTGTGGACGCTGGCCGATTGGCTGTCTTATCAGCACCCAATAGGTAACAGTGATGACATATTTTCTCAGAGACATTTCACGTGGCCTCTGAAGCTTGGATGTTTACTACCACATCAGGTATACTTAAAGAGAACAAGACAAAAAGGAAAAATAACACATGGCGACAATGGCCGTTATTGCGTTTGATGATTATTGCTGTGGTAAATCACGCGGCCCAACATTAGACCCCTTTTCTACTGTTAAGTCAGTTGACAATAATAGGGCTTCAGTGCAGTAGGGTCACATGTATAGAAAAGCTCATATTGGGAAAACGGCCAACCCAATAAGCGCATTCATATGATCGGGTCAAATGAACAAATAGGAAGTAGGGCTATTGATACAACATCTCACATTTCGTCTGAAGTGCCATTTCTGTAGCGTGGCAGCACCTGGCCTTGTGATAGTCTGTGTACGCCGCTGAGTATAAGACTGTATTAACCCTAGGCAGGACAACTCTTTGAAATCCCATTGGAAAGATCATTTAAAAAACGAAATGTCATTAAACATCCCGTGGTTCGTGAAATATGTATTTATTTAACGCGCTTCAGGGCGTGTCACTCACCCGTAGTTGGGTCTAGCGTAGGGAATTTCCAGCAGTGACTCATCCCCAAACATGTCCAGCCACAACTTCTTGACCGACTCCCCAGACTTGCAGTCCAGCAGGAGGTCCAGGTTACAGTCGCGGTCAAGGACTGAGACTAAGCGGGCAAGCAGGGGAGTGACCGCTACTTGGACGCGCTTCCACAGTGTGTGTCTGTGAGGGCAAAACCACAGATACTCTGTTTAACGACCAGACGGTCAGCTTTGTACACTTAACGCTGTAGAATCTGCATCTCTGCTGCTGTTAAAGACACTAAGTGTTCTGATTCGCCACCACATATTTAACTGAAGGAAGAGAGAACAGTCATAGCTCACTCACTTGAATGTCCCTCCTTCCTGCAGAGCGTTGACATTGGATGCCTCCTTAAACACCCAGTTTTTGGAAGTGAGGGTATGGCTGTCTTGGGCCACCAGCAGGTAGTGAATACGTCTTTTCACTGTCTTCAGGAAACATAGCTGTGGATGCCAGGAAAATGCAAATAAATAAATATATAAAGTCTGTATTGATTGACATTTGAGGCAGTTCAGGAAGTTAACTGAAATTAAAATGAATCAGTTACTCACAGAAGGTTATGGGCATTTTTTACAATTATTCATTAATTGAATGTCCTTTAATTGACTGAAATTAAATGGAATTGACCTCAAACTGGTGTGGAACTACAAATAAGACCAATGTCATCTGAGAGGCATCTAAGGCCAGTCTAAACCAGGGTGGGTCGGTGTGTGGCAGGCTTGTTTCCAGCGCTCAACGTGGCAAATTAGCTAATTAGCTATGCACACCAACGTTGGTTCTCCCATAGATCTTATCAAGACATTTTCCTTAAGTTTCAGATCATGCAGATGATTGAGATAAATAAATAATAGAAGAAGCTGGCATGAAATTGAGAAACAGATGCACCCCTCCTTGCCAAACTCTGATTTAAACACCAGGGTATTAAACCTGAGTTCACCTCTCCAGTGCCAACATTTGTCCTTAACATTACCCTACAACAAAATTTTCACTTACAATACAATACTTTTTTTTTTTACATCACCAACATAGTTTGGCGTCTTCAGCCACCATCAATTTTAACTTGCAGATGTTGGTTTGAATCCAGGCCTGACCTCTGACTTCTGTTTAATTCCACTGGCGTGGGTACGCAATACACACACACAGATATATTTCATGGGGAAATATTTAATTACCACTCGTTTCATCGTTGTCGGCCAACAGCGTGAGCAGGATCTCCACTCTCCTGGTACAGCGGGCCCCGCCCTCGGCCTGATCTCTGAGCATGCTCACTGCGCTCTGCACACAGCTGCGTACCAGTTCCGTGGTGTCCAGTGCCTCCTGGGGGCCCCGTAACAGGCAAACAACACTCACATGCGTGTGACTCACAAGCAACGTTCAGGCGTTTCAGCCAACTTCCCTTCCACACTTAAACAGTACCGTAATGACCTTTTAACCCTTTGAAGAGCAAAGCCAGTGTTCTAGAACCCAGTTGCTTTCAATTACAAGTCGTGATTGTTACATCAGCATTAGAAGGTAGAGTTAAGAACATTCTGATCGCATGTTTGTGATCTGAAACCTGAAAGGGTTGGCTTTAGGCTGCGACAGTTTTACTCACCAACAATGCTCCCTCAGCCTGCTCTGGAAAGGCCTCCTCCACTTCCATTGCTAGGAGAAATGCACACAGTACTTTAACACACCGAAGCTAGTTTAAGGTTATGCTGATGAAGTCTACTGAACATGTGAAACTTGTTAAAATGTTCGTATAATCGTAGCATCATTTCTATAGCACAACACACTAACTTAGCATTTATTATGACCAGATTGAGGTGGTGAATTCAATAAAACAGCATAATTATATATCCAATTAAAACTAGATTTTTTTTTTTCACTAATAGGATTCTGCATACAGTGTAGATTGAGCCAAAGTGGGTCCCGTGTTTCTAAAAAAACATTTCCCAGCATTCCTCACTGCTGAAGGTAATCAATTCTGTTACCGTCCATTGGATCCTTCTGATCGGTCTTATCCTGGAAGAGCTGGCTGATCGAGATGTTCCTCAAGGCTTTGATGTCTGAGACAATGTCTTTTGATCTTCTGAGGTCGTCGATGTGAACTGAGCTCCAGTTACCTATATATAAGACAAGGGATTTGAGCAGTAATTTCTAAACCAGGTTAGTCAATATCAGTGTCCCCAGATGGTCAAATCTTAAGAGAACTCAGGACACTCTTGCCCCACCAGCTTATTCTTCTGCCTAGTTGGCTTTACAGAGGTTAGGTCAGAATAGTGTTCACTGTGTGAACTGTGTTCTTGGCTAGAAATAGCTGTACAAAATAAGTATTGTACTTTACTGAACGCCAAATGAATGTAATGTAATGTAATCTGGGAACAGCATATACTGTAGCAGCGATTGGCCAACCCAGGGATGTGGCAGCTTAGCCATTGGTCAGATTCTTTGAGAGGAGGTTTGAGGAAATGTGACATATTTGACACACCTCCTCTTGCAACAGAACCACTTCACTGTGTCAAGGAGGTGTTGTATGAATTCTACATTTGAAAATCTGCGGTCACCTTAGACACAGCTTTGTTGAGTTGGTTAGAAAATATTGGCTGCATCCAAAAAACTGGGCAGGTTTAAGAATCTGAACCGCACAGCTTTTGCCAGGCGTACAGCGGGGATGTGTAAGCCTGATATATGAGGCTATACTAGTGTATATATTAGCCTGGGATTTTTATTTTTAAATGTTCACAGCTCATCTTCACCTCCGTGAAATCCAACATAGGATGTCCCGCCTTCCACTCTGGGTAGTTTTGTGATGAAGTACACGAATACCTTCCCTGTCATCTCCGCCTCTCCCACTTTATTAATTTCATTTATGGCTGAATACCTAAACCAAATAAAGAACAAATCAAAAACAAACAACCAAAAATATTAATGTTAGTTTACAGTTAGACAGTGACTTTTGAATTCTGATAAAACGTTACAACAAGTAGGATTTTAGCCGCTCTACATCATAGCTTACTTTGCTGATGCTAGGATACATGCACTCTGGGTGCCATCATCAAAGTCCGTCTGAATGATGAGCATTTTATCATCAGGTGTGGAATCTAGAAAATTCCTATGGAAAAGAAAAAATCAATAAGTTAAATGTCCTGAGTTCAGAATAAAACTCAAATACCTCAGAATCAGAGGAAGTGTAGGCTAAAAACATAAAGACATCTATATGCCTGAGCATGAAAAAATGTGAGATAATTGTGGAGTTATGACCTGATTGTTTTGAGGAAGGACTGCTCCGTATCAAACTGCTGCAGAGACAACAGCTCAGTGGTGGGAATCTTCACTACGTCCCTCAGCTGCACCACATCTGACGCAGTCAGGAGTCGGGAGAAGGTTGTAACCTTGGAGGAAAAAACGTGATAAAGACAGACAAGTGAGGAATTTCGTAATATGCACAGATAACACATCATACATAAGAGAGATAGACAGTCATACAGGCAAAGAGATAGACTGATAAGATAAATATACAGGCCGATAGACTGACTTCTGGAGAGGACATTTTTCAGTTGTGACAGGTGACCTGACCAACGCAGATTCACATAACTTTTTCAAAAATACATGTAATTCACAATAATAAAATTTTACCTACAATAGCTTACTGACCAACCAGTCAAGAACCTCGTCTTCGCCTGTGTGAAGTAGCGTTAGCAAAGCTGACTTTGTAAAGCAGCATTAGTAATGCAGCGTGTGAAGCTATATTAGCAAATCACCTTGTGAAGAAATATTAGTGAACCAGCATAAGTGGAACAGCATTAGCCAAGCTGCATTAGAACTGCAGCATTAGTATAACAGGATTAGCTAAGCAGCACCACAAGTACCTCGGTGATGTGGGAGTGGTGCCATCCTTCCATGTGCATGTGGGACAGGATGAATTCAGCCAGGCTGCTGTGCTGCTGCTCCTGGAAGTACACCTGGGTCAGGAACTCGACCTCAGTGCTGGGGAGGGCCGTATCCTGCAAACGGACCACAGAGTCCGGGGTGGCGCAGTTGAGCAGCGTCAGTTTGGCCTGCTGTAGGACCCTCCGCCGGAATTCAGGCGTCTCCTTCTCTTGTTTCAGCTTTTCAGTCACCTGCAGGACCACTGAGGAGCAGGTATCAGAGTGGTACCCGATGAAAACATCAGGTGGCTGGTATTTTTGCCTCTGAACTGCCATTGAGTTCTGATTTGGTGTGATGAACTGTTCCACCCATCCCTCAAGCTCTTTCACCATCTCCTTTTGGTCGCTTCTGAGGACAGCGTTGATGTCCAGGTAGTGCTTCTCCAGCCTGTTGATGAGGGGCACAGGAAACTGCCTGTAGACCACCTCCTTTTCCTCAATGACAATAAGCCTGAAGTCGGGGTTCACTCTGCACTTCACTCGATGGGTACCCAGCCCCAGGTCCACATAGTTCTGGCCCCCAAGGCAGACATAGTACTGGTTGAGTGCATCATAGAGGCTTTCGTAGAGGTTCTGCAAGTTCAGCAGGATGACAGTCTGACCGGTCTCCATGCAGATCTTCACACGGTTGATGTTGCGGCAGATCTGGGTATATTCTTGGTCTTTGGGGAAGCTTGAACCAAAGATGATCTCAGGATGGTGTTGGTCAGAGAAGAACATCTGCTGGAGTATCTGGAGGGCAGCATAGTTTTTGAGTCAGGACCAGTAGGTACCGGCACTCATTGTCTGAGCCAATGGCTAAAATGTTCTTCTTCACAAGCTCAATGGTACTGATGGTGCCCTCCAGGTTTGGGCTGATGTGCATGCTGTCTGTGAAGATGCTCACTACATCCATATCATCCCTGCCACTGAAGTTCCTCAGCACAGCCTCCACAATTTGCTCAGGGCTGGGCCTCTGCTTGGAGGTCTTAGACGAGTCAAATACCATTTTTATCAGGCTGTAGTAATCTCGCAGACCAAAAAATCCTTTGCCCTGAGTGGTCCTCAGATAAGCCTTGGCAAATGGTAGAAATACATCCTGAACCTTCTCCAGAACCATCTTGTCAGACGAACATATCCCTCTGGCACTCTCGATCAGCTCCTTTTCATCTGGGTCCCCACGTGACACAAAAACACCCCGGTTCATTTTTGCCGGGTCCAGGGCCCAGTTCGATATACCAACGAAGCCTACTTTCTTGTGTGGCAGTGGCTCATCATCAATACACCCTTCCTCCAGCAGAGGGTGTAAGGTCTTTAGAGGCATTTTTGGGGAATCCTCTGCTAGACCAATCTCATCCAGCACCACCACAGAGACATACTCATCCAGGTTCTTGCCCTCCTGGAAGCGGGCACACTGCTTGAAGGTATTGATGATGCCCTCTGGTGTGGAATGAGGGCTGCACTGGAAGGATACCAGGTGTACCTGCTTCAGCCTCCTGAACAGCTCTGTGTGGGCAGCCTGGCCTTGCATGGCGTCTGCCACCAGTGTCTTTGACAGAGACTTGGAACTCCCAGGCTTTCCCACCAAGAAGAGAGGGATGCGCAGCTCGATACAGACTAACATCATGAAGACGTTCTCCTTCAGTGCTGTGTTCCTAGCGATCGTCCTACCCAGGGGTACCCCATTTAGCAGGAGGTCCTGCACCAGTGTGATTTCATGCAGCACCTTCTGTGGGGTATACCCCTTAGGGAGAGTCTTGCAGATTTCTTTCCTGTAGCCCTCCTTGTTCTCCAGGCAAGCATGGTAGCACACTCCCAAAGCCATCACCAGTGCCCAAACCACAGAGTCTCTCCTTTCATCCTCGACAGTCTGCTTTTTTTTCTCCAGATTTAGTTTGTTCCGGAGATATTTATTCAGCTCGTTGATTAGCTGACGATTTTTGTTGTGAAACCAAAGAAACACCTGCACACACCGCTCCACATCCCTCAGGCTGACAAAGCTGCACTCATCTTTCCTTGATCTCATGTACCTCTGTGACAATGACAAGGCATTAACCATCATTGCAGAATACTTGGAGTCGATGGGGCTGTTCTGTACCACTCTTTGAACTATCTGCTGGATGTATACTTTTTCGGTCTGGTCATTGAGCTGTCCAAAGTCCCACACCAGTGGAATCATGCTAGGAGGAAGCACCTGCACCCTGTACACTAGCTGCCGGAGAGGGATGGACCCCAGTTTTTCTTCAGTCTTCTCTGCTCTGACCCTATACCCCAGGCCAGCTGACTCCAGTCTCTGGATCATTTCGTCTGAGTGTTTCCTATACGGATTGCAGGCAGCAATAATCTGCAAGCCCGTGCCCACAGCAAGGCGTTCGCCTTCCACTGTCCCATCGCAGAGCACCTCCTTGATGCTGCTCACAGCCTCTGTGGTGTTTGCTTCATCAAAGAAGAGGACAGAATCAAGCTTGTGCTTCCCGCTTGTTGGTAGCTGCCTTCGCCTCCGCCTCTTTACCTTGTTGTAGATCATCTTTGAGGTGGTCCCCCCATGAACTTTGACCAGAGTCATGTTCTGGGTGTTGGCCCCAGCCCTCCGTAGATCACACAAGAATTTGATGAGTCTAGTCTTCCCACAGCCCGTCTCCCCCATGACCACAACGGGGATGTCACAGCGGAACCGCATGTGAATCGCCAGCATCTTCAGTATATTATCAGTGGTGAGTTCATAGGTCTTGTCAGGGTCCACGGTCTGCGGGACACCCAGAACATTGCAGAGCTGCTTGATCTTCTCACTCCTGGACAGCGTGTCAAAGTCAATATTGAAAGGCACCCGCTGGAGCTGGAGACCCTCATAAAGCTGCACGGTCATTATATTCCGCCTGATGACTGCCCCTGTGTTTGGATGGATGGCATCCACGCTGTTCTGCCCATTCTTTCGCAGATGAAAGCCGATGAATGTTATGGATAGGTGGTCCCCATTGAAGAAGATGTATGGATGTGGCTCCACTTCCCACCGCTTGCGGATGCGAAAAGGGGCCAGGTCTTCCTCGTTCACCCCAGACAGGTCCACCTGCAGCCTTCCAGGGCTCTGGTCTGAAATGCTGAGTGAGGGTGTGGCAAAGTCCTTGGCCATCAGGATCATGAAGTCCACCACAAAGTTTCTGAAGCCCTGGAGGGTGTCTCCCACAAAGTCCATATCACAGAACATGGATGTCTCACAGTCCCTGAGCTGCACATTTAAAAACCAGCAAAAGTTCCTCAGCTCTGCCCAGGAGGGATCCGCAACTCCACAGTAGACGAACAGAATCTGCAGGCATTCCACGTGGGTCCCCTCCACACCCCTGTACACAAACCTGTCCAGGTTTCGACCCTTGTGGAAGCGGGTCAGATACTGGTAGGGTCTTTGGTAGGCTTCACTCCTGAACTCCTGATCGTCCATGAGAGGGTCTTCCTTTACAGCACCACCCTGGCACCTAATCTCCTGCTCCAGGACCTCTTTTGGGGGGCGGCAGGTGACCGTTGGGAAAACATCCAGGAAAGAAAAGTGTTCATGTGCACCCTTTCAAAGACAGAAAATGGGTCAAATGTAATTTGCTGAGTACTGAATGGTCTGTCCACGCTTAGCAAAATCCATTTTTCTATGGTTTAGACAGTTTTAATTATACAAATTTTTGTGCTTTTTCCCCTTTTTCTCCTATCATTTGGAATTCAACCTACTCTATCAAATCCACAGAGTGCAAACATGCATGCACTGCCAGGCATAAAAGGAAGCCATTTAGTATGCAGCTAAACAGGCATACTATTATTCTATTATTATTATTATTATTATTATTATTATTATTATTATTATTATTATTATTATTATGATGCCCAATTTGACCAGTGATGGTCAGTGGCGCACTATGAGATGTCATCCTTGGCTGACTGAGACCGTTCAATCCCTAGGCGATGCTAGAGACAATTGTTGTATTATTGTAATTATTAATGTTATTATTATTATTATTATTATTATTATTATTATTATTATTATTATTATATATTCACAAAATTGGTAGAAGGAATGGAAGCTGCCTGCTGGTTTCTAGTATATTTTCCTGATCTATGTGGTCACTTCTGGCACTACAATCTTTATTTCGAAGGTTTCTTTTGTACCTCTGCACCTGGAACTGCCTGCTGGTGTTGTAATAGTAAGCCCTGCTGAACTCTGTGCACTGGGAGTGCTTTTTCTATTCCTGATCATGACAGTGCACAAAATGGTGGATACTCACGACTCTTGGGATGTTTTGCCGCAAATCTTGAGCAGAGCGAAGGATCTCGATGAGGTACAGCTGCCCTCTGCTGCACTTCCACATCCAGCCCTCAGAGTCCATCAGGTACCGGAGGATCAGCAGTCGGAACAGAAACTCATGCACACCTTTCTGCACCTGAATAACACCAAACCCCATATACACTCACCGGCCACTTCTTTAGGTACACCTGTTCAACTGCAAACTGCACCCGTTAATACAAATATCTAATCAGCCAATCATGTGGCAGTAACTCAATGCATTTAGGCATGTAGACATGGTCAAGACAATCTGCTGAAGTTCAAACCAAGCATCAGAATGGGGAAGAAAGGTGATTTAAGTGACTTTGAACGTGGCATGGTTGTTGGTGCCAGACGGGCTGGTTTGAGTATTTCAGAAAATGCTGATCTACTGGGATTTTCACGCACAACCATCTCTAGGGTTTACAGAGAATGGTCCGAAAAAGAGAAAATATCCAGTGGGCGGCAGTTCTCTGGGCGAAAATGCCTTGTTGATGGTAGAGGTCAGAGGAGAATGGCCAGACTGGTTTGAGGTGATAGAAAGGCAACAGTAACTCAAATAGTTGCTCGTTACAACCGAGGTATGCAGAAGAGCATCTCTGAGCGCACAACACGTCGAACCTTGAAGCAGATGGGCTACAGCAGCAGAAGACCACACCGGGTGCCACTCCTGTCACCTAATGAAGTGGCCGGTGAGTGTATATCTCACTGCATAATATTATTATTATATAATTATTTATAAAGGGCCTTTCAAAGCTCTTCCAACAAAACTCTATGGAGTGTGGTAATAACTATGTATGCATGCGAATGTCAAGGCACCATTCAGACATGAATTTAATATTTATTTATTTATTTATTACTAATATTTACTGACACCATCTACAGTTTTAAGAATTAATAATGCAGTGTAAAACTAGTTTAAAACTACTGGCACAGTCTGGATTCAATCCAAGACTATGGTGCTTCGTTTATATCTTTTATGACTGCATTTTACATTTTGAAATATGTGGAGCAATCTACAACTTTTGTAATTTTGATATAATTTTATCATGAATCCACTGTTTTTCTGCAGTGAAAATCCTTACCGATGACATAACATCAAAATGAAAGATAGTAAGGTCCTTCCCTTCTGGTGTGTTCAGCAGGGACTTGAGGATGGCATTTTCATCAACTTGCGGTTCAATCAACCGAATGCATTTCAGCAAGGCATCCTCTTCAATGGATGATTCTTTTAGCTTTTCGTACAGCCTCTGAATGTACATGGATTTACCTGAAAACAAGAGATGTTTATAGTTCTGTTTATAAACTATGTGGATTTACCAGTAGAGGGCAGCAGGCACATTTATTTCCACTCACCGACTCCTGCTCGTTTGGACGATACAACCCCAACAAACTTCCGCCCTTTGAAGACATCTGCTGCGCTAGGCTGATCTGCCGGGACAATGTAGTGGCGGGAGAGGTAACTCCGCACCCTTTCCAGGGGCTCCTGAGGGATCGCGAGGAGGCGGTACTGGCTGAAGGCAGAGGGAAGGTAGGCATGCTCCCTGCTGGAGCTGCAGATGATCACCAGCCTGTAGTCATGAGTGCACCGGAGGCTCAGGGCCTGGAACAGCTGCTCTGCCTTGAAGCTCACATCATAGGCCAGCCGATCGGCATGGAGGAGGGTGTAGATCTTCTGGCCCCTGTAGCCAGCCGTGAGGCAACGACGGAAGAAGAGCTCCACCTGCTGGTAGGGGGTATCGGGGTCACATAGGAGCACCTCGTCGTAGGAGGGCAGCGGCTCTAACTCGCTGGCCATGTAGATGCAGAGGCAGGAGGTCAGGATCTCAGCTGGAGGGCAGACCACTAGGTTCGGTCGGCTCCTGGAGAATCCACCTGGTAGGCTCCTCATCACCACCTTTTTCTCCTCTTCCTTACACTCTTCTTCTCCCTTGTAAGCCAGCTGTCCCAGCAGTCTCCCCAGGCTTGGGACATCCAGAGTGTGGGGGAGGAAATGCCTCATGTCCCTCATGTAGGTGTCCCACAGCAGATCCAGCTGCCCAAAGCCACTAGTCTGACCCAGGGGACCCGAAAGGACGTAGTTTGAGTGGACACTCCCCCCTCCTCTGAATGCAGGTTCTAATGTTACCCCCATGCTCCCCCATGCTTCTTCCTCCCCCTCCTCTTCCTCTTTCAACTTTTCCTCTTCCTTCTCGTCTTCCACCTCCAACACCTCCTCCTTTTCCTCCTCCCATACCTGCTCCTCCTCCGCAAATGCTTGTAAGTCAACCTCATCTCGTTGCTCCTGCAATGCATCTCCGCTGTGAAAATCGCCCCAGAACACACGCAGCATCTCCCTCAAACCCTGAGCGTCGCAGCCGGGTCTGATGAAGGAGAGCATGGTCACCACCTGACCATCCAACATTGGAGTCTGCGTCCCTGGGCACAGCCGATCGCACAGGTACACTACCTGCTCTGCTGTGTAGTAGTTGAGATAATAATGCATGGACCTCTGCTCGTTCATGAAGTCCTTCCAGGTAGATAGATATTGCTCCATCTTCCTGCACAGTTCTGGCAGCTGCTCTAGCAAATCCCCCTCGACTGCGACCTTGCCTACGTCCACTCCACTGCCTAGGTGGAAGTCCATGACGATGCTGGCCTTGCTGTTTGGTTGGCAGCTGATTTTTGCTTCCCAGCGCTGGAACAGGGGGTTTCCTGCAGCATGAAGTTCGATAAAAGCTAGGGCCATCCTCTGGACACTGGAGAAGACCTGAGAGAAAACATGACCAAACATGCTTTACATTTGAAAGATTGCCGTGCCTAAACTTCCCAACATAGTTTTAGGTAGGCGCCGGTCAGCTGGTCATTTTGACCCGCACTTTGGAAAAAATGACCAGCTCTTTTTCCCTATACTGGTCAAAATGATTGGTTGACAATTCAAATGACTCAAATGCATTTACTTAAAATAAGGTAAATATTAGCAATTCATTGTATTGAAATACATTATTTGACATGAAATAATTTACTGACTGCTGTTAACTTTTTGGGAGATACTGTATGTGTTTGGGGTGTAGCCTAATATACTGTAGGTCTACTGAGTGGATTCTCTCGAATTTGCATGAGAAGATCAGCACGTGGCAACAGTTGGTGATCGTTGCCACTTAGTTTCACTCTCCAATTGGTCAATAATTGTTTTAACTATATTTAGAATTTTTGTACTTTTTTTTGTACAATTTAAACCAGTAAGAATTACAAACTGTCCTACGTTTTACATGCTAGTCACTACTCTTTAAGTGTAATTGTAGAAGCTAGTCAATTCAGACCATTAATTGTACCTTCTATAATTAAACTCCTAACTCCTAAGTTTGACATTTTACCTAGTTACTACTACACTGATATTACTTTAAAAGCTAGCTAGTCAATTTAACTGTTTAAAAAAAGGTTATAGTTATAAACAGATGCCATTTCCAAAAACATTTCCCCAAGCATAGGTTTTACATGCTAATCAAAAGTATATTTAGTAGTATTTGAAATAGAAAAATTGAAAACTGAAGTCACTGAAATAAAACTGCATGCTTTCAAAAAGTTATTTGCATTGTATGTTTCAACTTCAAGTCCTTTAACTACAAATACATAAATATATATTTAAAATGTTTCTAAGAAAGCCACCTTTTACCTTGGCGGCCCGATTACAGGCAGTTTCAGTTTCCTGCCTAACAGCCTGCTTCCCAATTAACTGCAGGATGCATCACATGTTTATAGTCAGAGCGTAAAAGAATAAGCATCATATTAACAAGGGTTCAAGCCTTTATGACTGAAATAGTATCAGTACTTTTTCTTTATGTGAATTTTGTGTGAGATTGGCAGCAGAAGAAATCCAGGGGAGCTTTTTTTGTCATGAGACCAGTGTCAGTGCTGATCCTCTGTGACCACAGATAGATATGCTGCCTCAAACTCTTTCCCTCAGAGAGAATTATAAATGCATCCTTGTTTGATATTTTAAACTAATTTTAAATTTTCTGTTCTGTGACTTTACAGTACAGATATTTGCACACGTTATTTTTGTGCCCGGTGATAATGTTGGTCATATCTTAAGATTATCTAACTATACTTAAAAAACTGAGTGACCTCTTACATTGAGAACTGTGCTTCATAAATCTATTTGATGTCTCCCTACCAGAACTGTTCTTTAGAAGGTGGTTGACCTCTCGCTTCCAGAACTGTACCTCAGAAAAGTGGTCAACTTCTCCTCTCTGCCCCTTGTCTCCTTTCCTTGACATCAGCATCAGCTTGTTCAGAAGCTCCCGAAGGTCCTCCAAGGAGTAGGAGTGCATCCCCTGCACCTCCTGCTGCTGTGCTTCCTCCATGTGCTCCTCCAAGATCTCCAGCTTCAGGGTCGTGTCCAAGGTCAGCTACCATGAGACAGAAGGACACTGACAGGTGAGAAGGTTATCCCAGGTGATTCACTTTATCAGTATATCCAGAGGGCTGAACTAATTATCTTATATTCCCTGGAACTTGTCTCAGAATGCAGGGGATCGGTAATTAGGCCTACCGTTAGCCAGCAACAATTAAATAGCTTTCAAGTGTAGACACATGGAATCAAACACTGTCTTTATTTGGGTGTACTGTAATGCCCGGAGTTTGAGACTGGTATAGAGTCTAATGTTAGTGTACAGTAGCTAAGGGTTCCAGTGTTATTACACACAGTTGAACAGGTCACAACAATCTAATGGTGTTCATTATAATTTAATGATTATAATTGGGTTAAAAACTTGAAAGAAATATTAAGAAGAGGATCAGTTGTCACTTTTGGGGAATATAACCACAATGTGAATCCAGTTGCCTGCACCTTTAATGTTTTTAAGCTTCGGTCAGCTTTCTCTGAATTAGCCAGCTGACTTGCTAGTAATTACGTTACTTTCCAATAGAACAAGCTAACTTAGAATTAACTTCGGCTTAGACGTACCTAGAGCGAACATACTGAAATCATGGTAGTATGGTTAAAACCAAAAAAAGAAGCTGAACTAGTGGCAAGTTATGTAGTTAGCTGAACGTAAAACTCATTTTGTTTTCCCTTAAATAGAGAATCAGGACAATTGCTGCTACAATGACAGAATCCGTATTTATTTGCGTTGGGTCTCTCAGGTGGACAGTAACGGTAAATGCTGATCTCATCTGGATACGTGAACTCTCTTCGACGTCATTCTGCCTTAAAAGTGTGTCTTAAATTCGTTGCCCTTTGAGTTTTCTTTTCCGTTAGGATACTGCCCTCCAAGGGAGCTTACTTCTAAGGATGCAGGCATTGAGGTAGCTGCCTTCGCATTGGGACACAGCCAGACTGTAGACCTGGGATCACAAAGTCCAGTCAAGGAGGCTCTCCAGGATTGGAGTTAAACCTGCAGAAACTGCAGCCCTCCAGGACTGGAGTTAAACTTGCAGACACTGCGGCCCTCCAGGACTGGAGTTAAACCTGCAGACACTGCAGCACTCCAGGACTGGAGTTAAACCTGCAGACACTGCAGCCCTCCAGGGCTGGAGTTAAACTTTCAGCTGCTGCAGCCCTCCAGGACTGGAGATAAACCTGCAGACACTGCAGCCTTTCAGGACTGGAGTTAAACTGCAGCTGCTGCGGCCCTCCAGGACTGGAGATAAACCTGCAGACACTGCGGCCCTCCAGGACTGGAGCTACACCTGCAGCTCTTGCGGCCCTCCAGGGCTGGAGTTAAACTTGCAGCTGCTGCGGCCCTCCAGGACTGGAGTTAAACCTGCAGCTGCTGCGGCCCTCCAAGACTGGAGTTAAACCTGCAGCTGCTGCGGCCCTCCAGGACTGGAGTATAAGCTGCAGATGGAATTGACCCCAACCCTACTGCATACCCCTACCTTTTTCTGGTTTTGCGCTCGGATAATGTAGAGGCCTTTCTTGTTGATGGCAGAGGCGAGGGAGAGAGAAGACAGCTCCACCGAGCCGTGGCTGTCTTTCACTGTCTTCAGCCACTCCAGGTGACGTTCTGAATCTCGCTGAAACCCAGGTAATCAAACACACTTCAGGAGGGAAAGTACAGTAAGTAAATAAATTAAAATGATAAAGTTTAATTTTTTATAAGATGCTCAGTATTTTTCTTTCTTTCTTACTCTGTTTCTTAAATGTCTGAGTGTTTTTTCTCCTTCACGGCACCTGTATTGTTTCTTGGTGGTTTACCTTTTTAGTACACTAACATTAATGTGTACAACCCAAGGCTCTGGAAGTTGTCTTACATTTAAGTATCTACAAGGCACTTAAAACCACATAACCATTCCTGGAGAAAAAACATTAAGCCTTGCGGTGAAGCCACACTGTATGCGGCTACGCCGCCTGGTGCCGCTCCCCCATCCCATAATCAGCCACTTGTGGGCGTGTCACCTATTTTGGCAGACAGTTGTGTTCGTTAAATGCTGACCGAGTTTAATGTTGAGTTTCATGTTCATTGTCCAGTCTGAATAAAAATCTTTTTTGCAGTAACCTAGATCTGAAAGATGTTAGTCAGCTGCCTAGCTGGTAGAAACGATCACGAATAACTAGCAACTAATACATTAGCGACAAAATGTTTTGTTTTTTTTTTTAGTTATTTGTGATCGTTTCTACCAGCCACCTAGCTAGCTAACCAGATATAACTTTGAAGACATTAGCTGGCTAATTAGCAAGATAGTGTTTTTGTTGGTTGTTTCTCACTAGCTAGACATTAGACAGCCTAGCTAGGCAGCTGACTAACATCTTTCAGAGCTAGGATACCATCAAAAATGATTTTTATTGAGACTGGACAATGATAACCAATAGTAATGGCTATATCTACATAGCAGAGCCACCGACAATTTCAGAGACTTTCCTCCACGCTGTGTTCCTTTTATCGGTGTCTCTGTAGGAGATCATATAACGTTGGGAAACCCGATACGGCAATTACAAGTGACTCCTCCATTGTGGAACTATAGAATGTGGAACTAAAATTTGAAAAAAATTGGGACAGTTTACTTGATGGATCATTAGATCAAATGTGATTGGTTACCACAACACGGTGTTGTCCCGCCTGGGGGTCAAAGTTGAACTTTGGCCATCCCCACCGCCCCTCGCCCCGCTCCGCCTGCAATCCCAACATGCCTTGCGGCGGTGTCCTGCCACCTCTCATTCAAAATGATTGGAGGCGGTGTTGCCGCCAGGCGGTGCCGCGTATACTGTGGCTTCACTGTTATGAGTTTGAGCAGTGAAAAAAGGCTGTACTAAGTGTTTTAGTCTGGTATGATATCTTATTTTTTTTCTCAAGTAGAAAATATGATCTTGTTCTAAGTAGGAATGCACCAATTGATGGGCCACCAATCGTTATCAGCCGATAATACTGCAATCAGCCATCGGCAGATAGTTTGAAAACAACCGATGGCCAGCTCAGATTATGTCCTGTCAATCATAAGAATAGTCTATTGTTTTTCTCCTATGTTCATGATGTGCTAATATTTTGTAAAGGTTAGAGGATGTTAACATTAATGCACAAGGTGCATAAACCTTGGTAAACTTGCAAAGTAATGCCAGGTGTGTCCCTATTTTTTCCTCCAATAGCAAAATTCAGACCAAGCAACTCCCTGGTGCTTTAAATTAATCTCATGTAAATTAGTTTGACCTAATATATTTTTACTGAATGTTATAAAAAAATATTCTTTGTCACAAGTTTGTAACATTGTTAAAGATGCTCTATATGCAGTTGTGGAGTCTTAATTATAATGTGGCAGAGGTTACACAGCTTATTTTTATGCAAATTAATTTTTCCTTTCCTTGTGATCATTTCAAGTCTTCAATATACAGAGCACACAGAAATTTGAAAGCAAATGTAAATTGCAGACCGCCTATTGCACCATCCAACCACATCAATATGCCACCCTGCGTGTCTGTTTAGGGCTTTTTCAGTGCGTACCACCAGGCCTGGAAAAAATTCTTGGCGAAACACTGATATTTCAGGAATGCACTTTCAGTTGTAAGAATGCATTTTAAGTTGGAGGAATGTGTAGATATGTCATACAAATTAAATGTTTACCATTGCAGCATTGCTTTAAAGTTGTGTAATTAAAATTGTGTTTATTGGAATGGCAAGATTTTAAATGCCCCCCCTCCAAATAATCGGTATTGGTCAGAAATGTACATATCAGTGCATCCTTAGTTTTAACTTACTTTTTGCTTAACATGTGAAATTGTCTTGCTCCATTGGCACATCATGAAAGGAGTAAAATGGTCTCACCTCATTGGCAATCCTTTTGTCTTATTTACCAAAAAAGTAATAGAAATAAGATGTGATGTCTAAAATTGGACTAAAATACTTGCTAAGACTTATTTTTTTGTATTTGCAGTGACTGTACCTTCCCCTCTGGGAGGGAAAAGTCAGAAAGATTCTCACCAGCTTCTTGGGAAGGTGGCAGTCATTGTTGAGAGCCTTCCACAGTTTCCCAAGGGCCTTCCTGAAGGCCTGGAATCCAGCATCTGGCTTCAGCTCATACAGCACAGACGAGTATCCCAGTACAGCGTCATGGAAACAGGCCACGCGATCCACATCCAGGTCATTCTCTCCGGCTGAGATGGAGGCCAGGTCCACAAAGACCTTCAGCTCATTCAGATCTGCACAACCAAGGCAAGAATAACATCCATTTTTCAGTTTAAGACTTAAGGCTACATTTAGACTGTCACAATTCTTTACATTTGTCAGTTAACCACATTTCTGTGTTGTGTCCTGTTCTGTTTCAGTTCCATATCTCTGGATGTCACCAGCGTAGATGCAGAGATCAGATTTCTTATGTCATACGTCATATGTCATAAATCGTTCTCCTTGTCTATTCATTTTGCACATGCACTGCACTGTATTTCATGTTTTACCTAATCAACTTCACTGTTTTTTGAAGATATACGTTTATTATGAAATTTATGCATGCAACACACTCAAAAAAGTTGGGACAGTTGAGTGTTTACCACTGTGTAACATCACCATTTCTTTTAATAACACTTATTAAGCGTTTGGGCATTGAAGACACCAGTTGGTTAAATTAAGCAAGTGGGATTTTCCCCCATTGTTCCATTATGCAGGTCTTCAGCTGTGCAATTGTAGGGGGACTTGTTTGCCATATTTTGCGCTTCATAATGCGTCACACATTCTCAATCGGAGACAGGTCAGGACTGCAGGCAGGCCAATCTAGCACCCGCACTCTCTGCTTATGCAGCCATGTACTTGTAATCCGGGCAGAATGTGGTTTGGCATTGTCCTGCAGGAAAATGCAGGGACGTCCTTGGAGAAGATGGCATCTGGATGGCAGCATATATTGTTCCAAAATTTGTACATATCTTTCTGCATTAATGGTGCCCTCACAGATGTGCAAGTTACCCATGTCATGGGCACTGACACACCCCCATACCATGACAGATGCTGGCTTTTGGACCTGACGCTGATAACAGCTTGGATTGTCCTTTTCTTCTTTGGCCCGGGAACATGACGGCTGTTTTGTCCAAAAACTATTTGAAATGTTGACTCGTCGGACCACAAAACACGCTTCCACTGTGCTGAGTGTTGATGTATGGTTTCTGCTTTGCATGATAAAGCCTTAACTTGCATCTGTAGATGCAGCGGTGAATGGTGTTGACTGACAAAGGTTTACCGAAGCATTCCCAAGCCCATGTCATGATATCCATTACAGACGCATGACGACTTTTAAGACGTCTGAGGGATCGGAGATTCGGGGCATTCAGATGTGGTTTTCGGTCTTGCCCTTTACGCACGGAGATTTGACTGGATTCCTTGAATCTTTTAATTACATTGTGCACTGTAGAGGGTGAAATGCCCAAATTCCTACCGATTTGACTTTGGAAAAGTTGTTCTGAAAGTGCTGGATTATTCGCTGATGCATCTGTTGGCAAATTGGCGAGCCTCAACCCACCGTTGCTCTTGAAGGACTAGGCCTTTCTTGGAGGCTCCTTATATACAATAACACGATTGCCTCACCTGTTTAACATCACCTGTTTCGCATCACCTTGTTATTTCAACTTCTCACATCGTTATTCGTCCTGAATTGCCCCTGCAACACGTTTTGGAACGAGTTGCAGGCATAAATTTCATAATAAATTTTCATAATTGGATCTTATCCAAATATAGCCAAATATATACTGTCTAAATCAGGGGTGGCCAACCCTGGTCCTGGGGAGCCGCAGGGTCCGCTGGTTTTTGTTTTCACCTTAAATACAGCAACCACTTAGACTGAAGAAACCAGGTGAGGTGAGTTAACTGTGTAATCAACTGCTTTAATTGATCAATGAATTGCCAAGTAAAAATAAAAGCCAGCAGACCCTGCGGCTCTCCAGGACCTGGGTTGGCCACCCCTGGTCTAAATGTAGAATAAGATACTTAATCTCTTCAGCTTGGCAAAAAGAAGGTAACGAACTACTAAAGATTTTTCAGGATCACTTCTTCCAACAGAGCAGGGGTCCATAGCTGAAAATTAGCTAAAGGTAACAGAAAGCTTCTGCACAGAATCGATTAATGTGTGCAACAACCTGTCAAATCCTGTAGCTGAGGCAGAGACCCTTAAGGTGTTCAGGTCCAGGCTTGACGCAGTGCTGGATACTCTCCAGTTTGTATGTAAATGGGCTAGCTTAGCTGAATGGCCTTATTACCATTTTCAAACATTTGTATGTCCGTATAGAACATTACAGATGAACAAACAGGAAATATAATACAGTTTATATCAATAGTGGTATACTGTCTGTATTAATATGGTTAATATTCCCCAAAAGTATTTATGGTGTTAATATATTTATGTATAGTCAAGAGTAACATTATTTATGCATCTCTCTCTCTTTCTGTCACAAGCATCAAGAGAGGGACCCAAGAGGGACTTTACTTAGACACTGGAAAAAAATACAAAATAATATCCAGGAGGTAACACAGGAGAAATTAATAAACAAGAGAAACAAAACTAAACACTGGACAAACACTCGGGAGACTAGAGATATGACTAGCTAGACACTGGGTAAGTTCACAGAAAGACCAAGCAAAGACATGCGAGAAACAGGGAACTTAAATACACATTGCACACAAGAACTACTTCTATAATATAACAAGGCTAACAGGCAGCCTCTAGTGGCTCACATGAGGAACTGTGACACTCTCTGCCTCTCTCTCACCTTGCAGAGCCTCTTTCAACCACATGATGAAGTTCTTCCTCAGGTAGAGCTCCTGGAGACACAGTCTTTGCTTCTCAGTCATGGCCACCTCCTTCTTAACTTTAATCAGGTCACTGTCAATATGATCCAGAGTCTTTCTCTTGAACTCTGCGTCAGTCTGGGTACAGAATACATTTTGTATTAGGAAATAAATTTAACAGTATAATAAAGGTAATAATAATGATGAACACAAAACAAATGAGAATATATGAAGTCCTTTCATTGTTAACTTATGCTGTTGAACTGTTCATCATTGTAAGAAGGGCCTCAGAAATATTGACTGATCAATGAGCTGAACAGGTATGAAACGGAGTTCAGTAATGCCTTATGAAGTTCCTTAGCATTCATGTTAAAATGTAACCAGTAAAAGAAAATGAGTCATAGGTTCTATGGGAAAAAAAAACATGAAATGCCACTAAAATTTGCTGAAGGGACATGAGCACTAGTGCTAAAGACATTTTACCAACCTGCAGTGTTTGATATAAAGAAGGACCAGAAAATATTAACTTTGTTACTTAACAGAGCTCAAATCAGCCTCCATTCGTGATGCATTTGTACCTCAGACATATTTAAAAGCAATGTTTAAAGGAGTACCATGGTGGTTGAACGTGACACTTCCCAGTTGTCTTTAGGCAACAACAAAACAAATGTGCATATTTTTTTTATTATTCAGTCATTTCAATGTACTTTAAAACGTATTTTTCTAAGCCTAAATTTCGCACTATAAAGATTCACCCGAACCGTCTGGGCGTGGTAATGAGAACTGTCAGTTAGCTATGATTGACAGACCGTGCCCCGTTACCACAGCTACCCCCATGATACGCGCTCTTTTTGGGAGACTGAATTTTCACAAGCTAGCTAGCTTAGTAGTATATCAAGTATCGATAGATAGCTAAGGTAAGGACGTTGACTTATATCCAATTATAATTTTTGCTATCTAGCTAGCCAAGTTAAGATAAAAGCACAACTATAACGTCCTCATAAAAGCAAACTAGCAAGCTAACGTTATCGATAACATTGCCTTATGAAAGCAAACCTCCTAGCTAGCTAACGTTAGCTAGCTAGCTAAATGAATATAACGAGAAATAATCTAAAAGCACTCTAATTTAAGTGAACCTAACGTTAGTTAAATATTTGCATTGTCTTGCCTGTAAGCCAGCGGCGCAAACCATGGGTCTCGAGTTATCCATGGGTCCCCAAACTATTTAGAATTAGATTTCTTTACAGGGCGTGGAAATGGGAGTGGTTACTGTATTCGTGACGTAGCAAAATGACAACTTTCTCAACCGGTTGAAAATAGGACGATGAATTTAAAACGCATATTTCTCCAAACATACAGAACGGACATATTTAATACTTTGCTCATTGTGTTTCTTCAATGCCTCTTGTGCAAATAGCACATAAAACCGAGAAAGTGTGAAAATCACCATGGTACTCCTTTAAAACATCAACAAAAAGAAATCTGAGACAAACACAAACCAATCAAAATCCTCTTTCATCATAAAAGCACTATAAGCTAATTCAGGATTTTGGGTTGTTTAACTAAAATATTGAAAAATCATGATCACTCACAGCACCAAGTAGAGTGTCCAGGATGTGAAAGTCTCCTTGAGGGCAGAGTATCTGTTTGGCCTCCATGATGACTTTAACAGACTGCAGTGCCAGGTGGAGCTCGTGGTACTGTTCGATTTGTTGCACCCGCTTATGGATCCAGTGTTTATCCGTTAACGGGTCAATCTTGCACATGATCCGTAGGTCATCAGTCAAATCATCATCATACTTGCCCGTGTAGTCCTCAAAGATGTCGTCCACTTCCTGTAAGGTGAGCCCACCGCTTCTCACGTTGTCGTAGATTTCTCTGTATCTACAGTAACAGGGCTGAAAAACCTCCTTGTGAATCTCATGGAGGGAGGCCCGCATCTCGGGTGCTGCTCCCATCTCACCCGCGATGTCATCACTGCGTGACAGCGCTTTCGCCTGGTTCTTCCAGCACATGTTGAAGATGAAGCTGTCCCTGAACACGTGCAGGGCCTCCGCCATCTCTCGAACGCCTGGCGACAGCTCAAAGCATGTGACCACGCCCACTTTCTCAGATGATATATTGTCAGGTTGATAGACCTCCATGAACTCGTCCAGTGTCTTCTCCTCCACTTTAAATCTGAGTTTGCTCTCCAGGTCCTCCACATCGACTAAAATCCACATAACATTGAGCTGAAACTCAGCATTAAACCTAACCACAACATGCTGCTAAATAAAACATGAAAACTTTCCAATTAGTGCTATAATATTTACACACATGCACACACAGGAACAGACGCATGCTAACACATACACAAACACACACAGGAACAGACGCGTGCTAACACACACACACACACACACACACACAGGAACAGACGCATGCTAACACATACACAAACACACACAGGAACAGACGCATGCTAACACATACACAAACACACACAGGAACAGACGCATGCTAACACATACACACACACAGGAACAGACGCATGCTAACACATACACACACACACAGGAACAGACGCATGCTAACACACACACAAACACACACGCTGACACACCCGTAATGTACTCTTGTAGTGCCTGGGACACTTCCAGCAGGTTACGCAGCAGCGCCCTCTCATGGTTGATGCTCTTCACTTCATCCTCCCTGAATTTCATGAGGCTCTTCATAGCTGCAGAGTTCCTGAACCTCTCACTCATAGACAGACCATCTGCACAGAAGAACGTCACATTTAAATACTCATTCACAGCATTTCTTACTAATAGAGAGACATGACATTCTTCTTGCATTTACAGAACTGTATGTCCCTCAGTCACAACATAAAGTCTCTTCCTTTATATCGCCGTTGATTTATATTTCTTGGATAGGATTATAGGATTTATATTTATATTTTCTCCAAGTGATACCACAAACATTAACCATTAATCAACAATAATTTATTTTAACCCAGGTTTTATCGTTATCTCCAAATTTGGAGTGCTGAGTCATATTTCTGGTCCCCAGTTCTGCAAACCACCACGTTGTATGACTGCAGTCCACCAGCTGAGCTGCACAGTCACTGAGTCAGAGGAGGACAGACTGCAGACTCCTGAATGACCAAAGGGGGAGCTGCTGCCACATTTGGCATTGGCCCAGTCTACACCCAATACCCAGGATCTTAACAGGATGAGCGCCCCAGTAGCCTCTACAATAATTCCCTTCATTAAGGAGAGAGTCATTCAAGAAATATGAATCAGGTGCAATGTGGACAGACAAAACTCTCATTTTAATCAATCGCAGCTAGGGACTTTTACAGGAATGCCAAACGGAAAAAACAGCCGGAGTACCGATTTTTATCAGCTCCAGAAAAGTGTTTTTGTTCTCAAGAATCTGGTTGAGACTCCTCATCCTGATGTTTCCTCTGAGGAATTTATTTGAGACTTTGCTGAATGTGGATGTTGCAACAAGCATTCGTTCCTTGGCACTGTCGGTGAGCTGGTCGGTGAGCTGCCCATCTGTGCCTGAAAGGAAGGAAAAAAATTGACTGGGGGATGACCTCAGTTCAGAGACAAAAACCTGAACTATTCTTACTGGGGGATGATCACTGTGTTTATGAGCCTTAAGCACCAGACCTAACTCCTGCCCAGACTGCACTGTCTGCCATGTCTTAGCAACCCCTAGGCCTGGTCTCTGGCTCCACCCACAGCTCAAAGGCACCTTGCAGCTGGAAGACGTTCTTAGCGATAGACCAGGTGAGGAGATGTTCCAGGACTGCCTCCTCCCCATCCAGGTAGCCCCCACTGGTGTCAGGGGGCCAGGCCTGCAGGACCAGGGCGGACACCAGTTTCCCAAACTTCCTGAAGTCATGACGCCTCAGCCGTTCAAAGAGGGAGCGCTCCTCCCTGCCCTGTACTCACAAACAGAGGGAGGTTCTCAAACATACACTCACACACATTCAGATACACACTCTCAAATACACATCTACACACTCAAATATATACACACTCTCAAACACACATGCACACACTCAAACATACACTCACACACATTCAGATACACACTCTCAAATACACATCTACACACTCAAACATATACACACTCAAACACACATGCACACACTCAAACATACACACACTCTCATACACACATGCACACACTCAAACATACACACACACACTCTCATACACACATGCACACACTCAAGCATACACACTCTCAAACACACATGTAAACATACACACACACAGACACACACCTGGCAGACAGAGGTGACACTCTCCAGGGCGCATTTCTCCAAACATGCACTTAAAGTCGGGAACTTTCTGTTCACTTCCTCCATCTGGTTGCAGTAGATTTCAATCTGGTCCATGCTACACTCCTGTGGGCCCAGAATTAGCACAGTGAGAGGAGGAGCAGGAGCCCTCATAAATTCACACTAACCAAGGTTAATCTGTTTGCGTATATATACATATAGATACAGTGTGTAGATTTAATGTAGACGTAATATACCTACATGTGTGAGAGAGTATAATCATTTAAAATACCTTCTTCAGTTTGCCTTCAAAATCATTTAGAAGAGTAGTCCTCCAAAGCTCTGTGAACTGTTCTCCTCCTAAGGTAAGTGAGAGGATGTTGTTCCAAGCCTGAAACACACACTGTTTAATTAACCCTAAAGGTCACAGGTCAAGACAAATTAGTGTGTGACAGAAAAATTCTAAAATGTAGTAAATGAAATCTTAATAAAACCTATCAACACATTTCTTGCAAATCTACATGTGCATAAGTTCACTGAAGATCACAGAATGCTTGCAATAGGACCTTACCTCTGTTTCATATCTGGAGAAGAAAGTGCTAGACTGAGCAACCGTGCGGAGCAGCTTGTTGTCAAAGGTCTTCCTCATCCAGTCCCTGATCATTTTAAGCATCTGTTCTAACTCTTCACTGGTACTGCAGTTCAGCTGAGCCTCATTCTGTTCAGAATGCTGAAACAGTTGCAGAAAACCACATTTTTCAGTCAGACACAGCTAAGAACAGCAGCATTTATAGCACATGGCTTCAGGACTTCATAAGACCTAAAGGTAGGTAGGAAATAAACACATGCGATATTAGTGTCTCTGCCTGACTAGTCTATTGATTCTTCGAAAAGGTTAGCTTGACTAAGAAACTGATACTATAGCCGCGTTTCCACCGCAGGAACTTTACCCCGGAACTAGGAACCTTTTGAGGAACTCAGTGCGTTTCCACCGCAGGAACTAGGGTCTAAATTTAGTTCCTGGGGCTTTATTTTACCCCCCAAAAAGTTCCTGCTCGGGGGGTAGTACTTTCCGAAAGTACAGGAACCTTTTGGGTGGAGCTTGCAGCGCTGAACATTTCTGATTGGACGAGTACTCGCAGCATTTTTTTGTATTTATTTTCAACCGCCATGTTTGAAAATATGCAGCCGCAAACCAATTTATTTTCATAATAACTTCAAATCAAACTTGTATGTTATGCGGCGCAGTAGCCTAGTTTTGGTTATAGCCTGCCAACGTCTTGGAATTATAACGTGTGCTCTTCTGTTCTTTTCTTGCTTTAGTATTCGTTGTATAAAATGCTAAGCATTCGTGCTGGGACAGCATATTACATAGGCTACCAAAACATTCAAACGGTTGCTGAATATTTTCTTCCGGATTTTCTTTGTTAGCCCATTGTAATTGTCTCAAAACGTTTGATACAGTTATGTGAGGTATGCGGTAGTTCTGCGTAATTAACATTGGTGATACAGTAAAAGCAAACTGGAAATCACCTTCCGCACTTTTTGTCAGGGTAAAATAACAGGTTAATTCTAGTAATCGTCCCTTTAGCTTTTTCAGACTGCCGTAATTTTACTCTATTTTACTGCCATTCTTCAATTCCACGAAAAGGCCAGGAAGACCATGGACTAATTTATGGTGCATGGTTCGCATCTGGAGGGCACACTTCGCTGCTCGGCTAGCAGTAACTTCGAAGGAAAGCAAACGGTGGCTGTACCACTACTAATTTAAATTTTCATGCAAGTCCGAGTTTTCGTTCTATTCTTGTCATTTTGCGATTAGCCTATATGGAATTGACGATGAGAAAGTAATCAAACAGCAAATTGTTTACAACGTGTGCATGTTTTCTGCTGTTGTTGCCAGTTATATTGGAAATGTGAATGCATTTTGTCGCTTCGGATGTCAAGACATGAAAGCGAATGTTCGCATAAAGACATAATGAATGTGTTTGAGGGGATATATAAAACAGTTACAATCTGACTGTTGGCCTGTTATATACTATTTGTTGCATAACAACGGTCCAAGTTCAACTACCAACGACATTTTTGCTTGACAACGGTAAAATATGCCCAAACGGCTGCAGAAGAATATTTCAATTCCAGGTGATTAAATCGATAAAAATCAATAAATACAAAAGTAACCATATAAAGTCATTGTTGGTAGCCCATTGTATATAAGTGGAATAAACCCCTCCGGGCTGTCCCGGTTATTAGAAAATAATGTAGGCTACTTCGGTGGTAGTATGGGGTTACAGAAGAAATCATAGGACAGATGGACCGACGACAACGTCGCTATTTTACACGTCAGCGAACTAATTTGCCTAATCTTCGCGGAACTTTAGACCCCGGTGGAAACGCAGGCAACCATTGTTTGAAGGAACCTTTTAGTTCCTGGAAAAGTAGTTCCTGGGACTAAAAGTTCCGGGTAATTTGGTGGAAACGCGGCTTTTTTGTCATTCATGTCAGCACAGCATTTCATTGTATTAGGCATTTGTGTACTAATGCCAGTATGGCTGTGTATGAGGTAATTGATTATTGGTTATAAATTGTATCATCGCCTGCAATCATGACATGATTTTTAATACGGACAGCGTATTGAGCTTGGGGAATTCACAAAACAAAATGGATTGTTAACAAAGGGAATTTTCATCAGATGTTTGTTACCCGTGTAGTGTTAGTGTGAGCTGTTAGGTGTGCGAAGTGCGCTGGATAAGCTCCTGCTAGCTGCCGAAATGTAAGTTAAATGTGAATGCCCAAAAAGTTCATACATTCTCATGAACGCTGGCAGTGAAGTCCGCTACAGCAGAGACAAGCGTCACACATGCTGTGGGGAGCTTGTAGAAGTGTTGCTTGATGGCAGCTTGGCAAATCCTCTCCAGAAGTTTTAGTGACACAGTCAAGCAATCTTTCCCATAACCAGTGTCATAACACCTGGTTAAAAGATCAGAAACAAAAGATCAGATCAGAAACAAAGATGGATGACATAGCAGAAGTGGCGTGCTCTTGCTAAAAGTAGCACCTCCGTTCCCGTGCAATTTCAGTGCTGAAACGGTTTCTTAAACTGACTAAGACGATCCTTGCACTTAAAGATCCACCCTCTAAAAGGGTGTGAGAAGTGAGACAGCTGGGAGTGACCTATACAAAGAAACAGCTCTGTACACAGGCCTGAGCTCTAATAAACTGAACATTTCTTTCATAATGCTATATCTACAGGTCACCAAAAATGTATTAACTTCATATCCAGGTAAGTTGCTGGTGTTTGTTCCATTAAAAATTAATGAGAATGAGAAACATCAGGCTGAATCTGGAATCTTTCTTACCTGAATTTCTGTTCCTTAACTGACTGACTGAGATACACCAGCAGCGTCTGCACTGCCTGTAACATACCAATTTATGCATAACATTAATATGGCTGTAAATCACTACCATAAAACATTGTCATTTCATGTTCGGCAGTCCTATGAGAGTCATAGGTTTTAAGATCCAGGTTCTGAAAGTAAAGGTCACCCCAACTACTTTGCTCAAATCACCTGTACTTTGCAGGTGAGTTAATGGGTGGAAGAAACACATGGCAGGACTTTTACTTTCTGACCCCTGGATTTTTCACCTCTGATTTTCAGTGCAGTTCAATGGTTCATTCTGAAACATGATCTGAACCAGCATGGCTAGCAGACAATGGAGAAATAAAAAATAATATATTTTAATTATGTAGCTTGGCATGCATCCAATGCCAGGGAAAACATAAACAGTGAGCTTTGGGATTAGCAGGGGTCTTGTTGGTGATCAGCTGATACGGAACTCCCAATTGCACACTGCAATCATGACTTTCCTAAACTTAATATTCAGCAAATCCTGCATTAGTACAGTTCTTTGGAAACCCATGTTAATACATAGCTATGTACTAAAAACTTTGGCACACTGCAATTGACCCTGTAGCTCTGCTGGTTGCTAGCAGAACTGCTCTACTCTCGGGAGAATCATAAAAAAAAATTATGAATAGCAAGCAGTGTATACAGAGTGCAGGACTATGGGGGGGGGGGGGGGGTAGGACAACAGCAGACATGAGAACAGAAGACACAGAGACAGGGGGCTAGAGGGCCAGAGTGTTAGGTGGTTTTTCAGGAGTGGGGAAAGGGCAGGACACACACCTCATGTTTGCGAGAGAATTCGGCCCCCAACCGAAAACACAGCCACTGAAGGACATCATGGAGGTCCACAGGAACAGAAGAACAGAACTCCTTCACGGCCTCCACCCCCAGCAGGTGCAACCACGAGCGGGACAGGAGCCTGTCCACCTCCACAAGGTGTGTGTGCTCTGCCATCACTTTCATGAGAGCCCTACACAAACACACACATGCACACATACATACACGCACACACATAAATCACAGACTGTGATACACAGCTTGTGACCTCATTAAATTGTTGTGTAGAGCAAATCTGCTCAGTTGCAATGTGTACTCTGTGAGTGCTCATTTGATTATGAATTTTTGAAAATGCGAACTCTTTCAGTCTAATGCACCAGACGCACAGTTCCCTGGTAGATGAAACCTACAGGGACACAAAGGAAATGCATCTTATACTCATACCTTGTATACTGTGAGTCTGGCTGCAAGTCAGGCAGACTGATCTCCCTCAGGCCTGCCCAGGCCTTGAACCCCATGGAGGGAGTTAGGGAAGGAGAAAGAGGCTCAAAGGGTTTGCAGTTGCCCCTCAGCAGATGCAGGAGTGGGAGCACCAGGATCCACTTCTCTACTTTCTCTTTCAGTGCCAGGGCACAGAACGACTCTAGACTCTGCACCACTAACCCACTGGGGAGAAGCAGGCAGAACATATCAGAGGAAACTCAAACTCATTTCAGTTCATTTACACAAGCAACATCCTGGAAAAAAGATTCATTATTTAAAATAAGTGGCCTTAAAAAAAATGTTTACAGAAAAATGAAAGTTTCACACAAAAAATGTTTAAAAAAAATGATTAAAACTTTGAGCAGTAAAAGAGTCCAAAGCCTCCTTTTGTGCATGCAGAATTTCATACGCAATTAACAGAGTTATGCGTGTTCAATTACACACTTATTCATGTGGTTGTAAAATAAGATGTTATTGAACCCATGAGGTAATTTGCCCTCTTAAGTTACTGAAGGGCAGTGGCTGCCTGGGGATCAACTCCAGGTGAGACCAAGGGCAGGAGCAGACCTAACCTGACATATGTGTGTTTCAGTGTGGGAGGAAGTCAGAGTACCCATGAGCACTCTCCAAGCAGAGGGGATCCGGGCCAGCCGGGACTCAAACTTGGAACCTACTTGTGAGGCAACAGTGCTAACCACTGCACCACCATGGGAGTAACATGCAATTAAATGTGTAGTCACGCACTTAGCATAGTCACACGTGTGCAATTACATGCTCAGTCACGCAGTTATGTGAGTACACATGCATTTACACACTTAACCATGCAGTTACCTGAGTTAAATGTGTGCAATTATATGCTTAGTTGATCTGTTATCAATCACAAGAATGTAATTACATGCCTAGTCATGCAGTCTTCAGAGTTAACGTGTGCAATTGCATGCTTAGTTGCATGACTATCGGAGTTGCACATGAGCGATTACACATTTAATCACGCCGTTATTGCAGTTATATGTGTGTGATTACATACTGTGCTGCACAGTTTAGTAGAACGCAGTAGCCAGCACGCACCACTGTGGATCCTGGAATCCACTGGTGAGGCCTCTCCAGTACACGTGGAACTCTTCTCTGGGCGTCTGCGGTAGGCACAGTAGGTCACACATGTAGGAGAGCTCCTCAGTGTTGTGCGGCTCCTGGTACTTCTGCCAAACCAGCATGGTTATGAGCAGCCCTGCTTTCAGGGGATCTCCGAGGAGTGTCTTCTCTCCACCTCCTTCTTTCTGCGGGACAACGTTCTCCAGCAGGAATTCTCTCAAAAGCCCTTTCACCTGGGTAGAAAAAACATACGAGGCACAGAGTAAGAATCCTGATGTCTATGCTTGATATGTAACTGTATGTCCAATACCAGTGCTATACAACTAATGACCCAGGAGCCGAACATGGACCAACATAGATTAAACACTTTTCCCTTTGATCACTGAGAAGAGAAAAAACACAGCTGAAATATTGACTGTATCCAGATCTGCATTAACAGTGTCAGCACTTCTGCTTTGGTATGCGTCCCACGGTACTAGCTGTCCATATATTTAGACAGCATCTAGGTCTACAGAATCAACACACATGTTCAATTCATCTTGGTCTGTAGTGGTCAGGGAAGTGGGCTTGTAACATTACACATTACAGGCATTTAGCAGACACTCTTATCCACAGCGACTTACACTTTTTTAAATTAAAAAAAAAAAATAGTATCCATTTATACAGCTGGATATATACTGAAGCAATGCAGGTTAAGTACCTTGCACAAGGGTACAATGGCAGTGTCCGACCCAGGAATTGAACCTATGACCTTTTAGTTACAAACCCAGTTCCTTACCCAGTATGCTGCACTGCCGCTCACGTAACAGGTTCAGGGCCAAGGTAGGACGCCGACATTGAACCCATGAGCAAGGCACTTATCCTGGACTGCTCCAGTGAAAATCTAACTGCACTGTATTTGAGTTGCTGTGGATACAAGTGCTGGCTAAATGTATCCTTGTTTTTTAACTGACTGAATGAAACAAAGAAACTCACCTGAGCTGGGCCGTACCCAAGAGATTCCCACACTGTTAGCCTATCTCTTCAAAGACGTAGGAGCTGCAGTTAACTGTAAAGAACTGATCAAGATGAATCAAAAAGTTTTCCACGTTCACTGCGCTCCAGCTTCTTAGCAGATCAAATATCATCTTCAGCATGACCTTCCCAGCTAGGTGGCGTCCCCTAGCGATATCTCTCCCCTCATTAAATCCAATAAGGCTTCTGAGGCGCGTCATCACGCCTCTCCCTGGTTTGGCCCATATGATGTCATCATACTGATGCCACTCCCCTGGGAGACACAGGCAACATAACAAAGACAAACCAGGACAAAGATGGTGGAGGAAGTAACAAGATGCACATGTAAGTCCATGGAGAATTGTGTTCAAATTAATATACTGCAACACGCCACTAATTCTGTCAATGATTCATGATCTGAGCCAATAGTGTGAAAAGATATTCACCCAGTCATCAACAGCAACCAATAGCTTCAACCCATTTTGTTAGTTGCAATTAATGGGATTTTTTATTTTATTGTGATTCAAACCATAACTTTTTTTGCCCACATTTTTACATTATAGCTTATATCAATTTGCCCATGTTACAAACATATTTTTTAGTAATTAATAAGTGACACCTTAATGATGTTGAATGAAATAGAGCTAAAGTCCAGCTGACTGGAGAGTAATTTACCTTGCTGGGTCTGAAGATTCATAACTTGTAAACACCTGTTGACAATTCCTTTTGCATCCATTTTGTAAATATACTCATACTGAAGTTTGTGTTCAGCCTCTCTTGCTTTGTACACAGCGTATTTATAGGGTATGGGGACACCTACAATCGTTCTGGATATCCTTGTTTGTCCCTGCACTAGGTAACCATGCTCTCCTAAATGCCTACAAAAACACAGAACAAAATGGACGGTTAGTATTTGGTGCTAATACTGGGCTGAATTAGCAAATTGGATAAATATGATGTCCTGGATCAGTATATCCTAACGTGCTTAATCATTTCCCTTTGGAATTATTGACACAATCTCATGTTCACAGATGGGACACATTTTGAACACAAAATATAGAGTATTGGAAATGTAGGTTTGGAAGTTGGAGGTTCAGATCTCAGGTGGGGCACAACAATTTTACCCTTAAGCCAAGTACTTAACGTGAATTGCATGTGTCAAATATCCAGCTGTATAAATAGGCTGTAAGCTCTGTAAAGCACAGTGAATAAAGGTATCTGTTTAGCAAATCAAAAATGTCATCTCATTTTAACAAAAATGGAGCCCTCAGACAAAAGCACCACAAAAAGTGTAAATAATGAACACATATTAAAAGTGTTTAAACAATGCTGGCATTTATTTGACATTATGCACACGCCTTTCCTCAGTGACAAAGGTTTTACACCCAGTTATGTAAAAGCTTAAACATTTTATGCTCTGATTTTACAGTTTGTCCTACAGTTACAAACTGTAAAATCGTATCTTATCTAGCCATGCTAAATGCATCTTCTGTAAGCTGCTTTGGCTAAAGTCTGCTAAATAAAGTTGGTCATTGTAATAGGGGGGCATTGTGGACCACACATGAACCTTTTATGTGTCCTCCTGAGGCCTGGCAGGAAGAAGGGTTTAAAGCATATGCCCAGCGTAATTTCCTACTGTCAGAATATCCTGTCAGACATACTTCTGCCTCATTTAGCACTCAAACAGGAAGCCATTTGTTCCAATTGTGCAGTGAACCCGTTAAATACAGCTCAGAAAGACACATTTTCATTTTCAGAAAACCTAGCTATTATCACGAAACGTGGCCAGGATAGTTTGTACTAAATTTACTTCAAAACAGAGTAAACTGTTCATTTCGATGGGAACTGTTTTCAGCATGCCGGTGCCACGCTTTTGCATACATTTGATACTTTCCAGATATCGAAAAAGGGTTAGCTGTCACTTCATAACGTTGTTTCAGGAAAAAGTACAAAGACCTGGTCTTAATTATGAATTATGCTGACCAAAACAACCGTAAGTCTCTTTGACTTGTTTTAATAGTTTTTGGATAACAATGGAGAACTATGACAACCAGAATATTGGCTATATCTGGCGTTAGCTAGTAGGACAATACTTGTTGGTAGGGTGAACTCATTGTAGGTTTCAGTCATTTTGTAGTCTTTTGCAGTAAACTTGTAGTCTTTTTGTAACTATAAGTTCAATGTTAATACACATCTGAATACATTGTGCTGCAGCTTAAACATGTTCTTCATCTAAACGTTTTACTTACTTTGCTTCCATTTTTATCACATCATTCCAATTCCCTAAAGGGGGTCCTGGCACCATGAAAACCAGATCATTCTGTGGGTCTAGTGTGAAGTCCTTGGACAAGATGGCGTGGAAGCAGACAGTGATGCTGTCTGTTGAAGTTTCCTGCTGTAGACTCTGTGGGCTTTTGAAGTCAACAATAAAGCAATAAAAATCAGCAGACTCAAAGGAGCACGGTCAACAGCACTATCATTAATCTTGGTAACACTCACACTTCATACAGCCTTCATAAAGTACACACGGGGCCTTTGTACCCATGCCATTGCCACTTTATAAACCAGTTATGAATGAATATCCTGCTTTATGATGGCCTTTGTAAGAATGCCATTACATTTTATAAACCAGTAACAAATGAATATTCTGCTTTATGAAAGCAAATACAGATACATTATTTTTTGTGGGCAAAGTGTTATTTTTCACAAACAGAACACAATCGGTGTGCCACAGCACTCTGGTATGCTGTGTGAAAAATCCTTTTAAAAAAAGTTCTAATTAATTTTGTTAAAAACTTGAATGATCGAATCCCATTCACAAAAGCCAAAATCAATGTCATTAAAATGCATATCGCTTAATTAAAACCCCAAAAGACCATTTAGGTCTACTTTTAACATGCCACATCAACATCAGTAAATTTCTTGCTTTTCGGAAATGCTGACGTAAGACAATATAATGGAGGTGTATGCTTCATAAAGTAGTAATGCCATACTCATAAAGAGGCTTGCTATGCTCTATGAAGGGCTTTTGAAGTTACACTTGTTAAAAATGTATTCATCATGATAATGGTTGTTGAACCTGGTAACCGTAGTGACAGACATACATTTGAGGTGGGTGTTTCATCCTTTTCTTATTCCCCTTTGAGGACACTGCTTGAAAGCCCTCATCATCACACTGATCTGCAGTGGCCCCCTTGTTTTCAGGTGGGGGCGTGTCCACAGGAGATCCAGTGGGGGCGGAGCTTGCGGGTACCTCTCCGCCACGTTGGGGATTTTTCTCAGCAGTCCCTGTGCTTGGATTTGTGTCAGATTCCTGAAATCAAATGGAGAAAACCAAGTGAAATACAACAAGACCAGGTAAAAACCTAGTATATGGCTGGACCGGCCGTCCAATGGTGTAACTTCATCACGCAGTCAGTCACAGACATTTGCGTTTGTGGGCTGGCCCCGCCGTTTCGGTCCAACCAAAAAAAAAGGACACAAGTTCTTTCAGTCTTATTTAAACTAAGGGCAGTAAGAACATTACCTGCTCTCCCTGTACTCCACGCGCTCTCTCTGGAGGACCAGCCTGTGCCGACTCCAGGCTCTGTTGCTGAGCAGCTTCGGCGGTCTGCCTTCCCATGGTGCCCTCTTTCCTCTCCTTCTCCGCCACAGACTGCTGGGAGTTTGCCGTGTCCTTCCTGTGTTTGATGCTTTGGTCACTGGCACACATCCCAGCATGCTTTGCGCTCTCGGCCCTGCCAGGTCCTGGGGTTGATTCCCCTCCAGAGCCTTCGGTTGTGGAAGGGTTGGAAGCAGGCCTCTCAGTTTCCACTCTCTTTTCCGCCTCTGCCCCAGGATTGGGTGATGGGCTGGTGCTCGCTAGACTTTCTGCACTCTGATTGGTCGACTCTCTCCCAGTAGAGGGGCTTTGGCAGGACGGTCGTTTCTCCTGCAGGTCAGCAACGGTGGAGTCATGTGGAAGATCACTTTGGTTTTTGGAGGGGGTGGGTGGAGAAGGCTGGGCAGGTGTTGTAAGAGCTTGGCCAGGTGGTGGTGTAGTTTGCCCAGGTGTTAGTGTAGTTTGGCCAGGTGGTGGCACAGTTTGGCCAGGTGGTGGTGTAGTTTGCCCAGGTGTTAGTGTAGTTTGGCCAGGTGGTGGCACAGTTTGGCCAGGTGGTGGTGTAGTTTGGCCAGATGGTGGCGCAGTTTGGCCTGGTGGTGGCACAGATTGGCCAGGGGCTGGCACATTTTGGCCAGGTGGTGGCACAGTTTGGCCAGGTAGTGGCGCAGTTTGGCCAGACGGTGGCGCAGTTTGGCCTGGTGGTGGCATAGATTGGCCTGGTGGTGGCACAGTTTGGCCTGGTGGTGGCGCAGTTTGGCCAGGTGGTGGAAAAGGCACAACTGAAGGGTCCGTATCCTGAGGCGTGTCAGGCCCCTCCTCCACAGCACCGGCCAATCCCACGGGGCCAGGTGTCTCTGCCTTCCCTGGCGCTTCCTCATGCCTCTGACCCTCCAGAGAGGCTCCTGGGAATGCAGAGGGCAGCAGGCATCTCTCTCGCTCCTGAAGAAATCGCTCTCTCTCCTGAAGAGACTGTTCCTTCTCCCGAAGACATCTCTCTCTCTCCTGAAGACATCTCTCTCTGTCCTGCAGAAGTCTCTCTCTCTCCTGCTTTCCTTTATTCGCCTTCCTGCTCCGTCTCCTCTGCCGGGTGAAAGTTTTAAAAGTGAGAGTTACATGTCAAAGCCCCACGATTTGTCCTCAATCATCAGTTGAGATGCACAATGCGTAGACGCAAACTCCTGCTGTTGAAATGCAAATGCAACAGCCTTCGAAACTTTGCTTATAAAATGTCTTACCACAATTACACACATCAAGTTCAAAGGTAACCCAGACTCTGTATGATTGCTTTTCTAAAATTTGGCCTTTAGTGCACATTTTGGCCTTTAGTGCAAATGGCCTTTAAACCCCAAGAGCTGTCTAGGGGGGGTCTGGGGGCAAGCCACCCCAGGAGAATTTACAGCTATGAAATGATCGTTTCTGATTAATTTTAAGGGGAAAATACTACAGATCTGTAATGCCGGGTGTTTGTCACAGAAAATATTGGCTGAAGTCACAGAGCAGTCACAAGAAAGTTGTTGAAATTGTTTTAAACATGAATTTCATAAATTAATTCATAGATCTCATGTGCAGCAGTCAATGGGAAATGATTGAAATAACATGCACAACTGCAGCAAAGGTAACACGTTCTTGAAATTTAAATAAATAAATAAATAAATAAATAAATAAACAGCCAGTTGTCAGATGCTATACAGCCTATGGGCGAAATACATTGATGGGCTGGTGCATTTAATCGTGTAATTCAGTCCATCACGAAAAGAAGGCGTATGCTTTTTTGCCTTTAATGGAATGTTAGTAGAACTAGAGCATGTTTTATTTCATAGCATAACATGTTTATATCGTAAAATAACATTTATTTCAGTAAAGATTGTTTTGGTACAATATGCTGTATAGTGCGATGTTTGAGTCTTTGATAAGTGCCTGTAGTCACTGATGATACCGTAATGGAGAAGGAGCGCTAGGCATCAAACCTCTGGTTGCAACAACGGACACTGACGAGAATCCTGATCCCAGCGCACGCATTCCGGAATCTGTATACATTGTGGCACTTTGTTTCCCATCGCGTTTGGCAATAAGCTATTGTTAAAATGCATAAGCTTATACAAATAACGCCGTAGGCTATCATTAAAAGCACTAAAAACGAAGAAATTCACAGAAATGGCAAACATGGGGAAAGTTAGTAATCTGGCACCTGCAAATTCCATGACAAACACCCAGCCTTGAAGATCAGTATACAATATCCTAATTAGATCATGAAATCCACATCGGTATGAGCCAAAGCGAAATTGGTGGTGGTGGGGGGGTATTTCGCCTGTTTTGTTATATGCAGTGGCAATGTAATTTTTAATCAATCGCGAGAGGAAACAGTTTCCGGCACGTTGTTAAGGGATACCACCTTCTTTTTAACGTTGCCGCCAGGGTCCTCCTGCGGCCGTTTCGGCGTTGCATCACCCTGATTATTACCCTCGCGGTCCATTTTCTTCCCCTTCTGTCTTTCCGTGCACGATCACGGCGCTGGAGGCCACCCACCTGCGACGAAGAAGTTTACGAACGTACGAATCACAACACTATCTTCCTTCCTGTCACAGGGTACTGCGCTTTCAACTTTCAGTTTCGTTTCACCTGGAGACTGCAACAGTGGTCAGTGGGATGGTCAAATGAAACATATAGCAACTGTTACCTAAAACAATGGCTAAATAATGGTAAATAAAGAACAAATATCCGGGCACACTATTGAACAAGAATAAGAACCATACAGTAGTGGCGTCTGTTTGTAGACAAAACAAATACGCACATCAACGTCCAGCGCAGTCCAAGTGAAAGTCTTAGTATCGAAGTTTCCAGATGAAATGCATAAAAAATTGATTTCCGACAACGAAATTGGGTCAAATGAGTCAATGCATCAAGGTCTACCCCAAATACACCCAAGTCCCATTGAAGTGTTCCATCACAACATGATCTACGTGGAAGAAAAAGTAAACAGATCAGACAGCAAAATATTTTCTCAGTTGGGGACGAGTGAGCGCATAAGAAGTTTTGGAAAAAGTTATCGCTGGATTTTTGAGAGTGCATAGTCTAATTCCTTACATTAACAGGACGTCCACCATTTAAACCTCGATAGCCGGCTATGGCAGTTGGTTAAGTTTCCAAATACTATACATAATTCATAAAGCTTCACGAATTACCAGCGCTTCAGAATTTTTTTGTTGTTTGGAAAGACCGAATGGGTTCAGCAGTCGTAAGCGTAATAACCATCAGCACCACAAGCCACAATAAAGAGCCGTACCTCGCGTCAGTGAACGTGGGTCTGTTTTCCTTCAGTGAGTTTGACTGTGTTGCTGAATCGGTGATAGCCGCGGTCTCTGCACAGAGTGAGGAGCGCGCGATGTGAGCTCGTGAGTTACGTCGGAAGTTAAGTTTCGTTTCACAATAATAAATTCCGCGTCAACAATTCTGCGTTCTTCTGTTTGTCAGCGTCATTGTTGTCATCTGTGCGTCGTAAATGCTTGAAAGGCCAAGACGAATGTGGCGTTGCTGTAGCCTATCTTCGGTCACGCTGAACTGGCTATGAAGTTGATTTTTAAATTGGCCAAACAGATAAAATATGTAGATAACTTGTATTTTGATTCATCCCTATACATGCAATCTCATGTAGCCTAATCACACAACGAATTCAAATTCCCATCTCAAACCATGAGCCTTTTGCAGTAGCTACCATAAGAATGTTTTTGTATTTCTCAATCGGTCCGTTCAACTACAGGTCGATCACCACATTGCGCTCGCCGTGAGCCTGCGTGATCAAACGCAGAGCGGTTGTGTTATGGTGAGGGCATTTTCCCATAATAAAGCGGGCGAACGCGCAACGTAAGAAGATGCGACCGCAAGTCCGACGTACAGCGCCAAATCAAACGGCAAGCTCCCATCAAATGAATGGACTGAGTTAGTCGAACCGAATCAAATGATTCGACTCGGTGAAAGACGGCGCAATGTCCAAAATGACTTTATGACGTCACTCAATATAATCATTAGCTTCATGTCAGGAAACAGAAACCTAAAGAACTGCAACATTTTTGGATTTATTTCGTTATCCCAACAAATCAAACATTCTACAAAAAATATTTTTCTCCATTTCACCATATTTCTGAAAAATCACAAGACATTTTCCACTATTTATATTAAACCAAACATCAAATATATTAAAGCCATTGTTTTTTTCCCCAGTCAGTTCTGCCGTAATTTAACTCCAACATTTTGGTCAGAAATTGTTAAAAAAAAAAAAAAAAAATAAAAAATTACAATTATATAAATAAAAAAGATCCATTGTGAACACATTGAAAACAAAAGTAATTCAGAAACGTACAAAAGATTATTGTTTGCAATTGTCAGAAAAATAAAGAAAACCAGTCATACACTGTCAAGTATCCCAGGCACTAGAGTTCTTGTGCAGTTGTTTCATTCAGACTCATTCCAGAGCTCTCATGCAGGCCAACAAACCCTCTCGAACCCTGGGCACTGTAGATGGGAGAGCAGGGACTTCCCCTGTTTAAGCCCCTGCAGAAAATCCCTAAGAGCACCATTTTATAGTCTAGCCCAGCGGCGTCCAGTCTTATTCAAAATGTGCCGGTGTGGGTGCAGGTTTTTTGTTTCACCCCAGAACTATGACACCTGATTCTGTTTTATCAAGGTCTAGATTTAAGAGCATGATTAGTTAATCGGTTGAATCAGGTGTTGTAGTGCTGGGCTTAAACAACCACCTGCACCCACACCGGCCCTTTTCAGATAAGACTGGACACCCCTGGTGCAGACCAACTGCCATATCTGGCAACTAGCAAGTGCGAAAGCTCATTTTAACTGTTTTTAATTAAGCTGATAGTGGGGTGAATCAGATATTAATTTTGGTTTGGCTTGTGAGTTAATGGCTGTTGGTCTTATTTGAAAACAATTTTATTATTTTTTTGCATGTCTGATAAATGTGTACATTTGCATAACACAAAATGTTCTTTTTTAAAACATCAGAATTCTCTTAAAATATATTTCAAATGCTGTTTCATCAATCAAGTTAAATTAGTTTAAGAACAGTTCTAGTCACGAAAATAACTAAGGTGTTTATTATTTGAATGAAAGGTACAAAAGTGCATGAACGGAAATACGAATGTGTCAGTAAATGAGCTGAAATTAATTCTACTTTCACTTTCATCTCTTTAGTACAAATTTCTTCCAACGCCCTTATCTATGAAAGGACTAAACCGAGGGTAACTCAGCCAGACCTGACTAATCCAGCCCAGATGATTTATCAAAATCCAGGGTAGCTCAGCCAGACTTGACTAATCCAGGGCAGATGATTTATTTGATTCATTAGGCGTAAAGAGGCCAAACGCACTTGAAAACTGTGCTGAACATCTGTTTTGTGAAGCTTTGTGCAATATCCTGCGAGGTAGTACCAGTCCTATAATTTAGCAATCGTTGAGCAGGAGGCGTCAATACCACACCGGAGAGACAGACACAGCCCTCCTGTGGTAAAGCTGGGTAAGTTGATACGCGTGGAACGTGGGGGGAAGACCACAGGCGGGAACCGCTGGAGCACAGAGCTGCGTTCAAACCGGATCCACCGATGCGTCACACAGACGAGGAAGGACCGTTCCAGTTGAGCTGCGGTCCTGTGGGTCAGACCTCAGGCCTTACTCCTGTGCGTTCCTGTTTCTGTGTGCCTTCACGCGTTTTGGTCCCAAAGGAGGCGGAGCGTCTGGCCTGCTGCATGTGAGCAAGTGCAGTATACACTACGCTTGTGTGATACATACACCACGCTTGTGTGATATATATACACACCACACTTGTGTGATACATACACCACGCTTGTGTGATATATACACCACGCTTGTGTGATATATATACACACCACGCTTGTGTGATATATATGTATATACCATGCTTGTGTGATATATACAAGCGCTTGTGTGATATACACACCACTCTTGTGTGATATATACACCACGCTTGTGTTGCAGCAGGCATGCTGTCTGGGTGTGTGAAGCCTGCACAGGCGGTGGGTGCAGTGCCTCAGGCAGTGGGTGCAGTGTCTCAGTCACTGCTGTGGGGCCAGTCTCACACCGAGGAGCACTGTTGCTGTGTGCGATTTGGGTCCTGGGAGGGTGTGGCATGCCCAAATCTACCGCACCCCGCCTCCCCCCATCCCCACCCCCCCGTCCCCCATCCCCGGCTCATTTTGCCAGGAGCGGTTGGACCAGGTCCGGTTCCTCTGTGAAGTTCAGCTCTGTGGAAGGAAATGAAAAACAGACGGGGGCTGATAACAAAACACAGGACTAAGGGTCGGTTATTACCATGGTGACAGGCGGCAAAGCTCGCCAGTGAAGACCACGGACAGACTATGGCTTAGGATTCCCTGTAAATATCTTCACTGAAGATACTGGAATTTAAACTGGCTGACTCAGCACCAGAGGGCTGCAGGATCAAAATCCTGGGGCTGGGGCAGAAATACAATACTGTTAGTGTCTGTTGTGCTGATGAGAGTTACAGGAAGTGATAATGAGAGTCACAGGAACAGATGATCAGAGTCACAGGAAGTACTGAAAACAATCACAGGAAGCGCTGATGACAGTCACAGGAAGTTCTAATGACAGTCACAGGAAGTGCTGATGACAGTCACAGGAAGTTCTAATGACAGTCACAGGAAGTGCTGATGACAGTCACAGGAAGTTCTAATGACAGTCACAGGAAGTGCTGATGACAGTCACAGGAAGTTCTAATGACAGTCACAGGAAGTGCTGATGACAGTCACAGGAAGTTCTAATGACAGTCACAGGAAGTGCTGATGACAGTCACAGGAAGTTCTAATGACAGTCACAAAAAGTGTTTTACCGGAGAGGGCCTGCAGCGCTGCCTCCACACTCTCAGCGTGCATCAGACCCGGCAGGTCCGCCACCAACAGAACCTCCAGCATCGCGTGCTGTCGCCATAGCAACAGTGAGGGAGGGGGGGGGGGGAGAGGGAGGGAGATAAACAGAGAGATGCATAAGTAATGTTCCCCTAGACCCTATGGTCTCTATGCACAGAGGGCACTTCTGGAAGGGCAGAAGGGTTCGGAAGCGTGCTGAGGGCTCCTGTGTGCGTGTGAAGGGCGTGTGTGTGTGAAGGGCGTGTGTGTGTGTGTGTGGTGTGTGTGTGTTTCCGCTCTCTCGCTCACCGGCAGGCTGCAGAAGACCAGGCCCGCCTTCCTCAGCTGGAACTGCCGCAGCAGGTCCCTCAGCTCCTGAACCACCGTGAAGTCCAGGCTGCTGATGTGGTGACAGTCCAGCACCACGGACCGGGGTGGGGACACTGCAACCAGCAGAGACGCACACACATTACACACACACACACACACGCACACACACACACACACGGACACACACGCACACATACGGACACACATACGGACACACGCACACACACACACACGCACACACATTACACACGTGTGTGTGTGTGCAGGTAAAGCGTGTGTGTGTGTGTGAAGGTAAAGGTGTGTGTGTGTGTGTGTGTGTGTGTGTGTGTGTGTGCGTGCAGGTAAAGGTGTGTGCATGTGAAGGTAAAGGTGTGTGTGTGTGTGTGTGTGTGTGTGTGTGTGCAGGGAAACGTGTGTGTGTGTGTGTGTGTGTGTGTACAGGTAAAGTTGTGTGTGTGTGTGTGTGTGCAGGTAAAGGTGTGTGTGTGTGTGTGTGTGTGTGTGTGCAGGTAAAGATGTGTGTGTGTGCAGGTAAAGGTGTGTGTGTGTGTGTGTGTGCAGGTAAAGGTGTGTGTGTGTGTGTGTGTGTGTTTGTGGGTGTGTGTGTGTGTGTGTGTGCAGGAAAAGGTGTAAATGGACTGCATTTATATAGCGCTTTTATCCAAAGCGCTTTACAATTGATGCCTCTCATTCGCCAGAGCAGTTAGAGGTTAGGGGTTAGGTGTCTTGCTCAAGGACACTTCGACACGCCCAGGGCGGGGTTTGAACCGGCAACCCTCCGACTGCCAGACAATCGGTCTTACCTCCTGAGCTATATCGCCCCTGTGGTGTGTGTGTGTGTGTGTGTGTGTGTGTGTGTGCAGGGAAAGGTGTGTGTGTGTGTGTGTTTGTGCAGGTAAAGGTGTGTGTGTGTGTGTGTGTGTGCAGGTAAAGGTGTGTGTGTGTGTGTGCAGGGAAAAGTGTGTGTGTGTGTGTGCAGGTAAAGGTGTGTGTGTGTGTGTGTGTGCAGGTAAAGGTGTGTGTGTGTGTGTGTGCAGGGAAAGGTGTGTGTGTGTGTGTGCAGGTAAAGGTGTGTGTGTGTGTGTGTGTGCGCAGGAAAGGTTTGTGAGATTCATACACATCTCTTACCCAGTAAGGCCTTGGTGTAAAGCACTTTGCTGATGTACTCAGTGGCTGGGAAGTTCAGCCCACTGTTCAGCTCTATCACAAGAACATCATGGTCAGATACCTGCAGAGAGAGAGACAGAGAAAGGAGGGGGGGGGGGAGAGAGAGGGAGCAAAAGAGAGAGAGAGGGGGTTAGAGAGAAGGCAGAGGTATAGACTCTATCAAGTGCAAAGCAATTTGCATCTACTGTACTGTATGTACATATTACAATTTCAGTTTATGTAATAATAATTTTTACCCCAAGATTTTCCACTCCAAGCCAGACCCTGCCCTGCTGTCCTAGCCCACCCTACCTTTAACTTCGGCCTGGCGACGGCATGCAGCAGCATCACCATGGAAACCAGCACCCCTCCCACAATGCCGTACTGCACCTGCCAGAAGCTGACCAGGAAGGTGACCAGGAAGGGCAGCAGGTCCAGTCCTGCCCAGGGGAATGGAACCTTAGACTCACTCACTCAGATTCACCACTCAGACTCACTCAGACTCACCACTCAGATTCACTAAGACTCACTCAGACTCACCGCTCAGACTCACTCACTCAGATTCACTTGCTCAGACTCACTCACTCAGATTCACTCAGACTCACTCACTCACCACTCAGATTCACAAAGACTCACTCAGAGTCACCACTCAGATTCACTTAGACTCATTCGCGCAGACTCACTCAGACTCACTCACTCAGACTCAGAAAGACTCAGAAAGACTCAGAAAGACTCAGAAAGACTCAGAAAGACTCACTCACTCAGACTCACTCATACTCACTCACTCAGACTCACTGAGTCCACAGAGGTACCACGTGAGTGTCTGAGACACATGGAAGGGCTATGAGTACAGAAAACAGTCCTAATGACTCAAATATCTCACTCACCAACTCAATGACCCCACATACTCACACACTCAATCTCTGACTCAAAGGCACACACTCATTCATTAACACACTCAGTAACTCAATCACTCACATCCACACTAACTCGATCACTTACCCACTCAACAAATTCAATCACTCATGCTCAGTAACCGACTCACTCAGTGACGCACAGTTTCAGGTGCTCCAAGACTGACTGACTCTCTAACTGACCAACTCACTCACTCAGTGATTCACTAATACACACACTCATTCGCTGACTGACTAACTGACCGGATCACTAACCCAGCGAGCTGCTGCCGCAGTACCAATGTACTCCCACTAGAGGGCAGCAAACCGTTGAGTTTTTACTCTTTCCTGATTCTGGTCTGTACAGGCGGGAACAGCGCGAGACCCGGCGCACTGAAGCAGGGCCCGTCCCGCGAGGGAAGGGGGACCCACGGCACTCACGTCGAACCGTCCAGAGCTGGGCGACCACGCGGACGTCGACCATGGGGGCCACGGCGCAGATGATGACCGCGGCTAGCGAGGCCTTGGGGATGTAGCGGAACAGCGGCATGAGGAAGGCCAGGGACAGCAGCACGATCGTGCCTGCGGGGAGAGGACCACACGCTAACCACACACCAACCGCACGCCAACCACACACCGACAGCACGCTAACCACACACCAACCGCACACCAATCATACACCGACCACACACTAACCACACACCAACCACACACCGACTGCAGGGTTAACCACACACCAATCATACACGACCACACACTAACCACACACCGACCGCATGCCACACACACCGACAGCACACTAACCACACACCAACTGCACGTTAACCACACACCAACCGCACACCAATCATACACCGACCACACGCAAACCACACACCAACCGCACGCCAACCACACACCGACCACACACTGACTGCAGGGTTAACCACACACCAACCGCATGCCAACCACACACCCACAGCACGCTAACCACACACCAACCGCACGCCAACCATACACCGACCGCACGCCAACCACACACTAACTGCACGCCAACCACACACCGACAGCACGCTAACCACACACCAACCGCACACCAACCACACACCGACCACACACTAACCACACACCAACCGCACGCCAACCACACACTGACAGCACGCTAACCACACACCAACCGCACGGCAACCACACACCAATCGCACGGCGACCGCACAACAGCCACACACCGACTGCACACCAACCATACACCGACCGCACGCTAACCACACACCAACCGCACACCAATCATACACCGACCATACGCAAACCACACACCAACCGCACGCCAACCACACACCGACCACACACTAACCACACACCAACCGCACACCGACTGCAGGGTTAACCACACACCAATCATACACCGACCACACGCTAACCACACACCGACCGCATGCCAAACAAACATCAACAGCACGCTAACCACACACCAACTGCACGTTAACCACACACCAACCGCACACCAATCATACACCGACCACACGCAAACCACACACCAACCGCACGCCAACCACACACCGACCACACACTAACCACACACTGACTGCAGGGTTAACCACACACCAACCGCACGCCAACCACACACCCACAGCATGCTAACCACACACCAACCGCACGCCAACCATACACCGACCGCACGCTAACCACACACTAACTGCACGCCAACCACACACCGACAGCACGCTAACCACACACCAATCATACACCGACCACACGCTAACCACACGCCAACCGCATGCCAACCACACACCAACAGCACGCTAACCACACACCAACCGTGCGGCAACCGCACAACAACCACACACCGACTGCACACCAACCATACACCGACCGCACGCTAACCACACACTAACTGCACGCTAACCACACACCAACAGCACGCTAACCACACACCAACCGTACGCCAACCACACTCTGACCGCACGCTAACCACACACCGGCTGCACAGCGGCCACATGGCAACCACAGACCAACCACACCCCAAAAAACACACACCAACTGCTCGGCAACCACACACTGACCAAACATTAACCGCACATCGACCACATGCCAACCACACACTAACTGCACGGCAACCACACACCGACTGCACATCAAATCACACACAAACCACACACGAGCACACCAACTGCAAACCCCCCCCATACTGAGAGAGGAGAAAAACAGCAGCAGTCACTCACCGGTGACCACGCCCCCAGCAGGAGAGCACACACCAGACTGGGAGTTTACTGCAGTCCTGAAGAGACAAGAAGGAAGGGGCTAAAAAGTGTACATAGCAAACACTCTCACACACACACACACACACACTCACTCACTCACTCACTCACTCACTCACTCACTCACTCACTCACTCACTCACTCACTCACTCACTCACACACTCACTCACTCACTCACTCACTCACTCACTCACACCCACCCACTCACTCACTCACTCACTCACTCACTCACTCACTCACTCACTCACTCACTCACTACTCACACTCACTCACTCACTCACACTCACATTCACTTCACTCACTCACTCACTCACTCACTCACTCACTCACCCATTCACACTCACTCACACTCACTCACTCACTCACACCCACCCACCCACCCACCCACTCACTCACTCACACACACACACACCCATTCACTCACTCACACGCCCACTCACTCACTCACTCACAATTATGCACTCACACTCACACACACACACACACACGCTCACAAACACACACACACACGCGTATCCCGTGAGTTTTCCTACCTTCCAAAACTCCCGGTGACGGGATAGGCGGAGACGAAGGAGCCGAGGATGTTGGTGAGACCTGAGGGGGGGAGGGAGGGGGGGGTTAACCATGAGAGCAAGCCGATTCCCCCAAAACAACCCCCGCCCCTACACAGCAACGAACGGGCACCCACCAATGGCAAACAGCTCCTGGTTGCCATCGATTCGGTAGTCGTTCTGACTGGCTGGAATGCAAGTGAAAAGAATGAAGGGGAATCATTACAGCCAGAAGTGAATGTCCTTTTTTAAACACACCTGCCCTTATGCACTGAAACACACAGCACACCTGCCCTTACGCACTGAAACACACAGCACACCTAGCCACGTCAAATATGAACAATGTCATAATTTTATTATAGCAGCAAGTTACTGAGGCAGCACTGCAGAAACTGAGCTGCCCGGTCCTTTACAGTGACTCTGTGTGTGCCTGGCCCTGTAGCTAATACTGGCACGACTGTGTGAAATTAAATACGCAGATATGTAAACGCTATGATTACGCCCAAGAACCCTGATGTGGCGAGTTCACCGTAACCAGCTGCTTTAACCAATTAGGTGCTGAGTAGCAACGAAAACCAGCGGACCCTGCAGCTCTCCGGGGTCAGGGTTAGCCAGTTACAATGCCCAGCCCCTTAAGCTCCATTTAAAACACAGCGAGCGAGGCGCTCTTACCGAAGGCCTTGGCTATGGCGATGCTCTCCAGCAAACCCATGAGAGGGATCACAGCCAGGCCTCCACCCAAATCCTAACACAAAGAGAGAATTTACAGATCACTCAGAGATCCTACCACAGAGAGATCCCTTAGAGAGCCTGACACAGAGAGAGATCCCTCAAAGAGCCTGACACGGACAGAGATCACTCAGAGATCCTGCAACAAAGAGATCATTCAGAGATCCTGCAACAAAGAGATCATTCAGAGATCCCACAGAGATTCCACCACAGAGAAAGAGAGATCCCTCAGTGATCCTGCAACAAAGAGATCATTCAGAGATCCTAACAGAGAGAGATCCCACAGAGATTCTACCACAGAGAGAGAGAGACCTCATAGATCCTGACACAGACAGAGATTCATCAGAGATCCTGCAACAAAGAGATCATTCAGAGATCCTAACAGAGAGAGAGAGATCCCACAGAGATTCTACCACACAGACGAGATTCCTCAGAGATCCTAACTCCAAGAAATGATTTGGAAATTCCTCTGGGATTGCAGAGTTCCCTATTCAGTTATAAGGCTAATCTGATTGGTCATAGGAGTACTGCCCACCCACCTGTGCCATGTCACTGAAGCTGATGACTGTGCCATTGGGCGTGGTCTCGGAGAAGGGCGGGGGCTGAAATGGGGGCAGGCCCTGTGAGGTCTCACCCGTGATGGTGAAGGAATGGTGCCCAGAGAGCTCCCAGGAGTACGCCACGCAGGTGGCTGCGACCACCACCAGGGCGTTACGCACTGAAACACACAGCACACCTGCCCTTACGCACTGAAACACACAGCACACCTGCCCTAACGCACTGAAACACACAGCACACCTGCCCTTACGCACTGAAACACACAGCACACCTGCCCTTACGCACTGAAACACACAGCACACCTGCCCTAACGCACTGAAACACACAGCACACCTGCCCTTACGCACTGAAACACACAGCACACCTGCCCTTACGCACTGAAACACACAGCACACCTGCCCTAACGCACTGAAACACACAGCACACCTGCCCTAACGCACTGAAACACACAGCACACCTGCCCTAACGCACTGAAACACACAGCACACCTGCCCTTAACGCACTGAAACACACAGCACACCTGCCCTTACGCACTGAAACACACAGCACACCTGCCCTTACGCACTGAAAAACACACAGCACACCTGCCCTTACGCACTGAAACACACAGCACACCTGCCCTTACGCACTGAAACACACAGCACACCTGCCCTTACGCACTGAAACACACAGCACACCTGCCCTTACGCACTGAAACTGCCCTACGCACTGAAACACCACAGCACACCTGCCCTAACGCACTGAAACACACAGCACACCTGCCCTTACGCTGAAACACACAGCACACCTGCCCTTACGCACTGAAACACACAGCACACCTGCCCTTACGCACTGAAACAAAGCACACCTGCTTTAACGCACTGAAACACACAGCACACCTGCCCTTACGCACTGAAACACACAGCACACCTGCCCTTACGCACTGAAACCCACAGCACACCTGCCCTTACGCACTGAAACACACAGCACACCTGCCCTAACGCACTGAAACACACAGCACACCTGCCCTTACGCACTGAAACACACAGCACACCTGCCCTAACGTGCTGAAACACACAGCACACCTGCCCTAACGCACTGAAACACACAGCACACCTGCCCTTACGCACTGAAACACACAGCACACCTGCCCTTACGCACTGAAACACACAGCACACCTGCCCTTACGCACTGAAACACACAGCACACCTGCCCTTACGCACTGAAACACACAGCACACCTGCCCTAACGCACTGAAACACACAGCACACCTGCCCTTACGCACTGAAACACACAGCACACCTGCCCTTACGCACTGAAACACACAGCACACCTGCCCTTACGCACTGAAACACACAGCACACCTGCCATAACGCACCTGTGGCGAGGCCGCGTACCAGGCCTCGTGCTGCGCGCACGTGAACGGGCAGGTCGTCCGAGCCTGGGCCCAGAGTCCTCGTCATCACGGTCAGAGACACCAGCAGCAGCAGGCAGAACAGGCCCAGAACCACGTCCCCAACCCTGGAGCGTATGAGTGCATGAGAGACGGACTGGGGTTTACTGCTAATATGCTACTGCTATTAATGCTACTCGTACCACTACTAATGCAAGTGCTATTAATGCTACTGCTGCTGCTAAAATGCTACTGCTATTAATGCTACTCGTATCACTACTAATGCAAGTGCTATTAATGCTACTGCTGCTGCTAAAATGCTACTGCTATTAATGCTACTCGTACCACTACTAATGCAAGTGCTATTAATGCTACTGCTGCTGCTAAAATGCTACTGCTATTAAAGCTACTGTCACCGCTACCACTACTAATGCAAGTGCTATTAATGCTACTGCTGCTGCTAAAATGCTACTGCTATTAAAGCTAGTGTTAACACAACTAATGCAAGTGCTATTAAGCTACTGCTACTGATTAAATGCTACTGCTACTGATCAAATGCTGCTGCTACTAATGCTACTGCTAACTCTACTAATGTGAGTGCTGTTAATGCTATTGCTACTGCTAACATTGCTACTGCTACAAATATCACTGATGCTGCTACTAAAGCTATTGCTATAAAGGCTTTGGGAGCATGGCACTGAGAAACCAGGCTTCACTGCACTAATATCACCACCGCACCATCACCACCATCGCTGCTCCTCCCAGTGCCACTACCTGCTCATTTATAATGGCCAACAGGACTGAGCAGCACGCACCTGGCCTGGGCGATGTTGTGGAAGGTGTAGTAGACCTGCAGGAAGAACTGCTGTGGAACACCCCGCAGCCCAAGCAGGTTCTGTACGGGAGACAACACCGGGAGCGCTCTTCAGCTTTCAGAAACACCCCCCCCCCCCCATTTTCACCCCCCTACCCCCTGAACAAACAAACAAAACAAAAAAAAAAAACAAACAGTGACTGTACATGCAGGCTCATCCCATCTCTGCTACAGGGGGAAACTATGTTTCCTGCAAAATCTGCCGCCCTTACAAATGCAACAATGCTGACTACTGTGCACTCTCCTCGCAAAAAAAAGTTAAATGAATTAAAATTGTAAATAGTTGATCTATAGGTGTCCTTTGAAGTTCATGCACACCAGAGGGGATAATGTCACATTACCAGTTTCTTTACATAAGTGGTAACCAGCCCTGCTCCTGGAGATCTACCGTCCTGTAGGTTTACCCTCCTGCCCAGGTGTGCTCACCTTGACCTGGCCGAAGCCGATGGTGACGGCCGCAGCGCAGGTGAAGCCTTTGATCACCGGGTACGAGATGAAGTCCAGGAGGAACCCTGCAAGGCATGGGGGCCTGTCAATCAGTGAGGAGTGGGCGGGGATAGGAAGACCCATAGCTGCTTAGATCACCTGTCAATCAACATAGAACGGGCATGGATAGAAAGACTCATAACTGCTTAATTGGCCTGTCAATCAGCAAGAGTAGGCGGGGAAAGGAAGATCACAGCCGTTTAGACAACCTGCCAATCAGCGAGGGCCAGATGATCAGTCACAGCCCTCCACTGGGCTTCAGCATTCTGCCTTGTGTTCCGCTGGCCGTAGATCTCACACCTTCCACCGCACCGTCCCCATGAACACTCATAATGAAACGGCCAATCAGCCGGGCCTTTCCTAGTTCCCATGGCAAAGGTGGAACTCTGTGGTGTTACAGTAAATGTGGAGCTGACTGTCGGGTTGCTGGGCAGATAAACAGTAACACCAACGCTGCTCTCTGACATGTGAGGGCTGGGAGTGACGCAACCATGTGGTTCAGGAAGTAATCATGGCTGTAGTGGTGTTGCGGACTGAGCGTGCTCAGATAACAACTTCCTCTGGTGTTACACTTCTGCCTTTCCTCAGCTGCATCCCACACGCCAAGAGCGTAATTTATCAGGGGGGGAGTGTGTAGACGCACACACAGGCACAGGCACAGGCACACGTGCGCGCGCACACACACGTGCAAACACACACACACACAAACACACACATGCGCAAACACACACACACGCATACACACACGCACACACAAACACATGCGCACACACACACACACAAACACACACACACATGCACGCACGCACGCACATACACACGCAAACACACAAACACACACACGAGCAAACACACACACATACACAAACACACAAGCACACGCACGCGCGCACATACACACATACAAACAGACACACACACATGCAAACACACACACACACACGCAAACACACACACACACACACGCACGCACACGCACACACACGCAAACACACACAAACACACACACGCAAAAACAGACACACACACATGCAAACACACACACACACACACACGCAAACACACACACACACACACACACACAGCATGCGCTCCTCAGCGGTAGCAGAAAGCAGTGGAGTGCACCTGTGACACTGTTAGACTGCCCGGCCTTCTGCAGCGCAGACAGACAAATGCATACCTCACTGCGCAGAGTTCACTCAGTGTGGCACCCAGCCCACAGGACTGGGTCAAGCTCCAATGGTCAAGGGTAAAAGGTCACAAGAAAAGGGCCATGTCTCACCCAGCCTCAGGACGGCCATGGAGGCCTGGATGACCCCACAGAGGAAGGTCAGCAGCACCGCGTAGACGGGGTCGTTCTCAATGTAGTCGGCGCAGAGCAGGGACATGATGGCCGTGGGGCCCAGGGTGATGTCCTTCGACGTCCCGAAAATGCAGTAGATGAACCCCCCCATGAAGGCAGAGTACAGGCCGTACTGGAGGGGGGGGGGGGGGGGGGGGGATGTGGGCAGGATGGAGAACACAGCGCTCTGAGTCAGAGGGAAGTGAAAGGGCCTACAGAAACAGCACTCATCTGGAGAGGCAGTGTAACACAATGGTTATGGAAGCGTGCTTATTACTCAGAGGTTGCTGGCTCAAATCCGTGCGGGGGACTCTGCCACTGCACACATAGCAAAGAGTGCTCGAGAAAACATGCCCAGGTGTACAAATGCATTTTGTGTCCAAAAAAAAAAACAAAAAAACAATAAGGCTGTCCTGTCTTGTTGCCACAGCGACCCTGAGTTGGACTAAGCGGTTAGAAGATGGATGGATGGATCTCACGATTGTCCCAAAAACTCGCAAAAACTTTCGCAAAAACTTTGACAACTCATTTCTGTTGCAGAAGCGAGCATTTTTGAAGTAGTAGCATTTAGATTAGACTGATTTTGACTGACTGATTTTTGGACCTAATATTCATTTTGAATTTTTTTTCCCACAGATCTCATCACTGATTTCCCAGAAAGGAAACATTTTCAAATAAATAATGAAGGTGAACTCCATGAATCTACACTAATCTGACGTCAGTAAGCTTCTGATGGCAAAAAAAAGAAAATTCCTGGTGGAATCATAAAGGCCATTATTTACAGATTGGATTTACCCTGAACAGCTGGAAACGTCAATGAAGCTGTTCAGGTTTTTAAAAGTACGACAGTTCCCACATGACACAATAAAACCTTGGAACCACGGTTGCCACACTGAGTGCAAAACCCTATGCAAGTGCGAGTTCCACTTGCATCGGCATTCACTAGTCTGGGGATGCTGTTAGCCAAGTCTGGTGCCACAGCTCACATTAAACAAGTGGATGCACTTCTGTTTCTTCCCTCTTGCACGGTGTCAGCTAAACGAATAAAATGTACTATAAATGTGATTTTCTGAAAAGAACACTCTCCATACCTATACGGAAATGGAATGTAATCACTGGCAAACACACAAAGTAACATTCTGAGGACCTTTACAGTTCACACGACACCCCATAAGAGGAAACGGCTAAAATATACAACTGTGTTGTTTTTTGCGAGATTACGAGTTAGCACCTAGTGTACGGGCCAATAAGATTAACTATATTTATGTTCTGGTCCTCAGAGTTCTTCACATCTACTTCCTCCTTCCTGTCATGGCTGTGTACTCTGTCACATTCAAGCATTGCCTGAGGCGCTGTCAGCCAAACTGACTGAGGCAACAGAATTGTGGAATTTAAAAGCCAACTGGCATTTTTTCTTTCTGGAATTGTTGCAAGACGTACACACTTGCACAGGTAGTCCAGTCACCTCATGGTAGGCCAGTACCTGAGGAAACACACACACACACACACACCTGCACAGGTAGTCCGGCCACCTCTGCGTAGGCCAGGGCCTGTGGTACAGTGGTCAGGCCCACCGTTGCCCCGGCGATCAGGTCCATCTGCAGCCAGGTGCGGTTGTACCTGGGCAGCCACCCCAGGATGGGAAACCACATCTTAAGCGTTGCCAGGGAGAGACACGTAGCTAGTCGGTCTCGTGCAGAACCCCCGGTCAGTACGGGGCGGTCCACCAACGGCTGCATCATGTTTGCAGTCCTCCACGCACAGTAAAAAGGAAAACAGTGCCGTTTGTTCAATTCGGTGCTGTAAACGTCTTCAAGTTAATTTGCTAACAGTGGCCCATCGTGTCCGTGGGAATCATTCATTCATTAACGCTGCTAAGAAGAAAAAAAAGACCCGAATCCCGCGTGCTGTCTACGTGTCACGAGACAAGATCAGAGACCGGTTCTTCAGCACGAGAAGCACAAAGGATGACATTTGGGCACCTTTGGGCTACCTCTGCGTTGGTAGTCAGGTCCAAAACGTCCCGTCAAAGCCCCAAACACAACATCTGTAAAAATAAAGAAATGAATAACAATAATAATGAACGAAAAGAAAATTATCACGTAGGCTAAATCCTAAATATGTCGATAAATGCTGTACTGTGTGCTGTACAGCGTGCAGTGCACAGTGAATGAGCAACATTATCGGCTAGCTAATTTTTTTTTGCTCATTATTGCATTACATTTCACCGCAGTTGTATGGCCATTATACAGTTATGCTGAGATCAAGAACATGTTTTAATTATGATAGCCGTCAAATTACTCGAAGTCCATCATAGCCCGTAACAGCAGGCAATTGACTCTGGATGGGAATCTATCTGGTCTTGCTAGGTGGCTACCTAACGTCATTTCAATGAATCTGCCGCGCTAAGTGTAGTTTCTCTTCTGGTGCCAACTTCAATACATGCCCCAGCGTAGTTTGTAACATTTTACTAGCTAGCTTCTGTATTGAAAGTTTACAGGTTACGTGCTATAGGAACAAAGTAAACTGGCAAACTACCAATCCTACCTTACACTCCAGTGTATTCGTCTGGTTCTTCTAATCTTAGATGAAACTACATTGTCCGTTTTTATTTTCTTTTAAAGGTCAACATTTTAGAATAATTTCAGCGAAATCAAAACTATTCCGTCCAACAGATTACTCTGCCAGACGTGTGAAGAAATTGGTCAACACCTCCTTTAAATCATTTTTTTCTACTTGTTAGCCAACTGCCATCATATGACACTGGTCATGTGATTCTCATGGGCGGGACTTATGAACTCTCAGGAAGCAAGATTACTCTCAGCAAATGCGTCGGATTTGTGATTTTACTTTCGTGGCTTTTAAGTGTTGTTTGCTTTAATGTGGAATCAATCCGTATGTGGTATTAAGCCTTCGCGTGCCTCGTGGAGCAGCCATTTTTGCATTTAAATACATGCATGAATAGAAAATTAAGAAGTCCAAAACTTGAGGAAATGACCTCTTCTTACAGATTTTCAGTGTGTTGGTTTATTTTGCTAACCCTGTGCACTATCGGAGAATCCAAGCAGAGAAACGTACTACTTATCATTGGTAAGGTCTATAGTGCGAACGATAAATCGATGTATTGAAGTTGTTTTCCCCCCATTCGAGCAATCAACGGAGTGTCATTATGTTCTTGTTAACTATTTCAGCATTGTAAAAAGCTTTCTATTTGATTTTAGTTCCGGAAATACCATCACAGTCAAATGAGATCTAATAGTATTTCATAACTTGCGGTAACCACGAGACTGTCACACGTCTGACTTGTAATAATTGCAACAGTAGATACTGTACTTCAGCATGTGATCTGTTTTTTATGAGAGGGTGGGTCCGGCGTTTTTTTTTTTTTTCAACCCACTCCAATAATCGTATGATATCTCTCCTCCCCGACTCTCTCCCTCCCTCTCTCACCCGTCTCTCTCTCTCTCTCTCTCTCTCTCTCTCTCTCTCTCTCTCTCTCTCTCTCTCTCTCTCTCTCTCCCCCCCCTCCCCCTTCCTCTCTCACCCGTCTCTCTCTCTCTCTCCCCCTCCCTCTCCCTCTCTCTCTCTCTCTCTCGCCCGCCCGTTCTTGCGGGCAGCGGACGATGCGGGCTTCGAGACCGAGGTCTACAACAACACGGCGATCCGCACGCCGCACCTGCACGCGCTGGCCCGACGCAGCGTGGTCTTCCGGAACGCGTTCACCTCCGTCAGCAGCTGCTCGCCCAGCCGCTCCACCATCCTGACGGGTCTGCCGCAGGTACTGCAGCGCACTGGGAGCTCAGTCGTGACAACACCTGAGATTCATACCTGATTAACCGTCCAATTCCTTAATTTTTTTTGTTGCTGTATCTTAATGTGTTAGACTGAATTGAAGACTCAAAATTGCCCACAGGTATGAGTGTGTGTGCCCTGTGATTGGCCTGATTGACCTGTCCAGAGTGTGTTCCTGCCTTTCGCCCAATGCATGCTGGGATGGGCTCCAGCACCCCCCAAAGACCCTGACCATGATAAGCCGGTATAGAAAATGGATGGATATTTAATTATGAGCTAGTGCTGCACAGTTTAATTTATCTGCACAAAGTTCACCAGGGAGTCTGTAGCAGATTCCATTTAACATGACCATGTTTATGTGACATGAAATTTCAGCTGCCTGGTTGTTCTTCTGTCTCACCCCCAGCACCAGAACGGCATGTATGGCCTGCATCAGGACACTCACCACTTCAACTCATTCGATGGGGTGCAGAGCCTGCCCCTCCTGCTGGGACAGGCCGGGATCCGCACGGGTACGAGCCGGAACACTGCGACGCGCGCGTGACCGAACGTACCCACGCGCCACGGGGAGATTAGCCTGACGAGGCGCTCTTCGCTGGCGGTTTCTCTAACGTGTGCAGACGGGTCTCTCTAACGTGTGCTGACAGGTCTCTCTAAATGTGTTCTGATGGGTCTCTCTAAATGTGTGCTGACAGGTCTCTCTAAATGTGTGCTGACGGGTCTCTCTAATGTGTGCTGACGGGTCTCTCTAACGTGTGCTGACGGGTCTCTCTAACGTGTGCTGACGGGTCTCTCTAACGTGTGCAGACAGGTTTCTCTAACGTGTGCTGACAGGTCTCTCTAAATGTGTGCTGACAGGTCTCTCTGACGTGTGCTGACGGGTCTCTAACGTGTACTGACAGGTCTCTCTAAATGTGTTCTGATGGGTCTCTCTAAATGTGTGCTGACAGGTCTCTCTGACGTGTGCTGACGGGTCTCTAACGTGTACTGACAGGTCTCTCTAAATGTGTTCTGATGGGTCTCTCTGACGTGTGCTGATGGGTCTCTCTAAATGTGTTCTGATGGGTCTCTCTAAATGTGTTCTGATGGGTCTCTCTAAATGTGTTCTGATGGGTCTCTCTATCGTTTTACCACCAGCCATACCACCACGCACTCTGCTCCTGCCGAATGGCTGAAGCTAAGCAAGTGTGGGCTTGGTTAGCACTTGGATGGGAGACCACCAGGGAATACTGAGTTGCTGCTGGAAGTGGTGTTGGTGGGCCAGCAGGGGGCAATCTTCCCTCTGGTCAAATAAACCCCAATGCCCCAGTGCAGTGACGGGGACACTGTGCTGTAGGAGATGCCGTCTTTCGGATGAGACGTTAAACCAAGGTCCTGACTCATTGTGGTCATTAAAGATCCCATGACACTTATTGCAAAGAGTAGGGGGTTTCCCGGTGTCCTGGCTAAAATCCCAGATCTGGCTCTCACAAAAACTTGCCACCTAATCATCCCCTAATTCAATTGGCTAAAAAAATTGTCCTCTCCCTCCAGTGGAGCTGCTCAGTGGCCAACAATAGATGATTGTGGTTGTACTGGGCAGCTCCCGGGTGTGAATGTGTATGAGTGTGAAGCAGGGCGTTCCTGCAAAAGAGCATCCGTGTTCAGCGAACCTACCCTGGGTAAATAAAGGTTAAATAAAAAAATAAATAAATAAGGTGTGCTGACAGGTCTCTCTAACGTGTGCTGGCAGGTCTCTCTGACGTGTGCTGACGGGTCTCTCTGACATGTGCTGACGGGTCTCTCTAACGTGTGCTGGCAGGTCTCTCTGACATGTGCTGACGGGTCTCTCTAACGTGTGCTGGCAGGTCTCTCTGACGTGTGCTGACGGGTCTCTCTAACGTGTACTGACAGGTCTCTCTAAATGTGTGCTGACAGGTCTCTCTAACGTGTGCTGACGGGTCTCTCTAACGTGTGCTGGCGGGTCTCTCTAATGTGTGCTGACGGGTCTCTCTAACGTGTGCTGACGGGTCTCTCTGACGTGTGCTGGCGGGTCTCTCTAACGTGTGCTGGCGGGTCTCTCTAACGTGTGCTGACGGGTCTCTCTGACGTGTGCTGGCGGGTCTCTCTAACGTGTGCTGACGGGTCTCTCTGACGTGTGCTGGCGGGTCTCTCTTGTGTGGGCTCTCTCTCTGCAGGCATCATTGGTAAGAAGCACGTAGGCCCCGGTGCGGTGTACCCCTTCGACTTCGCCTACACCGAGGAGAACAATTCCGTGCTGCAGGTAGGCCGGAACATCACCCGCATTAAGCTGCTGGTCAGGAAGTTCCTGCGGGAGCAGCAGGAAGCGGATCGGCCCTTCTTCCTGTACGTGGCCTTCCACGACCCGCATCGCTGCGGCCACTCCCAGCCCCAGTACGGGCCCTTCTGCGAGAAGTTCGGCAACGGGGACAGCGGCATGGGACGCATCCCGGACTGGACCCCCCAGCACTACACCCCGGAGCAGGTCAAGGTGAGGGGTTCACCTGAGGCTCACCTAAGCCCTGCAGAACCGCTGAGACTAACTCTGCGGGTTTAACTCCAGTCCTGGAGGGGGCAGTGTCTGCAGGTTTAACTCCAGTTCTGGAGGGCCGCAGTGTCTGCAGGTTGAACTCCTGTGGCCAGGGGTGTTTTAATATGTATGTGGGGTGTTGTATTGTTGTATTTCTGAGCAGGTGCCGTACTTCATCCCAGACACCCCTGCAGCTCGGGCTGACCTGGCTGCTCAGTACACCACCGTCAGCAGGCTGGACCAAGGTGAGAGCACCGGCCACACCCACAGACCACACCCATAGGTTATAACCACCGGCCACACCCACAGACCACACCCATAGGTTATAACCACCGGCCACATCCACAGACCACACCCATAGGTTATACCCACCGGCCACGCCCACAGACCACACCCATAGGTTATAACCACCGGCCACGCCCACAGACCACACCCATAGGTTATAACCACCGGCCACGCCCACAGACCACACCCATAGGTTATAACCACCGGCCACACCCACAGACCACACCCATAGGTTATAACCACCGGCCACGCCCACAGACCACACCCATAGGTTATAACCACCGGCCACGCCCACAGACCACACCCATAGGTTATAACCACCGGCCACACCCACAGACCACACCCATAGGTTATAACCACAGACCACACCCATAGGTTATAACCACCGGCGGTCTCTCTGGTGTTGGGCAGGCATCGGGCTGGTTCTGGAGGAGCTGCGGGAGGCGGGGTTTGAGAACGACACCCTGGTGATGTACAGCTCGGATAACGGCATCCCCTTCCCCAACGGCAGGACCAACCTGTACTGGTCCGGCACGGCCGAGCCCCTGCTGGTCTCCTCCCCCGAGCACCGGCAACGGTGGGGTCAGGAGAGCCAGGCCTACGTCAGCCTGCTGGGTGAGCCCTGCGCCCGCACACCCGCACCAAACCCCCACATCCGCACCAAACCCCACACCAAACCCACACCCGCACCAAACCCCCACATCCGTACCAGACCCCACACCAAACCCACACCCGCACCAAACCCCCACATCCGCACCAAACCCCCGCACACCCGCACCAAACCCCCACATCCACACCAAACCCCCACATCCGCACCAGACCCCACACCAAACCCACATCCGCACCAAACCCCCACACCCACCCCAAAACCCCACACCCGCACCAAACCCCAGTACCAAACCCCAGCACCACCCCCCACAGACCCCCACCAGACCCCCCACACACACCAAACCCCAGTACCAAACCCACATCCGCACCAAACCCCCACATCCGCACCAAACCCCACACCAAACCCACATCCGCACCAAACCCCCACCCCCACCCCAAAACCCCACACCCGCACCAAACCCCAGTACCAAACCCCAGCACACCCGCACCAACCCCCACACCCACACCAAACCCCAGTACCAAACCCCAGCACACCCGCACCAAACCTCAGCACCTAACCCCCAAACACCCACACCAAACCTCAGCACCTAACCCCCAAACACCCACACCAAACCCCAGCATCAAACACCCACACCCACACCAAACCCCAGCACCCGCACCAAACCCCCACCTGCACCAAACCCCAGAACCCGCACCAAACCCACACCCGTATCAAACCCCACACCAAACCCCAGCACTCGCACCAAACCCACACCCACACCAAACCCCAGCACCAAGCCCCCGCACACCTGCACCAAACCCCCCCACACCCGCACCAAACCCCAGCACCAAGCCCCCGCACACCTGCACCAAACCCCCCCACACCCGCACCAAACCCACACCAAACCCCAGCACCAAGCCCCCGCACGCCTGCACCAAACCCACACCTACACCAAACCCACAGCCTGGCAAACTAGCCCTGTATCACGCCTGACAAACTCTCAGGTAACAAAAGATAACAATCAGAGGGTGACTCACCCAATCGTTTACAGATTACTGTCAACTGCAGATTACTGTCTGTTAAAAAACATCTATTCTGATCCGAATGACTCTTCCAAGCACAGATTGGTTAGTGACATGTTTTGATTAAAAATTTAGTTCTGTATGGAGTGTTTTCAAATTTGAACGACAACGGGACTTCAAACATAAGCTTTGTATTTGATTGATTGCCTTAGGCATTCACGCACCTTTATTCTAAAACCTAAATTGAATGCTGATTGAAAAATAACTGCAAAGATTAGCAGACACTGCGGCCCTCCGGGACTGGAGTTAAACCTACAGACACTGCGGCCCTCCAGGACTGGAGTTAAACCTGCAGACACTGTGGCCCTCCAGGACTGGAGTTAAAACTGCAGGCACTGCGGCCCTCCGGGACTGGAGTTAAACCTGCAGACACTGCGGCCCTCCAGGACTGGAGTTAAACCTGCAGACAATGCAGCCCTCCAGGACTGCTTAATGGCTTCGTTATTTTAGCTTCCACTGGAACCAGCACGCCATAACAAAAATTCACCACAAGGTGGGGCTATCTGACACATGTATCCCCGCCAGCTCTGGAGGATATGGAGTTTCATAACGTGTTCAAACAGAAAACTCTCATTGGTGAAGGTACTTAAAGCAGCTTTAGGGAACAGTGAAAGGTTGCCCCCTCCCTCCCTCCCTTCCTCCCTCCCTTCCTTCCTTCCTTCACAGTGCTGTTTTTGGGTAAGGTTGCCCCCCCCCCCCCCCCCTCACAGTGCTGCCTCTGTTGCCCTTGCAGATATCACACCCACGGTGCTGGACTGGTTCTCCCTGCCCTACCCGTCCTACAGCCTCATGGGGGGCGGCCCGGTGCGGTTGACGGGCAGGTCCCTCCTGCCGGCGCTGGCGTCCGAGCAGCCGTGGGACACCGTGTTCGGCAGCCAGAGCCTGCACGAGGTCACCATGTACTACCCCATGCGCGCGGTGCACCAAGGCCCCTACCGCCTGCTGCACAACCTCAACTTCAGGATGCCCTTCCCCATCGACCAGGACTTCTACGTCTCGCCCACCTTCCAGGACCTGCTGAACCGCACGCAGGCCGGGCGGCCCACCGGCTGGTTCAAGACCCTGCGGGAGTACTACTACCGGCAGCGCTGGGAGCTCTACGACGTCCGCGCCGACCCGGCCGAGGCCCGGAACCTGGCCTCCGACCCGGCCCTCCGCCCGGTCCTGGAGAGCCTCCGGGCCCGGCTCCTCAAGTGGCAGTGGGCGACCTCCGACCCCTGGGTGTGCGGCCCGGACGCGGTCCTGGAGGCCAAACTCACCCCGCAGTGCAGGCCGCTGTTCAACGGACTCTGACCACCGGAGATTTCCAGGGGGGCGGTTTGGGGAGGGGGGGGGGGGCCCCCGTTTTAAGTGGCTCTGGCTGGATCGCGGGGCGAAGGCCGTTTGTGTATTTTTATGTGGCCCGTAGCGGGAGTTTACAGTTAAAGCTGTTTGTGACCGTTAGGTTAAAGGCGTACTGGCCAAAGCTGCCGTGGTAACCAACATGGACCAATGAGACGGCAGTTTTGGACCTACCTGGTGGGTCTAAATCTGCTGGAGAATTGTTGGTGTCGTGAAAAATTCAGTAAATCTCCAAAAGAAAAGTAATTCTTAAGAACAGAAAAAAAAACTTGCACTTTTCCGCATTTACACAACATAGAGGTATAGTCCAGTGTGCTTTTGGTTCATCATTGTTCGCAGTTATAAGGCATTTAGCCTCCAGGCTAAAATGAACTGGATGGGAACTTTAAAAGTGTGTTTTAACACCCCATGTGTGACCACAGGACAATGTGCATGTCAAATATATATGCATTTTTGTGGAGCACTGTATTAGTAAAAACAACGTGAATTTTAAATTTGTCTAAATAAAATGTTATATTCCAGAGTTTTTGGCTTGTTTGTTTGTTAATATTGAGTTTACGGGTGAAAACTCACTAGTTTAATGAAGGCCTCGTATCTCTTTTTAGAAGTCTCGGTATGAATTTTCCCCTCGATTCGTTTTATCCACAGCAAAATAACATCTGCATTGGCTGCCCCGGGCTCAGTCACTATTTCACTGAATACTTGACTCACCCTCTAAATACACGCGCCATCAAGCTCTAGAGAATAACAACAACAACAAAAAACTATAACACCTCGATCAATTTCCCGGGTGCGTGGCAGAAAGATGTGACGTATTGACCTGATCCCTGTCCGCTACATATCGCTATCTGCGTTGCAGTAGGCCTGCATTTATAGATGTATGTCTTCTATTTACCGATTAACTGATTTACCGTGAACAGAATTTATAAACATTTAAATTGCACGTATTTTCCTCTTATATGAAAACATTTTAACAATATGGGTTATTAAAAGAAAATCTTACCATTTAGGCATTTTCCATATATTAACGATCTGATGTCTATTTTAAGGGATTAAAACGCCAAGGGAAGATTTGTTGGTAGTTTAGATTTGCAGAGTCTAATAAACGATGGTGCTCGTAAACAGACAAATAATCATTTTTCATTTGTTTTCCAGTGTGGTTGGGTGGCTTAGCGCAGGAAATTAACATAATTTAGAAATTTTGTCGAACTGAATTTCAATTCAGTCACTGTATTTACAATACAGATGCGCGTTTTCCATAGGCTCTTTGCGCCTGCAAAGCCTTTCTGTTGTATTTCAGTTGATGCTCTCTGTGCTCGCATAGTCTAATACCTCTGATTCAGGAGGAATGGTGGCTACCGTCGGAATTAAAATGGTTTCTAATCAGAGCTTCCTCAACTGGGAATGTAAACCAATCGATATTTCTTTAAAAGAAAGGCCAAATGACTTACAGACTTGCAACAACTCACTAAGAAAACTTCTAGTTCCAGTCTGATTTTAATATGACCGCTTATGCATTTTACACGGTCATTTGGCGAATATTTATATTTTTATATTATGTCTTGTGTTTTCCAGTACAACAAGACGTCATTCAGATACGCATCAACTATATGTCGCATATCTTTATGTGCAGAAAACTTAGGGGAGAGCGAAGAGTTAGGCTACTGTGAGTTTAGATTTTCACGGTCTTGATTAACCTAACATTCCAGTGAAGCCATAGCTGCTCGAAGAATCCATGTATTAGAGTTTATCTTACATTAGACAGTTTATCTTTCTCGGGAAAAACCTCACAAAGCGTAATATTTTCACATAAGAAAATAAATTATCCCATCTGCTCCAAAAATATTGGCATTTTTAATGAAACGTTAAGAGGAGAATAATAATTATATCTCTGGCGTGATAACGACGCACCGCCATTCTAAATTGTTTACAACGTCACGATACGGTTCAGCTATACCCTGAGATAATGGCAGTTGGCGAATCTCGTGCCTATCATTACGCATCAGTGAATAAATTACACTGGAAACGAGTTTTGGGCCACCCGGCTCTGTGCGTAAAATATCCTTCAGGAAGTATTTACTTTCTCCGTCCATAAACACAAGTTCGTGATGCTCACTGAGTCATATTTATTCAAGGCAGTCGGTCTGGCGATAAAAGGCCAACCAAACGCATGTGACAGTGTGCCCCCTCCCCCCTCCCAAAAAAAAAAAAAAAAAACTCAATTGATCAATTCAGATTGGTATTCTCTAGGGCGGAAATATGAATCATATTGTCGGATGAAGTTGACGAATGTGATCACCGTCACGATGTGTCTATAAAAGCATCGACATTTGGAACAAGACAACAAAAAAGATACCAGCATACCGAAAAAGAGTTCAGAGCGACCTGCAAACGCCGAGCAGCACGAAACTCAGATTTTAGCCATGGAGAGATCCGTCAGATTCGCTTTAGTGTTCGTGGCTATCTCCATGCTTATTTCGTACCATCCTACAGAAGCGTGGTATAAGCAAGCGACCGGTCCAAGCTACTACTCCGTTGGTAGAGCTTCTGGTCTGCTGTCTGGCATCCGAAGATCACCCTACGTCAGGAGATCCGAACCAGAATCGGTGTTGGACAGCGACGAGTCAGCGGCTAACAGTGTCCTTCCCGACCTGGGAAATCGACAGACCTCAATCCTGAAAACCATGGTAAGTGGATAAATCTTCCCCCAACTATTGCTGGCAGAAGTCTGGACAGCCGATTGACACTAGCGCGTGCGGGGCTTACTGTGTTACCAGGTTTGGACACCGATTAAAGGTATTTCGCACCTTCGATATGTTCTAACAGGACATGCCGAATGTGTATAGCCAAGTTGGGACTGGTTTAACAAATAACGGATTGTTTTGCCTGTCACCGGTCCATTATAAGACAAAGATCCATGTACAAAATATCTCTCGAAGCATTAGATACTGGTTGGTAGTAATAAAGTGTCTGTATAAAAGTTCAACGTGGAGAGCGAGCGCGTAAAAGCGCGTTTGGCACCCCTGCGGACGCTCGCGCTCGCGCTTCCCTAAGACACCATACAGACTGTATATAAAATGTATTCTTGGACGAAAAAAACTGTCTATAATGTCTTATTTAATAGTGAATCATGACAAAAAATTACATGAGTTTTTTTGTGTATTTAGTTTCTGAGCCAAACTAAACGCGAATGTCATTTCAAGTATTGCAATATATCGCTTTGAATTTTGTAAATGGAACAAATGCATTTTTTTCATGGGGTAAACCTGCTTGAAATTGGTTTAAAAAAATTGCTTTCATAAATGCAGCATTACCAATCATTTAAATAAAATGAATTCGCTTTCTTTCTCGTCATATATAGCTTTTCAAAAATCAGCAACCGTGAAAAGCTTGCTGGATGCTAATCATCCAGGACATAGTGAAATATATCGTCAAAAACATACATTTGTACATTTGCACACACGTAAATCAGCTTGAATAAAAGAAAAACAATCATAGTGTAAACAAGTGATGCCGGTGTACCTCAAGCTAAATTTGCAAAACCAACTATTTCAGTTTTTTTGTTTATTCTTTCTTTTTTACCCTTTAAAGAAGCATGTCCGTGCAGCACTGACAACCGTTTAATTTCTCAACAGGCTATATGTGTGAAAGACATTTCCCCGTATCTCCAGAGCTGCGAACTTGTTCAGGATGGCTCGAGCACGTTCCAGTGTAAAGCGGACGTGCTCCTCTCGCTCGACTCACAGGACTGCGCGAGCGCCTAATCCCCGCTATCATCGGGCGTATCAGAGCGGCAACGGAGCGTGACGGACCGAGGACACAGAATGTTTCATTTAAACGACAAAAAAAAAAAAAAAAAAAAAAAAAAAAATCCAAAGTGTTTGACGGATGTAATTTCTGTTTGAGCCCACCCCCCCATACCCCGTACCGCGCCAACCTATCGACTTTCTCTCTGTACCAACTGCCAAATGTATTAAAATGACCATACATAGTTTACTGCTGTGCAGAATTTCTCTAATATTCTCTTTTTTTTATTTATTAAAATGATTAATATACTGTAAACTGTGTACATTTGATTTATGTTCAGACAATGAAACTGCGATATTTATATATGTTCCTAACACCTCACTCATAAATAGGTCTCATGATTTGAGTTACATTTTTACACACGATGTATATTATGCGAATTCTTGTCACCAACCTCCCTACGTAAGTAAGTTCATTGAGAAGGTTCTTGAACACAGGATTCCATATAATATTAAACAATTAAAATAATACTTTAATATTAGTGCACAATTACACCTGGCCAAAACAAAATTGACTTCACATAAATCAAACGTGCGCACAGAGGGCTTTTCCATTCACAGTAACTTGATTTACAAAACCTCATTCGAAATGAGAAGCACGTTTCAATTTCAGTACTTATATATTTTAAAATACATATGCGACAAAATAAAATAGACCATCATACTGTGACGATGGTACAAAAAGGCACTTTTTAAGAACTTTCACACTCTCAGACGGAAAAAGGATACATCCCGACCTCCGATTCATACAAACCGTTATAGCCCTTTAACAGCGAATACTGGAAACCAGGTACCAAGACCGGGCATGCATCAAATCAAACGGAGCTTTCAGTTCCTCAGAGAAACCGAGCACGCGCCCGCGCGTGGTAATGAGACGTGCGGAGTGCGCATGGAGCGGCGGTCTACAAGACGGCACAAATCGTGAATTCGACTCAACATAAGTGTGTTAATAAATGAAACTCGTAAGACCTCGAAAGTGGGTGAAATTTCAGATGACCACGGTGTCTCAGAACAAAAGGACAATATCCAAACAGGAAGGGATCCAAGATGGAGCGGATGAGATGCTCCTCTTTTCTGGAAGGGCGAGGTGCCGGTTTGTAAGAACTGAAGCACTGGATAACCCTACTTCCCAGTAGTCCACTGACTCACTTCATACGAGAGCCGTAAGAAACATCAGAAAGAGCCATGGACACCCATTCCAACTACAAGTGCAACAAATAGCCTCAGCAATGGACCAAAACAAGCCTTGCAGCTGCTTAAAATATATAATTGCAGCACTCAACAGCCGCTCATAAAACATCTAAGGCCGCATTCTTCTTTATTCTACTGGTCATAAAACCCCGACAGCCCACGGCAAAGGACAAGAGCGTTCCGCCTGCCAACTCCCGCAGTCCCAGCTTTTCTTAATCCGTTACGAACCTTCACGGCTGCTCGTTTCAGGCATAAATGAACACTGAACACGAACGAGGCGTTATTACACCTCACACGGGTGGTTATGCAGGCATTATAAGCAGCCATTGCGAGACGTTATAAAGAACGCATTTCGGGAAGTGGTGTAGAAGTGTGCCGATGCTCGCACCAGTGGCTATGGCGACATGCCTTTCGGGAAAGGTGGCTGGGGGAGACGGTGGGGGTATTAATGATGCATAATAAATGGGTACGGGGGACACGGGAGGTGCCGGGGGCGGTGAGGGAGGTGGGGGGGGGGTGTCAGAGGAACCCAAATGGGAGCTTCATCACACACTATTCCTCTTATGAAAACACTGTCCTGTGAAGGCTTGTTAAGCAGTACCCCCCCCATCTCTTGGCAACAGGGGGCCAGGCCATTGCCTTGGCAACACATCAGTTGGCAACTCTGCCCAGTAACCAGGAAGACCTGTCAGTGGGAGGGGGAGGGGCCTTGACACCCCCCCCCCCCCCCCAGAAGAAACTCTGTCTACAAGGATCGGTGATCTTTAACAGAACAAAAGGACATAAATGAAATGCTTTCACCTGATTAAAAAAAACAACAGAAAAAAGTTATGCTTCAATTATGGCTATGTACTACATAATAAATACATACATTTTTATCACAAAGAGCTAAAGATCATCCAAAAAAAAAAGACGGAAAATATTTTTTAAAATTAAAAAATTTTAAATAATGCTGAATTAAAAAAAAATAATGAGCAAACACACACACACACACACACACACGTACACAGACACACACAGATAAACAAGAAAAACACACATAAGTGTTCTCCAGGTGCCATTAGTGATCCTGGGAATGAACCTTCACCGTACCACTCAGTCACCACGGCACTCAGTCGCCATGGCACCAAGCTCAGAGGAGAGACACTGCCTCCAGGTTTTCCTTGATGATGGTGTCCATGACGACCTGGAAGACGACCTGCACGTTGGAGGTGTCGGTGGCCGTGGTGAAGTGGTGGTAGACGAGCTTGCTGGGCGTGTTGTTGCGCGCCACGAACATTCCCGCGATGTAGCGGGCGGCGGCGTCCACGTCACAGTCCGCACCTGCCAGGGACAGGTGTGGGTCCAACAAATACCTCAGCCAAGCCACATTCATTAAGCCCTGCCCCCAAACATCATCATCCAATTCATTAGGCCACGCCCCCCCAAAGCAGTCTCCTCCCACTCTATACTGAACATCTTTCCTTAAGCCACGCCCCTAAATATAATCCTCCTATTCAATAGGCCGTACCCCCAATCTACCGTCCTCCCATTCATTAAACCACGCCCCCAAACCCGTCTCTTCCCACTCTGTCGTCGGCACCACTAGCCACACCCCCTCCAAAACTACCTTGGATCTTCCTGGATTAAAACAGCTTCTGGTTCAGCAGCCAGAGTATTGGCTCACAGCTTGGTACGCCATTTTAAGACTGTCACACTTCATTCATCATTTTTCTGTCACAAAAAAGGCTGCTCTAATATTTACCCCCCCCCCCCCCCCCCAACACATACCCAAAATAAACCAGAGCCACCCGAGTGTTTATGAGAAGCACTCAGCCTTCATAGCCAAGAATCCGCATAACCTTAAACCCCATGTCACATTGGGTTAGAAATACACAAGAATCACAAGACCCCAAGAAGAAAAGGATAAGGATTCACTACTTTACACCAATAACAGGCCATTGGCCCCATGAGTTATTTATAGGGCCTTCCAGAGAGAAGACCGATTTCTGATTCTGTTGGGGGGGGGGGGGGTTGTGCATAAATAAGGTGAATAAGTCAGAGACGTGGGCGCCCCCAACATTTAAATTCGAATGATCATGGCAGGGGGGTGGGGGGGTGGGATGGTTGAGGCTCACTCATATCTCTCTACTGATTGTGGCTGACGGTGATGTGTATCCAGGGAAACGCAGGATATGACAAGACTGAATGTACATCTCCATAAGCACACCTCAACTTTACCTTGGTGTTTACACTTCCACATTTACAGGGCTGCCAAGCCCTGTTCCAGGAGATCTACCACCCTGTAGGTTTTCATTTCAACCTTAATTTGGCACACCTCATTCTACTGATTAGCAGCTCAAACAAGATCTCTAGCTGATGAATGAGGTGTGCTTTGTTCGGGTTGGAGTGTAAACCTACAAGATGGTAGATCTCCAGAAAAGGGTTGGGCAGCCCTGCTTTAGCTGTTGAATGAGGTGTGCTTTGTTAAGGTTGGTGTGGTAAATGGATGGTAAATGGACTGCATTTATATAGCGCTTTTATCCAAAGCGCTTTACAATTGATGCCTCTCATTCGCCAGAGAGTTAGGGTTAGGGCAGCCAAGGACACTGCTCCAGCCGGGGTTTGAACCGGCAACCCTCCGACTGCCAGACAATCACTCTTACCTCCTGAGCCATGTCGCCCCTAAAATATGTGAAATATACAAGATGGTAGATGTCCAGGAACAGGGTTGGGCAGCCCTGCTCTAGCTGTTGAATGAGGTGTGCTTTGTTAGGGTTGGAGTGTAAACCTACAGGATGGTAGATCTCCAGGAACAGGGTTGGGCAGCCTGCTCTAGCTGTTGAATGAGGTGTGCTGTGTTAGGGTTGGAGTGTAAACCTACAAGATGGTAGATCTCCAGGAATAGGGTTGGGCCCCACTCTCTGACCCACAGGCAGGGGAGACACACTGCTGGACCCCCACGGCCTGGTGCAAACGAGCTCGGCCAGCAATCAATTCATATGAAAATACTGGGGTTGACATGTCTCCCTGTCTGCCCACCAAAACCTACGCGTACGCGGTTCTACCCGTTCCCAGAAAGACCGCCCCAGGGGCTCACCTCTGAACTGGGGGAGGTACAGGCGCAAGTGCCGTCCAGAATGCAAGATCTTCTCCTGGAACAGATCAATCTTATTCATGAATAAGATCTGAAAAGAAAGAAAGAAAAAAAAAAAATAAATAATTCACACTTTCATTACGAACGTGCGTTTTTGATGGGGCCCATCCATAAGCCGGAACAGCATCTTAAAGTGTTACATCACGATCTGGAGTTTTTTGGGATTCTTTCAGTTTGAGTGTATGTTTTTGTGTGCAATGAAGGATACTTCACAGAAAGTGAACTATTCCTGTAGCAAGAAGAGGAGGGAATGTTGTGAATTAGTGAAAGTGCTTTTTCATTTTGGGTTTGGAGTAAAACCTTTTTTTTTTTTTGTTTTTTTAAGGAGTGGTTCTGGTAAAAGCACAGGCTTTAGGGTACACACTTTCCATGGATACATCGCTAAAATAAAATCACAACACTGAGAAAATCAGGTAAAAGCACAACATCTACTGAAGATGTTGCTGCTTTATTTATGGGATGAAATATACTGGGCCAATGTGACCACCCCCTTCCAAGAATGTTCCTTTGCCGATTGACGTATTCTCTAAATGACGGTTTATAACTGTAGGAAAAATGTTTTTTTTTTTTGTGATGGGGGGTTAAACACAAAAACCGCCATTTCAGGTAAAATGGTAAAACATGTACGCACGTGAATGCCCTGAAGTAAACGCTGCTGGTCTGTACTTTGGTCTCATGTTAGTTTTTTGATCTCAAACAGTCAAAAGCAATGAACCTTCGCTCTACTGTCGCTACACAAGGGCACTGCATGAAATGAAATAGACAGAATGAAGAAGACAGACACAAAAAAAATAACTTATTAAACACCTCATTAAAACGGAGCGGGTCGGCCAGAAAGGGAGAAATGTTGGTCGGACTGGCCACGCCCCCTGGCTTAACGAGGTAATCAGCGTCCGCTCCGTGTAAAGGCTTCACAGTAATTTGTCTCCCCGCTGATGACTGAAACGGCTCCATAACGGGCCAAACAGGCTCAATTAAACACGAGCTCGTCACACACCTTTAAACAGAGACTCGCGCTCGCCCAGCCGATTTCACCCCCACGCACTCAGGGCACGGCTCGCATGCTAAGCGCTGACGAATGGGGGGGGGGGGGGGGGGGGGGGGGGGGGGGGGGGGGGGGATTAGGACGCGCGCCGCAGCGAGCAGGTAGCCACCGTCTTTAATGACCGCGCGGCAGAGCGGCTGGCGGGAGAGGTGACAGAGGGGGAACAGACAAGCGGCTGGGATCCGAGGAAGACTCCGGCTCCTGGCTGTGCGGGACACCTCGGCAGGGTCCGTTACCCAAACAGCCATCTCTCGACAGGTGAAGGGGGAGATGGGGGTCCATTACCCAAACCGCCGTCTCTCGACAGGTGAAGGGGGAGATGGGGGTCCGTTACTGAATCGCCATCTCTCGACAGGTGAAGGGGGAGATGGGGGTCCATTACCCAAACCGCCATCTCTCGACAGGTGAAGGGGGAGATGGGGGGGGTCCGTTACCCAAACCGCCATCTCTCGACAGGTGAAGGGGGAGATGGGGGTCCGTTACCCAAACCGCCATCTCTCGACAGGTGAAGGGGGAGATGGGGGGTCCATTACCCAAACCGCCATCTCTCGACAGGTGAAGGGGGAGATGGGGGGGTCCATTACCCAAAAAACAACGCCATCTCTCGACAGGTGAGGGGAGATGGGGGTTACCCAAACCGCCATCTCTCGACAGGTGAAGGGGGAGATGGGGGGTCCATTACCCAAACCGCCATCTCTCGACAGGTGAAGGGGGAGATGGGGGCAGAGGTACACGCCGCACCGCCACACCAAATCTGTACCGTAAGTCCAACCAGTCCAGCCCAGCGGCTCACCGTTACCGCCGCTGACAAACTACCATCGTACGCGGCTTTCACAGGCAGCCCGCGGGCGCCCAATCGACCAGCGGGGGTCGCTAGAGAGCGATGAAACTCAGAACCCAAACGGTCTGAGCCCTCCCATATCCGAGGCGATGCGATTGCCGATTCTGTATTGCCCAGCGGGACAACCGGCCACAGCTGGGCAGTGGCATGGTCCGGATTTAAAACAAGGCCACGGGGTACATCCTTGCGCCGAAATGACCCATCGTCGCATAAACGTGCTTCAAAAAATATGATGCAAGTGACAACCAAATGGTGTAGGTTGCCTAGCAAGTGCATAAAAATGAGCAATCAATTCCACATATTAAATACATGCGTGCAAATACATGTATCAAATACGTGCTTTGTCCAGTCCCTGGCAGTTGCCTGAGTGTTGCTGCCACACAGAAGAGGACTCGTTTCAGCCTTAAACAGTGGAGTCAGATGCTTTTGATAAGCCCTTCCTGTGGGTCTCAGCACGCCAAGACAGTCATCAAACATTCATGAAGGAAGAATTTATCCGGATTATTCCGAAGCCGTGCTGGAGTTAGCGGGATGAAGACCGAAAGCTTACCATCGAGGTACTTCTGAAGAAAACGTTATTGCAGATAGAGGCGAAGAGTTTTAAGCTTTCCTGCAGACGGTTCTGTGGAAGAAACAAATTCAAAAGAACATTAGAACACACAAAATATTTCCACAGGTTTTCACAAGTGCTATGAAAACAGATGTGTGAAAAATTAAATCCATTTCACTGAATTCTGATACTTGAAGGTTGTAAATTCATATGCAACTTCGATTTGACAGGGTAATTTTATTCCCAGACTAATTAAAGAAGGCAGTCAGTGGCGATTCGAGCAGGAGGCAGTCAGTGGTGATTTTAGCAGGAGGCAGTCAGTGGTGATTTTAGCAGGAGGAATGCAGTTAGTGGTGATTTTAGCAGGAGAATCCAGTTAGTGGTGATTTTAGCAGGATGTAGACAGTGGTGATTTTAGCCCCAGACAAACTACAGGATGCAGTCAGTGGTGATTTTAGCAGGGGGCAGTCAGTGGTGATTTTAGAAGGAGGCAGTCAGTGGTGATTTTAGAAGGAGGCAGTCAGTGGTGATTTTAGCAGGATGCAGTCAGTGGTGATTTTAGCAGGAAGCAGTCAGTGGTGATTTTAACAGGAGGCAGTCAGTGGTGATTTTAGAAGGAGGCAGTCAGTGGTGATTTTAGAAGGAGGCAGTCAGTGGTGATTTTAGCAGGATGCAGTCAGTGGTGATTTTAGAAGGAGGCAGTCAGTGGTGATTTTAACAGGGGGCAGTCAGTGGTGATTTTAGAAGGAGGCAGTCAGTGGTGATTCGAGCCCGCGGGGGTCTGACCATAGACGGGTCCTCCACCAGAGTCATGTCATAGCCACTGAGTGACACGACAAACAGCACGGCCCGCACATCCTCGAAGCAGCCGATCCACTTCCTGCGCTCTGTCCGCTGCCCGCCCACGTCATACATCCTGCCCACAGACAGACAGACAGACAGAGAGACGACAGGGAGACAGACAGGCAGGCAAGCAAGCAGACAGACATACAGACAGACAAACAGAGAGACGACAGGGAGACAGACAGGCAGGCAGGCAAGCAGACAGACATACAGACAGACAGACAGACAGACAGACACACAGACAGAGACAGGACCATTACAGAAAATATATATACTGAATACATGTTAAAGAATCTTCACAATGTGTGGAAACATGCATAATACACTGCTGTGATGCAGGCTTATCTTTATATTACAGGAACATTTTCTTATAATTCTCTCAATTTCGTATTTACTAATGAAAGAAACTTAGGCACACAGGGATTCACTGCAGGTGTCCGTAATAACTGTGTTGTCAGGAGAACGTTATCAGAGCATTAATGCAGCTGGACACATCCAAAGGTACTTACACAGCTACATTTTACGCACCCAACATGTTTGTACAGCTGAATATTTCACTGAAACAATTCAGATTAAATACCTGAGTCAAACAAACAATGGCAGTGCCCCACCTGGGAATCAAACCTGCACACCCGCAGTCGGGGCACAGACCTTCAGAAAGCAGACTGTGGGCCCATCCATGCACAATACAGGAGAATTAACAAGCTGAGCCACCCAGGAAGCCCCACAAATTTATTTAAATCTAGACCTTCCCTAAACAGTCATCTCCTTTCCTTTTTATTACACGCAGTTTTTTTTTCGTATTTTATTTAATAAATGCGATACTAAATGCTACAGTGACGTCATCGTAAGCTTAAGCACATACAATAAAGTAACGAACATCTGCCCACCATACACCACCTGTCCCTAAACAAATCCATGATTCAAACACAGCTGACAACCGTGTGTTTTTTTTTTTTCTTCCTGAGAACCACGGGAACCGGTTACAACCACGAAGGCACAGCTGGGGCAAAACAAGAGAGTAATTACTGCCAGGGGATCCAACGCACAACGTCGCCACACGAGGCACATCTGACCAGACGACGGGCCGGCCTTCCGATGCCAATACCCTAAACGAGCTCTTTAACGCTCACCGGCTAAAAGTCTACCGCGGGGGGGATGGGGGGGGGGGGGGGAGGGGCAGCAGAGATGATTAAAGCCACATCATCCGAACACAAATGACAAGCACAGCGGCGAAGCGCGTCCAAACCAGCCCAGGATTAAACAGCTCCTCACACGCGTCTTTTCTCACGTGTGCACACGGCCGCTTGTTTTTAAATCGCCACGTCGGTTGGCTGTTCGTCTTCGTAGTGATTCAAAAATGATTTCATCCGTTAGTCTAGTAACTCACAGCATGGGCTTGCGCCGGGCTACGTCGCTCATCTGCTTTTGAGACGAGATCCCTCAGGAGCACCGAGTGTCTAAGGCCTCTTTAGAGGCAGAATTTTGCAGTCACGGCCCTATCCATCAAAATTTAAAAAACGCAATCACTAAAAATGATCTATTTTTTAAACTGGCTTTTAACCAAGTGATATTTCTTCTTTTTTATTTAAAAAAAAAAACAATTTTTAACTTTCCCTTTCAATCTTTTAATCTTTTATCCCCTGCAGTGGAAATCACTTCGACGTACATTTACTTGTTAAAAATACGTTATAAATACAATTTTGATTTGTTGATTAATTAACTGATGAACAGACCCACGCCTCCGTTTCTGAGGTAAACGGCAGCTGTGATGGACATGCGTGCCATTCGGTAGGGAATTCTCGTGGACAGCAACCCGATATTTACCAAAAAAAAAAAAAGTATTTCTCGAGCGTGACTCTCGCTGACCACAATCCCCCTAACTCCACCGGCCACTGAAAGGAGGAAGGTGTTACACACTAAATGGGAACCAACTTTCAATTTCCTACTTGATTATTTCTTTCAGGGGAGAAAATATCCTCCCCCCCCCCCCCCCCCCCCCCCCGGTCCTATAGCTATCTGTGCTTCAATCCCCCCACTTCAGGGTCTGTGTCTTTTATTTATTTCGTGTGCAGCCGGAGGGCGGTGTGTGAGCTGGGCTCGGTGCCATTACCTGGGCTGTTGATACAGCAACACAAACAGCACGAGCTGATGAAACCACTTTCGGCGGCGGCGGCGGGGGGGGGGGGGGGGGGTAGCGGTTGAATATCATTCCTCCGCCATGAGATGAAAAACAAATAAAAAGCCTAAATTGGCCCATTCTCCTTCAGACTTCTAAGAACCAAAATTTCAAGAGATACCCCGCAGCGCAGGCGTCTCAGTCCCCTCCTTCCCGGTCACATTCTTGTGTAAGCGTAAGGGGGAGCGCAATGAGGGAATTGTGATCTGCCACCACAGATATGCAGATTTTGGGTCTTTCCCCCCCCCCCCCCCCCCAGAAATCGCGTAATTATTCTGCAGATGCAGAATGACCGGAGGCCGGTGGTGTTCCGTTACGCCTGGGGGTCGCGGGCCGTTAAATTAGCAGCCGTGCCCGCGACTCGCCCCCCCCCCCCCGGGCTGCTCTCGGCCCTCCGTCAGCGACGCGATCATCCGCGCCTTTAAATGATGAAAATCGGGGTTCGCCCGCCCCCCTTTGCGGAGGGTCAGAAGGGACGGTCCCGGGCGCCTCGGGTCCGCGCGCGACTCCGGACCCCCGCCGAAAAACGCCGCTTTAGGGGAAACGTTCCGGAACGCTGAATTTTAGGGAGCGCGTCGTCGGGCCGGGCGTGGCCACGGATCTGACCGCCCCTGCTCTGACGGGGGGCTGCCCTGACCCCGCGGAACCTCAGACATTATCAAACCGTAACGGTAACCGTCGGTAACCATCGGTAACCATCGGTAACCGTTGGTAACCATCGGTAACTGTCAGTAACTGTCAGAGCGCGGTAAAGATCTCCAACTCTGCAGACCCAAGCTAATGATCTCTGATTGTCACAGACCGAGCCGGGGGGGGGGGGATCCAAAACATTAGCCACAATCCTGGCACACCGTTAGAGGTGGATCGTCGCCGAAAGTCACCCTGTCACATTAAGGCAAGGACCCAAACAAAAACTACGCTTCAAAGCCAGAGCGCGGAGTCAAAACAGCGTGCCGTGCACTCTCCTTGCGCCGGTGTTGCCACGGCTATGTCCATGAGAGAGAGAGAGAGAGAGATGCTTGACATGCAAGACATTTTCTGAGGTAACATAAAAATGGCGTTTGAAATCTGGAAACTTAGCGACAAGGAGGAACCCAAATATAGAGGGGGAGCACATCCTCTGGTGTCCAGAGTTTAAGATAAACAGCTACAATTAAGGTTAAATGTGAACAGGGAGGCAAGGGGGAATCTATCACAGCAAACAGAAAAGGTGGTTGGTCAGATTACAGCCTGAGGCATGAGACTAGCTGGTGAAATAGTCTGAGCCGAGAAAACATTAACATGCTTTTAGTATGCTAATATGCAGTTCAGAAGAGCAGAGCATTCCGTAGTAATTGATATTATTACTTTTTAATCGACAAGATGGCTCCCGGGGAAATGCATGAATGATAAGCAGGCGTCCGAGCGAGCGAGGTAGGGCTCTTTCACTCCAGCAGAGCCTCACGGGCACGAGGCATCCGCGCGGACAAAACGCCGCCATTTTCACAGCACGCAGCTGTCCGGCTCTGCATGTCAACGCGCCTACGGGGGCGACACAGCTCAGGAGGTAAGAGCGGTTGTCTGGCAGTCGGAGGGTTGCCGGTTCGATCCCCCCGCCCTGGGCGTGTCGAAGTGTGCCTGAGCGAGACACCTGACCCCTAACTGCTCCCAGCGAGCTGACTGGTGCCTTGGCACGGCTGCGCTATATAAACGCAGCCCATTTGCCTGCGAAACGCTGCGTCTGCGCAGGCTGCAGAGGAGGAGGACACAGGCGTCGACTGCACCGACACGGGAAGCTCGAAAACAGTACGCAAGCGCTTCCTGCTCCACGGCGGCCATTTTGGATGAAACCCTTCCCATCCCTGGAGGACTACAGCGCCACACACTGGAACAGAGCCTTAACAGACACCAGACCGTGGGGTCCATCCACACACTGGAACAGAGCCTTAACAGATACCAGACCATGGGGCCCATCCACACACTGGAACAGAGCCTTAACAGATACCAGACCATGGGGTCCATCCACACACTGGAACAGAGCCTTAACAGATACCAGACCATGGGGCCCATCCACACACTGGAACAGAGCCTTAACAGATACCAGACGATGGGGTCCATCCACACACTGGAACAGAGCCTTAACAGATACCAGACCGTGGGGTCCATCCACACACTGGAACAGAGCCTTAACAGATACCAGACCATAGGGCCCATCCACACACTGGAACAGAGCCTTAACAGATACCAGACCATAGGGCCCATCCACACACTGGAACAGAGCCTTAACAGACACCAGACCGTGGGGTCCATCCACACCACTGGAACAGAGCCTTAACAGAGATCTCTATTGGGGTCACCCTTCCATGGGCAAGGAAAGGACAATAAGGAGAAGAAAAAAAAAAAAAAAAACCTTTTTCATCAAAATATTGTTTGGAAAAAATAAAACATTACGGTGACCTTTATCGCAGAATTGTATATGTTTGTTTGAGAATAAACAATAGGAAATAAAGGTGCAGTCCTGCGCACCCTATTTCCTGTTCCCCACGTCCCCCCGTTTTGCTTAACCTACAGCACACAAAAGCGAGGGGAACCTCAAGCGCTCATTCTTTTTTGGCTTTCACTATGTTTTATTATTTATTTATTTATTTATTGTTGTGAAGTACACCCAATCCACCTCCGCTCAAAACAAAATGTCAGGTTGTAATGGCCATTCCGACACCAGCTGAGGCTTCCCCACGGTCCTGCACCGCTGCCCCCTGGGGGCTCAGTGTGGTAATGCGGTGCAATGGTCAAAAACAGGGATGCTCAGATTGGACCCTCGAGGTCAACAGTACTGCTTGTTTCCTTCCCTTCCCATCAGGATCGATTTATACCTGGGACTCCAGGCCAGTTAAATCAATTAATCAGGGTGATTAATCAATAAATTAACTGTCAGGTAGAAAAGAAAATTGGCAGGACTACGGGCCTCAATAGACAGATGTGAGCATCTCTGGTCTAACAAGTCAATAAAAAATGAAAAACAACATTTTTAATGGATAGCCAATAGGGCTCTGAAAAGATGCTGGTCAGGCCTATCACACCACCTGGACCAAACCAGGAGTATGAAACACATTTAGACTTTCAAAAAGCATCTGATAAAGTGAGACACACAAGACACTCTTTGTCAAAATTAAATCAGCAGGAATTACTATACTACTATTTTTCATTAGTGTCTATTTGGAGAGTTACTTGTGTGTGAAAATTGCGTGGTTGAATACAAAAGTAACTGTAGTAAGCATGATATCTGAGCAAGGTATTGTGGGAAGTGGAGTCCCACAGGGGTCAGTGATGGGACCGTCTTTCCTCTACTAAAACTAATGATCTTTATGGAGTTCTTTAAGTAGTCTGATGGAGTTTACAGACAATACAAAATTCAAGCAATCATGAAATACCATTTCTGAAGTTGGAATCTAAAAAATTACTCCCAGAAGATTTAAACAGATGGCAAATGCCACTAAATACAGCCAAATATCAGGTTCTGCAAGGGGGATTTTATTAAGGAGAGCCAACAGTTCTCCTTCCTTTAGTTTTATTTATTGTTTTCCTTATTCTGAGGGGGGAAAGCAGGGAGGTAGATGGGATCACGAGGAGCCGCGGCAGGGGACCGGCCCCTCTGCCACGCGGGGGGGGTCTGGCCTCCCGAACGGTGCGTCCCGCGCCTCTCACCAGGAGCGGGAACCGCCAAATTCATAAATATGTATCGTGAGCTGCGGCATCCAAAATAGCGCACGGACAAAATCAGATAAGCAGAGTTTTCAATAAGACGGCCGAATAAAACCAGGATGGATTTTCCATTTGAATGTAATAATCCCGACCTTCTGGGGGGTTTCGATACACCCCTTATCGCACCGCAGCTCCAAACTTTAAGGCTTTGAGCGCCAGTGTCTTAGTTCCCCCTTAATTAAATTCTTTTAACGAATTTACTTCTGATGCAAATCACAAACTCCAAGGGTATACAGCTCATTTCGGCACACATTCAAATCCACATTTACCCATTAACAAATTGAATAGGCGTGATAATCTGAAGGAGGCGATTAGGCGCTCCCTTGCCACGGCGCATTTGGCTAATCGCCACGGGCGCCAGCGGGTCCCAAGGACCGCGCCCACGAAACGGCCACTTCAACGCGGAGTCTGAAAATCTCCTGTGTATTTCAAACGAATGAATTAACGGGGGGTGAAATGATGGGAACCAACCAACCAACCAGGCCCGCCGTCCTATTTTCCTCACGCGCTTTCCTTTCTGAAGGATTATATGACATCATAACAAACCATAAAAATGCGCATTATGTCCATCAGAGGCGGCACGCGGGTCCGGGGGGCCGGAGGACCGCGCGGTCACAAATGAAACCGCAGCCCATGAAAAAATCACGACGCTGCCGGAGGTGCTTCAATTTACTGCCGCTCGTGAAAGCGATTAAAATGCGCTAAAATAAATGGGGTTCAGACCCGAGAGGGGGCGGCTGAGGCGGGCGTTACCGCAATAAGAGAGAGAAAGAAATCAACATTTCGGCGGTTCCTTTATCGCCGCGCTCGTCCCGTATCGCGCGCCGAAAGTCGGGCTCTCGGTGTTTTTCCGCGCCTCACGGCGTTAACGGCTTCCGCCGCTTATTTCAGGAGCGCGTCGCTGTAATGCCGCATTACAATTCAAATGGCAGACATGCCACCGTGTGGAAAATTACACTGCAACAGCCCTGTCGTCTGTGACATTGTTACAGAACAATGAATCCACAAAGTCACATTTATTGGCCACAGGACCCAAAGTCAAGATCACGGCACAGGCAGCCCCTATATATATATACATATATAAATATATATATACTTTCATTTTTAGTTTTATGTTATGCCAAAAAAACTTCAACGTTTCTTTTCTTACTGTATTTGAATTATGAAAACATTTGAGCTATTCTTGAGTTAAACCTGAAGACACCACGTTCCTCCAGGACTGGAGTTAAACCTGCAGACCCTGTGGCCCTCCAGGACTGGAGTTGAACCTGCAGATACTGCAGCCTTTCAGGACTGGAGTTAAACCTGCAGACCCTGTGGCCCTCCAGGACTGGAGTTAAACCTGCAGACGCTGCAGCCCTCCAGGGCTGGAGTTAAACCTGCAGACACTGCAGCCCTCCAGGACTGGAGTTAAACCTGCAGACACTGCAGCCCTCCAGGACTGGAGTTAAACCTGCAGACACTGTGGCCCTCCAGGACTGGAGTTAAACCTGCAGATGCTGTGGCCCTCCAGGACTGGAGTTAAACCTGCAGACATTGAGGCCCTCCAGGACTGGAGTTAAACCCGCAGACACTGTGGCCCTCCAGGACTGGAGTTAAACCTGCAGACGCTGTGGCCCTCCAGGACTGGAGTTAAACCTGCAGATGCTGTGGCCCTCCAGGACTGGAGTTAAACCTGCAGACATTGAGGCCCTCCAGGACTGGAGTTAAACCCGCAGACACTGTGGCCCTCCAGGACTGGAGTTAAACCTGCAGACACTGTGGCCCTCCAGGACTGGAGTTAAACCTGCAGGCACTGTGGCCCTCCAGGACTGGCGTTAAACCTGCAGATGCATTGCGGCCCTCCAGGACTGGAGTTATACCTGCAGACGCTGCATATCTCCAGGATCTGAGTTAGAGATTACTGGTGGCGACATAAATCATCTCTGAGTTTTCAGGACAGTTAAAAGTCAACCACCTGGTCTTCAGGTAAGAGACAGAGATACAGTTTAAAGTCAACCACCTGGTCTTCAGGTAAGAGACAGAGATACATTTTAAAGTATCTCTGTCTCTTGCCTGAAGACCAGGTGGTTGACTTTAAACTTTATCTCTGTCTCTTACCTGAAGATCAGGTGGTTGACTTTAAACTAGGTCTCTGTCTCTTACCTGAAGACCAGGTGGTTGACTTTAAACTTTATCTCTGTCTCTTACCTGAAGATCAGGTGGTTGATTTTAAACTAGGTCTCTGTCTCTTACCTGAAGACCAGGTGGTTGACTTTAAACTAGGTCTATGTCTCTTACCTGAAGACCAGGTGGTTGACTTTAAACTGCGTCTCGATGACCCCGGTCGTCCGCAGTCGCACCCTCAGCACATCCATCTCGGTGGGTATGTACTCGGGCGAGATGATCCGAGTCATGTTCTCAAAAAAACTGCAGAAAGAGAGAGAGAAAGCGAGGGAGGGAGAGACAAAGAGAAGGATGGAACGAGAGATAAGAGAGGAAGGAGAGAAGGGGGGAAAGGATAGGGAGAGAGGAGGAAGGAAGGGAGGGAGGGAGGGAGAGAGAGAAATCATAAAACAGATCCTGACACAACCCTGTCCAAGTGATTTCAGCCAGGCCGTTGATAAAGAGCAGAAAAGGTTAACCAGAGAACAGTCTATGTGATCAGTGTTAGGGGACAGACAGGCTGTGTGATCAGTGTTAGGGGACAGACAGGCTGTGGGATCAGTGTTAGGGGAGAGACAGGCTGTGAGATCAGTGTTAGGGGACAGACAGGCTGTGTGATCAGTGTTAGGGGACAGACAGGCTGTGTGATCAGTGTTAGGGGACAGACTGGCTGTGTGATCAGTGTTAGGGGAGAGACTGGCTGTGTGATCAGTGTTAGGGGAGAGACTGGCTGTGTGATCAGTGTTAGGGGAGAGACTGGCTGTGGGATCAGTGTTAGGGGAGAGACTGGCTGTGTGATCAGTGTTAGGGGAGAGACTGGCTGTGTGATCAGTGTTAGGGGACAGACAGACTGGCTGTGTGATCAGTGTTAGGGGAGAGACTGGCTGTGTGATCAGTGTTAGGGGACAGACAGACTGGCTGTGGGATCAGTGTTAGGGGACAGACTGGTTGTGGGATCAGTGTTAGGGGACAGACAGGCTGTGGGATCAGTGCTAGGGGACAGACAGGCTGTGGGATCAGTGCTAGGGGACAGACAGGCTGTGGAATCAGTTAGGGGACAGACAGGCTGTGGAATCAGTTAGGGGACAGACAGACTGTCGGATCAGTGCTAGGGGACAGACAGACTGGCTGTGTGATCAGTGCTAGGGGACAGACTGGTTGTGGGATCAGTGTTAGGGAACAGACAGGCTGTGGGATCAGTGTTAGGGGACAGACTGGCTGTGTGATCAGTGTTAGGGGACAGACAGGCTGTGGGATCAGTGTTAGGGACAGACTGGTTGTGGGATCAGTGTTAGGGGACAGACAGGCTGTGGGATCAGTGTAATCAGTTAAGTCAGCTGATAACACCGTCAATACATCCGATTATGATAACAGTACAGAGGACTATGCTGACAGTACAGCGTACCATGCTAACAGTACAGCTGAATATGGCCCCAATATAGGTGAATATGCTGAAGGAAACGGTCTTTAAAAAGAAAGCTAGAAAACTTGTCCTGGACTCGGCAAGCGTGGATAACAGCTCCTGGCACAGTTGCCACTGTTTGTTTGCTCCCGGTGGCGGCACAGAGTATTCCCAGGCCAAAAAAAAAGCACCCAGAAGCTGATAATGGAAAAACTGCCCAGGCCTGCGGCTAGGCTAAGCTAGGCTAAGCTAGGCTAGGCTAGGCTAGGCTAACGCTGGGACCAATTAAAAACAAGCTGCGACACGCGGCAGCGACGCGCGTGAGGACCGAGGGACCGAGAGGCGTGAACGCTTTCACCCCACCCATCAGCACGAGGAGCACAACACAAGAGAGCGCTAGAGGAGAGAAGGAGAGGGGAACAGAGGGAGAGAGAGAGGTGGAGGAGTGAAAGAGAGGGGGGATAGAGGGAGAGAGAGAGGTGGAGGAGTGAAAGAGAGGGGGACAGAGGGAGAGAGAGAGGTGAAGGAGTGAAAGAGAGGGGGATAGAGGGAGAGAGAGAGGTGGAGGAGTGAAAGAGAGGGGGATAGAGGGAGAGAGAGAGGTGGAGGAGTGAAAGAGAGGGGGGATAGAGGGGAGAGAGAGAGAGAGTGAGGAGTGAAAGAGAGGGGGATAGAGGGAGAGAGAGGTGGAGGAGTGAAAGAGAGGGGGGATAGAGGGAGAGAGAGAGGTGGAGGAGTGAAAGAGAGGGGGATAGAGGGAGAGAGAGGTGGAGGAGTGAAAGAGAGGGGGGATAGAGGGAGAGAGAGAGGCCGAGGAGTGAAAGAGAGGGGGATAGAGGGAGAGAGAGGTGGAGGAGTGAAAGAGAGGGGGGACAGAGGGAGAGAGAGAGGAGGAGTAGTGAAAAAGAGGGAGGGAGAGCGAGAGAGCAAGAGAGAGATAGAGGGAAGGAGGGACAGAGAAGCGAGAGAAGGAGGGAGAAGGGGGGGATGAGTGCAGAAAGAGAGATGGAAAAATGGTGGGACAGAGGGGGGAGACAGAGGGCAGGTGTCTCGAGTGGGGGT
>CM045884.1:76254630-76257130 GCA_025169545.1 Anguilla japonica
AAATCAGCAAACACAATGTCGCGAAAAGGCTTAGGACCAAGATGACGATATTGAAACTAAATATTCTAACGGCGGTTTTTGGAATCCACACAGAAAAAAAATGCGGGGAAAAGTGCCTAAAAAGGTACAAATGCCTGAGGTGTAGCGCTTATAGGTGCATTCAAAAACACCCATAGCCAGCAATGCATAGTTAATGCGTACCTTTGTTAGTAAAAGGTACTTATTAGGAGCCAAATACAACATTATTGTACTTTCAAAGGTGTACATTTAGAACATTAGGGGCGTGGAGGGGGCTGAATTCCTGTGAATTCTAAGGCGGAAAACACTTCAGACTACTGATCAGTAAGTATAAACCAGTCACAACATGAAATCCCTGTCTTTCAGAGACCAGTAAATTATTATCTTTTATGTACAAGTGGGTGGGTAGGGCACACAAACAAACACACAAGACACACACACACCTTACACAGTCATACGCACACACACACAGAATTGGATCAAAGAATATTTGAAATAGGTTAACCCTTTAGACACCAGCTTAGATAGAATTTTAAAAGCATATATTTTTCCAAATAACTTTTTTCAGTTCCTGAACGCAACGCACATACTGTCTGAGTTCATATGTACAGTAAAAACATCACAACCCAACGCCAACATTCCTTGAGATAAAGAAAAGCACGTATTTCCCTATGAAGGGAAAACAGACTACAAAATATAAAAATAATTCTTTGAAATCTTTCAAAATAAAAATAAATCTCTCTCTTATCTTTATCATTACTGTTTTAATATTTTGTGAGAAAGGGCTGGATTCGCTGGCTTTGGCTCCTGGATTTCAGACCGGGCCAGAGCCAGTTAGGGAATGCGCTGGATCTGCCAGCAGACTAATAAGTCTGCGCTGAGTAAACAGCAGTGGTGGCTGAACAAGGCCCGGAGGACCAGGCTGGACCAGGGAGAGCGCAGACCTGCTGCCCCCTGCTGTTACATTCTGGTACAGCTGGCCAGTAAAAGTATTACCAGCCACAAACCCAGTATAAGTGTCATTTGCAAACTAGCATCATTATTTTAGTGGCAAGAGAAAAATGAAGTTTTTTTTTTTTTTTTTTAAACCTTTGAACAGTAGGTTTTTTGGAATTTTTTTTTTTTCTTCAAAATTCTAAGCCAGTGTTCTAGAACCCCACTGCTTTCAGTAGCGATTGTTACATCAGCATTAGAATGTTCAGTTCAGTTAAGAACATTGCAATCACTTATTTGCGATTGTGGCAGTCGGACCGGTGGAACAGATTGGTCTCGGCCACGCCTACCGGTGGAGAGAACACGCGCACCTGGCTTGTGTTAACTAATCAGCCCAGGTGCTGAACAGAGAGCTCTCTCCACCGTACGGGGCCGAGGCTGGGACCACATGCCCAGAGAGCGAGCGTGTGTCGTTGGGCACAGAAGACAGGAGAGAAAGAAAAAGTCGTGGAGGAAAAGCAGAGGAGCTGGTCAGCTGAAAAGCTGGAGGAGCCGGTCAGCTGAAAAGCTGGAGGAGCTGGTCAGCTGAAAAGCTGGAGGAGCTGGTCAGCTGAAAATCTGGAGGAGCTGGTCAGCTGAAAAGCTGGTGGAGCTGGTCAGCTGAAAAGCTGGAGGAGCTGGTCAGCTGAAAAGCTGGAGGAGCCGGTCAGCTGAAAAGCTGGAGGAGCCGGTCAGCTGAAAAGCTGGAGGAGCCGGTCAGCTGAAAAGCTGGAGGAGCCGGTCAGCTGAAAAGCTGGAGGAGCTGGTCAGCTGAAAAGCTGGAGGAGCCGGTCAGCTGAAAAGCAGGCTATCGACCAGAGGTGAGCTGAAAAGCTGTTGTTGGGTTTTGCTCTCTTTCGTCTTTAGTTGGTGGTTTTACTTTACCGTTTTTGCCCAGAACTCGTGAGGGGGAAGGGTGAAGGTGAAGGTGCATGGGTGCGCCTTCTCTCTCTCCCCATGGGGCAAACTCCGGTGCAGTCCCAAAACTGCCGAAACACCTCCCTCCCAGGGGTGCCACACCGGCGAGTGACAGCCGACTTAAACCTTAAAGGGTTAATAAGGACAACCGCACCTGCTACAGGCGGGAGCACGGGACCGAAAGCGGAACCCATGTGTACCGCCCCAGAGTTTGATCAGGGAACGGTCAAGCACCTTAAAACCGAGAAAACGGAACAGGCAGAGGAGGAGCGAAGGGAAAGAACGAAAGATGAATACAATGAAAGAAGGAAGGAACTCACTTTGTTTTTGGCATTGGCCAGGTTTATGCGCAGGACGCCCATCCCGTGCAGGACAAACTTCATGGAGGTCAGCAGATTATCCAGCACTGCAGGCTGTGGGGAGGAGGACACTCTGCATTACTCAAACCTAAATACTATTATTATTATTATTACCATTCTCCCTAACAGTACCATTATCTTTATTATTATTATCACCATCATTATCATGATTATTATCATTATCGTTATCTTTACTAGCATCATTGTGATGGAACTCTGTTGTAATTTTGCCA
>CM045884.1:76267130-76362130 GCA_025169545.1 Anguilla japonica
CGCATGGCTTTACTGCGCACCGTTAGCCGTTAGCTTCCCGCTGAGCGAGGGCCATTCTCAGTGCCTGCTTGAGAAGCGGGCGACATAGCTCAGGAGGCAAGAGCGGTTGCCTGGCAGTCGGAGGGTTGCCGGTTCGATCCCCCGCCCTGGGCGTGTCGAAGTGTCCCTGAGCAAGACACCTAACCCCTAACTGCTCTGGCGAATGAGAGGCATCAATTGTAAAGCGCTTTGGATAAAAGCGCGATATAAAAAATGCACTCCAAGCGCAGTAGAAATGGTTCATCACAGAATTATTACGGCGAAACCCAACTCTGCGTTCGCTCGCTGCTCTGCTCGTCAGCCATCTATCCTCGTTACAGCCTTTATTACAGCGCTGTCCACTTACGAAACGATCCCTGCCGCCTTCTCACCGCTGCTCAGGATCAGCCTCCAGGGTGGGAAAGAGAAAGGCAAAACCCTGATCCAGGATCAGCGCTCACTCTTTGTACCAGGCCAGGCAGAGGAGTATGGGCTCCCCCTCCACATAGCCGGGTTCCACCCGAGAGTGGCCGCTTTCTGGGGGGTTCAGGCCTGGTTCTTGCCCTTCTGTTACTTTTGCAAAGCATCTTTGTGACAGGTCTTGGTTAATAAATAAGTAAGTAAGTAAATAAATAAATAAATAAATAAATAAATAAAGTGCAATGCAAATAACCCTGAACAGATTTGATTTGACCTTGAGAAGGTTAGAGAACACAAGGCTTTGACACGGAATCGGTGTTGACTCTTCCCTGGTGACGGATGAGGGTGTGATGTGGAAGGAGGAGAGGGGTGTAAATGTATTCAGCAAGTGAACCAGTTGGATGAGTTCTGCTGGGGGAGTTGGCTGCAGTCCCGGAGTATCAACTGCGCTGATGGAGGAGCGCGAGCAAAATGAGCGGGAAGCACGTGAGCAGCACAGGAGCAGCACAGGAGCAGCACAGGAGCAGCACAGGAGCAGAGCGACAAGGTGCACACGTGTGCTCAGGTGCACACAGGTATGCTCAGGTGCACACGTGTGCTCAGGTGCACACAGGTATGCTCAGGTGCACACAGGTATGCTCAGGTGCACACGTGTGCTCAGGTGCACACAGGTATGCTCAGGTGCACACGTGTGCTCAGGTGCACACAGGTATGCTCAGGTGCACACGTGTGCTCAGGTGCACACAGGTATGCTCAGGTGCACACGTGTGCTCAGGTGCACACAGGTATGCTCAGGTGCACACGTGTGCTCAGGTGCACACAGGTATGCTCAGGTGCACACGTGTGCTCAGGTGCACACAGGTATGCTCAGGTGCACACGTGTGCTCAGGTGTGTGCAGGTGTGCCCTGCTCTGAGAGAGCATGCGGTTGCTTGGGACTCAGCTGATTAACAGGACAGCTTCCCCAACCCTTCAGAACAACATGTGCTCTGCAGTACAGACCGGACCTCACTCACGACCCTAAACCTTTTACTGTACAAACAGGACCTCACTCACAACCCTAAACCTTTTACTGTACAGACAAGACCTCACTCACAACCCTAAACCTTTTACTGTACAGACAGGACCTCACTCACAACCCTAAACCTTTTACTGTACAAACAGGACCTCACTCACAACCCTAAACCTTTTACTGTACAGACAGGACCTCACTCACAACCCTAAACCTTTTACTGTACAGACAGGACCTCAATCACAACCCTAAACCTTTTACTGTACAGACAGGACCTCACTCAGGACCCTAAACCTTTTACTGTACAAATAGGACCTCACTCAGGACTCTAAACCTTTTACTGTACAGACAGGACCTCACTCACAACCCTAAACCTTTTACTGTACAGACAGGACCTCAATCACGACCCTAAACCTTTTACTGTACAGACAGGACCTCACTCACGACCCTAAACCTTTTACTGTACAAACAGGACATTACATTACATTACAGGCATTTAGCAGACGCTCTTATCCAGAGCGACTTACACAACTTTTACATAGCATTTTACATTGTATCCATTTATACAGCTGGATATATACTGAAGCAATTCCGGTTAAGTACCTTGCTCAAGGGTACAATGGCAGCGTCCTACCCGGGAATCGAACCTGCAACCTTTCGGTTACAAGCCCAGTTCCTTACCCACTGTGCTACACTCCGTCCACCTCGTTCTCCTGCGTCTAACCGCCACCGCGACTCGCTGCACACAGGCCCTAATCCGCTAATCGCCAGGCAGGGTCCGTCTCCAGGGAGCGTGAAACACTTCCCCCACCGGAGAGAAAAACGTACGCATGACTTTGCACGGAACGACGAGGGAGGAGAACGTGGAGCATTCCACGGAGGCTCCCGCGGGAATGATGCAGAGAACGGCTAATAAAAACACACACACAGAGAAGCTGCACTCGGGCCAGTACGGGGCGGGGGGGGGGGGGGAGAGGGGGGAGGAATGTGTAGCGCCAGGTTTTGCGCGCCCCCCGTTTGAGTTTTCCATCAGCTGGAGGAGTTCAAAGCATTCCAGCGGTCCACGGCCGCACCTGGCTCTTTCCGTAAATTGGAAAAGTCCCTCGATCCAGCGGCGCTCCCCCCCTGCCCCCCAATCCCCCCCCCCCCCCCCCCACCCCACACCACCCCCCCGGAGTTACGAGCAGCTGACTAGCGCTGGAGAAAAGGCCCCGCTGACGCAGCCATTCTCACAGGACAGGCCACGCGGAAAACAGGGCCAGGGCCCCTCTTACAGCCCAAACAGGGCCAGGGCCCCTCTTACAGCCCAAACAGGGCCAGGGCCCCTCTTACAGCTCAAACAGGGCCAGGGCCCCTCTTACAGCTCAAACAGGGCCAGGGCCCCTCTTACAGCCCAAACAGGGCCAGGGCCCCTCTTACAGCCCAAACAGGGCCCCTCTTACAGCCCAAACAGGGCCAGGGCCCCCTCTTACAGCTCAAACAGGGCCAGGGCCCCTCTTACAGCCCAAACAGGGCCAGGGCCCCTCTTACAGCCCAAACAGGGCCCCTCTTACAGCCCAAACAGGGCCAGGGCCCCTCTTACAGCCCAAACAGGGCCAGGGCCCCTCTTACAGCTCAAACAGGGCCAGGGCCCCTCTTACAGCCCAAACAGGGCCAGGGCCCCTCTTACAGCCCAAACAGGGCCAGGGCCCCTCTTACAGCCCAAACAGGGCCAGGGCCCCTCTTACAGCTCAAACAGGGCCAGGGCCCCTCTTACAGCCCAAACAGGGCCAGGGCCCCTCTTACAGCTCAAACAGGGCCAGGGCCCCTCAAACAGGGCCAGGGCCCCTCTTACAGCCCAAACAGGGCCAGGGCCCCTCTTACAGCCCAAACAGGGCCAGGGCCCCTCCTACAGCCCAAACAGGGCCAGGGCCCCTCTTACAGCCCAAACAGGGCCAGGGCCGCTCTTACAGCCCAAACAGGGCCAGGGCCCCTCTTACAGCTCAAACAGGGCCAGGGCCCCTCTTACAGCTCAAACAGGGCCAGGGCCCCTCTTACAGCTCAAACAGGGCCCCTCTTACAGCCCAAACAGGGCCAGGGCCCCTCCTACAGCTCAAACAGGGCCAGGGCCCCTCTTACAGCTCAAACAGGGCCAGGGCCCCTCTTACAGCTCAAACAGGGCCAGGGCCCCTCTTACAGCTCAAACAGGGACAGGGCCCCTCTTACAGCCCAAACAGGGCCAGGGCCCCTCTTACAGCCCAAACAGGGCCAGGGCCCCTCTTACAGCTCAAACAGGGCCAGGGCCGCTCTTACAGCTCAAACAGGGCCAGGGCCCCTCTTACAGCTCAAACAGGGCCAGGGCCCCTCTTACAGCCCAAACAGGGCCCCTCTTACAGCTCAAACAGGGCCAGGGCCCCTCTTACAGCCCAAACAGGGCCAGGGCCCCTCTTACAGCCCAAACAGGGCCAGGGCCGCTCTTACAGCTCAAACAGGGCCAGGGCCCCTCTTACAGCCCAAACAGGGCCAGGGCCCCTCTTACAGCCCAAACAGGGCCAGGGCCCCTCTTACAGCCCAAACAGGGCCAGGGCCCCTCTTACAGCCCAAACAGGGCCAGGGCCGCTCTTACAGCTCAAACAGGGCCAGGGCCACTCTTACAGCCCAAACAGGGCCAGGGCCCCTCTTACAGCTCAAACAGGGCCAGGGCCCCCCTTACAGCCCAAACAGGGCCAGGGCCCCTCTTACAGCTCAAACAGGGCCAGGGCCCCTCTTACAGCCCAAACAGGGCCAGGGCCCCTCTTACAGCTCAAACAGGGCCAGGGCCCCTCTTACAGCTCAAACAGGGCCAGGGCCCCCCTTACAGCCCAAACAGGGCCAGGGCCCCTCTTACAGCTCAAACAGGGCCAGGCCCCTCTTACAGCCCAAACAGGGCCAGGGCCCCTCTTACAGCCCAAACAGGGCCAGGGCCCCTCTTACAGCCCAAACAGGGCCAGGCTGCTCTTACAGCCCAAACAGGGCCAGGGCCCCTCTTACAGCTCAAACAGGGCCAGGGCCCCTCTTACAGCTCAAACAGGGCCAGGCCCCTCTTACAGCTCAAACAGGGCCAGGGCCCCTCTTACAGCTCAAACAGGCCAGGGCCCCTCTTACAGCTCAAACAGGGCCAGGGCCCCTCTTACAGCCCAAACAGGGCCAGGGCCCCTCTTACAGCCCAAACAGGGCCAGGGCCCCTCTTACAGCTCAAACAGGGCCAGGGCCCCTCTTACAGCTCAAACAGGGCCAGGGCCCCTCTTACAGCTCAAACAGGGCCAGGGCCCCTCTTACAGCTCAAACAGGGCCAGGGCCCCTCTTACAGCTCAAACAGGGCCAGGGCCCCTCTTACAGCCAAACAGGGCCAGGGCCCCTCTTACAGCTCAAACAGGGCCAGGGCCCCTCTTACAGCTCAAACAGGGCCAGGGCCCCTCTTACAGCCCAAACAGGGCCAGGGCCCCTCTTACAGCTCAAACAGGGCCAGGGCCCCTCTTACAGCTCAAACAGGGCCAGGGCCCCTCTTACAGCCCAAACAGGGCCAGGGCCCCTCTTACAGCTCAAACAGGGCCAGGGCCCCTCTTACAGCTCAAACAGGGCCAGGGCCCCTCTTACAGCTCAAAACAGGGCCAGGGCCCCTCTTACAGCTCAAACAGGGCCAGGGCCCCTCTTACAGCCCAAACAGGGCCAGGGCCCCTCTTACAGCTCAAACAGGGCCAGGGCCCCTCTTACAGCCCAAACAGGGCCAGGGCCCCTCTTACAGCTCAAACAGGGCCAGGGCCCCTCTTACAGCCCAAACAGGGCCAGGGCCCCCTCTTACAGCTCAAACAGGGCCAGGGCCCCTCTTACAGCTCAAACAGGGCCAGGGCCCCTCTTACAGCCCAAACAGGGCCAGGGCCCCTCTTACAGCTCAAACAGGGCCAGGGCCCCTCTTACAGCCCAAACAGGGCCAGGGCCCCTCTTACAGCCCAAACAGGGCCAGGGCCCCTCTTACAGCTCAAACAGGGCCAGGGCCCCTCTTACAGCCCAAACAGAACGGGCCGGATTATTAAAATCCAGCCCTACAATCCTTTCATTGAGAGTTCAAAGGGTTTCGTCTGAATCTCTGAAGTGGTTTGGAAATGTGACGCTGGCAAGAAGAAAGATTCTTGCACGAGGGAGCGGGCAGGGGGGGGGGGGAGGGTGGAGGCAGGGGTTACATTGCGTAACAGAAGTCCACAGACACGCGGGTTTAAAAGGCCACATCCTGGCACGGGTCACTGGCCCGGGACAGACACTCACTCTTGTGCTTCGCAGTGAGAGAGACAGCCAGAGAGGCGGCGTTTATCTCAACTGCAAATAACCTTGACGCGTAACCAGATGAGAGAACGAATGACGCACGGATACAGTCCATCAACGGAGAATCATTAGTTATGAAATTTTCCCCTTTAACTTCATGTATGTGGGTCAGTTCATTCACACCCATCTGACCCAGAGTCATTCTGTATACCTGGCTCCACACAGCCATAAGGACACCTGGCTATTTATATTTGCATTGTTTTTACAATGCATCACTAGGTATGGTAAACCCCCCCCCCCCCCCCCCCCCCCCCCCCCCCCCCACCCCCACTGAAGGATAACAAAGTTTGATTTATTCATACCCAAAACCTTTCCCACAATGCACTGTGTTTAAACTGTAGTCCAAAAGGAAGACCGAACATGCCGATCCTCACTCCAGCCGAGCTTGTGATTGGTTGGGTTTAAGTGAGCCGTGTTAATCGAATACCAGCCCGTATTCGACTTCTCAGTTTTATTCACTGACTCGCTTGACTTGAACCAATCACAATATTCTGTAAAGAAGGGCAATGTCTCTTTCCCGGCTCATGCCAGCCCATGATTGACAGGTGCATGGCAGCTCTAGTAGTGAAAGGGTTAATGAGACCCCACTCAGCAGTGAGGCAGGTGTAGCTGAGAGTGGAGAGACCTGCTCTGACCAGCGTGTGGCGCTGCTGGAGCATTACGGTGGCTGCATTCATGTGGCTCAGATCTTCGACTACGTACCATAATTGCATCAGTTATCGTCTATTCTGACCACGCTCATGTTCTATGGTAATGTGAGGGCCAATCAAAATCCATGGCAGCGGGCACCAGGCTGGCCAGTGGAGGACGGGCTTGCCCTCTGTATTTGGGTTCCTCTTGAGCCCCCTGCTCCCTCCCACCCCCCCCCCGCCACCCAGGGTGTTTTTATTTAACCTCACATGCAGGTTGTTTGGGGGGGGTGGGGGGTGGTTCAGGCTGAGTCTTGCTTAATTTTTCCTATTTCCTGTTTTTCTGTAAAACATCTTTGGGACAGTGTCTCTGTAAAAAGAGCCAGACAGATGCCCAATTCATCCGCCATATTTGCTCGGGTTGCCTAGGAAACCTCCCAGAGCTGCCCAGCTTATGGCGGCGCTGACCCTGAGGTCAGACTAAGAATAAAGCGGGACGTCGCAGACGCGTGCTGGCACCAGCGTGAGGCGCTGTGGGGGGGGGGGGCAGGACCTTACCTTGAAGCTGGTGAGCTCCTGGTTGGTGAAGCCGTGGCTGTGGATGATCTTCATCTGTTTGACCAGCGTGCTCTTCCCGCTCTCAGCTGCCCCTGTGCACACAGTCCAAACACAGCAGCATCTTACAGCCACGCTTATACCAAACACAGCAGCATCTTACAGCCACGCTTATACCAAACACAGCAGCATCTTACAGCCACGCTTATACCACACACAGCAGCATCTTACAGCCACGCTTATACCACACACAGCAGCATCTTACCACCCCGCTTATACCAAACACAGCAGCATCTTACCACCACGCTTATACCAAACACAGCAGCATCTTACCACCACGCTTATACCACACACAGCACCATCTTACAGCCACACTTATACCAAACACAGCAGCATCATACCACCACGCTTATACCAAACACAGCACCATCTTACCACCACGCTTATACCACACACAGCACCATCTTACCACCATGCATATACCAAACACAGCAGCATCTTACAGCCACGCTTATACCAAACACAGCAACATCTTACCACCACACTTATACCACACACACCACCATCTTACAGCCACACTTATACCAAACACAGCACCATCTTACCACCACGCTTATACCACACACAGCACCATCTTACCACCATGCATATACCAAACACAGCAGCATCTTACAGCCATGCTTATACCACACACAGCACCATCTTACAGCCACGCTTATACCAAACACAGCACCATCTTACAGCCACACTTATACCAAACACAGCAGCATCTTACAGTCACGCTTATACCAAACACAGCAGCATCTTACCACCACGCTTATACCAAACACAGCAACATCTTACCACCACACTTATACCACACACACCACCATCTTACAGCCACGCTTATACCAAACACAGCACCATTTTACAGCCACACTTATACCAAACACAGCACCATCTTACAGCCACACTTATACCAAACACAGCACCATCTTACAGCCACACTTATACCGCACACAGCACCATCTTACAGCCACGCTTATACCAAACACAGCACCATCTTACAGCCACACTTATACCAAACACAGCAGCATCTTACAGTCACGCTTATACCAAACACAGCAGCATCTTACCACCACGCTTATACCAAACACACCACCATCTTACAGTCACGCTTATACCAAACACACCACCATCTTACAGCCACACTTATACCAAACACAGCAGCATCTTACAGCCACACTTATACCAAACACAGCACCATCTTACAGCCACACTTATACCAAACACAGCAACATCTTACCACCACACTTATACCAAACACAGCAACATCTTACCACCACACTTATACCACACACACCACCATCTTACAGCCACACTTATACCAAACACAGCAGCATCTTACAGCCACACTTATACCGCACATAACAGAGCAACACCTTACTAGCACACACAGCACATTTAAACCAAGCACAGCAACATCTAAATGTCAAACCCTGGGCCATTTATGGCGCACATATACCAAACACTGGAAGAGCCTACTCTCACACACAGGCACATTCATACCAAGCACAGCAAGATCATACTGACACACACAGGTGTATCAATACAAACACTGCAACATCTTACCGTTATACTGTGACTCGGCACAGATTCTGGATCAGCATCCACACTTCATATTATCTATATAGCATTCTAGCTACATCGTTTGCTATCAAACGCTCGTTACTTCGAGAAACCACGAATGAAAGTTGGTGGAAAGTAGTCGAGCGCTCGCGCCTCCGAACTGTGCACCATACTCACCTAGCATCAGAATCTTGACCACATTGAGTTCGCGCTTGGCGTGCTCGTACAGCTCGCGGTCTATCTTAGCGCTGTGGATCTTCGCCCTCTTCCCCTCTTCTGTCATTTCAGATCCCAAGCAAAGTCCCATCTCGCTCAGTCATTTCTTCCACACCACCCAGCAACAAACACAAAATGTAAAGTCCCCGCAGTAATCAGGGTTAGCGGAGTACCGTATACCGATCAAACATCGCGATTTAGTTTTGTTTACCCTTTGAAATAGGCAATGTTCGAGGATCGCGTTGGTATCGCGCTTGCTCACTGGCATCAGGCTAGACACGAAACTTTACAGGATTTGGGGGAAGGGGGAAGTCAACTCTCTAAACTCTAGTTCGAAAACTTCGCACTTGCGTATCACACGGTTTTACCTGAGTCTGATCTGCCCGCCGTGTCGAGCGCAGAGCCTTGGTCTGTCCTTAACTAAAGTGCAAAAATAACTATCCACTTTATCTTCGGGAAAAAAAACTCAGTGTTTTGTAATGGACTTATTTATTTTCTTCCGCGGCTTGTCTAATCTTTCTTGTATATAAAATTCAATATTTACACGGGGAACCTAAATATTACCGGACGCCGCCCGTGAAAACTTCCCAATTTAAGTTGAGCTCCGACTATTTCACTACTATGCTTCGGGTTTCTAAGGGAAGTGACGTCAGTTTTGGGGAAACTGACACCTGAACGTATAGTTATTGCTCTTTGTATCATGAGACGTTCTAATTATATTCTAATTATATTAAATTAATCACTTTCAAAAATAATAATAAGGAGTCGTATGATGTTTCGTGACATAATCATTAACATCGTTCGCGTAATTCCTGCTGCTCCAGACTGAGGGGAGGTATGCGTCATGTGAACCTGATTTACCTTGAACTGAGTTTTTCGAAACATCTGTGCATTGCAAAATGCTTTTGTTGTTTTCATGGATTTTTAATTAATGTTGTGAAACAATGACGTTAAATAGTAAAAGATTGAAAAACGTTTTTTTTTTTTTCTTTTCCTTTGTACAGACAGATGCATTAGAATGTGTTCTCCTGCTCAGAACAGAAAAAAATGAACAGGAATAGGCCTAATTCAGCACCCCCGCGATACCCTCAGTCAATTCCCGTTTAGTTCAAAGGTAGCCTTTAGCCTGGACCCTGCACCCACCCCTAGCGGGCCCTCTCCTAATTGCCGAATACTTTTCTCCGTTTATTTGCAGTCCTTTGGTTTCCGACGGCTTAAGCAAAGTTTACAACTTCCAATGAACCACAGCGAACTTCCTGAAGAGCACAGGTTAATAGACACTGGAGCCCATGGTGCCACACGTAATGAACTGACTTTTACCCACTCTCTGTATGACACATTTTCAATGGCATGGGATCAGACCGCGCGCGCTCGTTCCAAGTGATCAAAGCGACACACCTACCGTACCGCGCGTTCCACCGATGTTTTATGCACCACACGGAACACGTTATACACAAGCGCGCGGCATGCCGCCGAAACGTGCGCTAGTTTGTCTTTCGTAATGCGTCTTCCAATTGCGTAATTCGGTAGGCCCACACAGGCGGCGGACGGACCTCGGTAATGAGGTGGCACACCGGCGGCGTGGCACCGTGTCCCTGGGGTCAGGAGTTCCGCATCAGCGACAGAATTAGGCTAATATTGCTAAATGTTAAAATGTTTTATTAAATTAGGGTGCTATATGATCGCTGCTTTGGCACAAGGAAAACATCTGTAGATTGTAGAACTGCTGCAGCTGATGTGCACAGCGGCATGCAGTGTTAATTTATGGCGACGTCATGCGTGTCCACATGAAACTGAACGCACGCATGAACAAATGCTGAAATTCATTTTAAAACGCAGGCACTTGTTTCATTGTAACGTAGTAAGCATTTCTGCTGCATGTGTAATTAAGATGTTATTTCTTCTCCCTGAAAACTAAATTTTTTACAGGGTTGAGCGAATTTTTTTTTTAGTACACGACGCCATCTGGTGGTGCCGTGTGTACGCTCAATGGCGATGTTTCGATGAACGAATGAATAGACAAATAATATTAAAATCCGATTGGAGATATACAGTCATTTTAAAAAAAAGACTAACAATTAAGGACAAAATTCTCTTAGGTCCAGTATATATGTGCATAAATAATCAAAATATGAAAAAGATACATTCAAGAATCAAATCTCAGCTTTCAAATTGTGCCGGAGGAATGATTTGAGATCTCAAGTCAGTAAATATATTGATTCAGCGATCCGTTTGTGACTTTCCAGATCCAGCTGTGTGTCCTGAGGAAGTGGGGATATGCATGGAGTCAGAGCAAGAGAAACCGTCTCATTCTGTACATCAAGAGAAGCGCGCCCCCCCCCCCCACTTTGTACTTGAGAACTGCCCCGCCCCCCTTATTCTCTACATTAGATGAACCCCCCCCCCCCCCCCATTCAGGAGAATTCCCACCCCCTGTACTGCAGGAGAAAGAGGAGCCTGCCTTTGGGCCTTTGGGCCTGTCTTTTTAGCACCAGGTGTTCCAGCTGGCTGGCAGAACATCATGTGATGTCAACGGGTCTGTCCTATTGGCCAGCTGTGTAATTAAAAAAAACAAAACCCAACTGGCCAAATTTTGAAAGTGCTTCTGCGTGAGATGGGTAGCTGTGTGTGTGTGTGTGTGTGTGTGTGTGTGTGTGTGTGTGTGTGTGTGTGTGCGTGCATGCGTGTGTGTGTGTGCGTGCGTGCGTGCGTGTGTGTGTGCGTGCGCGTGCATGTGTGTGTGTGTGTGTGCGTGCAAGCGTGTGTGTGTGTGTGTGTGTGTGTGTGTGCATGCATGTGTGTGTGTGTGCGTGCATGCGTGTGCGTGCGTGCGTGCATGTGCGTAGATTCCTGTAGAATTCATACAATAGGAATTTCAGTTCTGAATTTCAGTTAAAAAAGGTGGTTCAAATATGAAAAATAAATTGGGCCAGATTTGGTACTCATGCGCTTGCACACGCACGCACACGCGCACAATTTCTCAGTCCTGCTCGCACCTACGAGGAAAGAAAGACCAAGACAACCTCTATTATTATTATTATTGTTGTTATTATTACTATTGACAAGGATTATGAGACAAATGACAAGAGTTTCGGTTGACTGAAGAGAAATCAGAAGCACAACTTCCTTTGGGGGGGGGGGGGGGGGGGGGGGGGGGGGTACTTCAGCAGCAACACAGGGACACACAGATAAGAAAAAATAAAACTCACAGACCGGTGAAAATAAAACACGCCCAGCCACGATAAAGCACACCCCCCCCACCTCCACCCCACAGGATAATGCCTTGCTGTCACTCCAGGTGACTGACAGCCACCGTTCCAATGGAGAGCAGTCTACTGAGTCCCCCTGTTTCACCGCTAGCCAATCAGCACTCTTACTTCTAAAGCCTTCATGAAAGAGGGGTGCTTGACAGAATCCTCTCTGCTTGTTACATTTTCTGCACAACGAAAGACCAGTAGTGTGTAAATAGAGTTTGCTCCCCACCCCCTGCCCACCCCACCACAGAATTAAAATGGCAGCCACACTAGTTGTGGATCGGTGAAGGTGATGGCCTCCTTATTCCCATCACACATTTATAGCAGATGTGAGAAAGAAAGTGTCCGAAAACAGTGATAACTGCAGAAGGATGCATCCGCAGGCCAAATTTCATCTAACAGCGATGCACTTCATTCACCTGTGAAGAACGGATGTAAGCAACACACACACACACATATATGATATGAGTGTGTGTGCCAGTTTTGTTTTGTTTTTTTTGTTTTTTTACATGACATTTTTATTGATTGGAGCCACATCCAAAATCACAGTCCTGCATGCGACAAATGAAAAAAGTAGCACTAGCTTATATTTCTTCAGAAGATTCCAGTTAGATTCAGTCTGGCCCATAGACACACAAGCCAACCCTGCAGATAAAAGCACTGGATGTGACACCTGCCCACCACAGCCTTTAATCCTTTATGACATCACAAAGGCCCAAGTATTTATGCCCAGAGCAACGATCAATTGTGACATCACTTCCCACAACCAATATTTACATTATTCTCACATCAAAATCAAATGGTTATTTGAAGACTGCCATTTCTGGGAGTTTTCATATGCAATTATCTATAATTTTAAAAAACGATAAGCGTCTAATGATGGTTTATCCAGGTTTTGACAAACACGTGGAAGTTTCACTATATCTGCACTGTAAAGTCTTTACATTAAAAAACATTAGCCAGTAAAATACCACCCGAAAGCATGAGTAGTTTACTTGCCTGAATGCACACAACGTAACGCTGATTTCAATAAATTAATGCCGCAACTATTATAATTTACCAGCGGATAAAATGTAATAATGGTTAAAACTGCACATGAAATGCCAAAATAAAAATGAGCTGCATTTCCATGGTTTTTGCCCCCAGACTGCTGAAGTTTGCTACAGTGTTTTTAGTCCTGTCCAGTCACAGAAACGCAGGCTGCTCCAGCCACTGCCGTCTCTATTCAAAGATCACACCTTACAATCAAAGATGCTAAAGTGGTACACGTTTAGCCCCCCACTGTGCAGTAAGCAGGGACTTCCACTTCCTGTTTCCTGTCCGCAGGGGACTAAACTGCCACCATGAGCAGACGATCAGAGCAGAGACACACACACACACGCGCACGTGCACACAGAGACACACACACACACGCAGAGACACACACACACACACACACAGTGTTGGTCGAGCATCGCTTATAGCTTATGAGGGGGTGTGGCTGTTCTGCTGACACTCCCTAACAGAGCACAATGGCATCCAAGGCCTCCTCCCAACTCCCTCCCTCCCCCTCCCTCCCTCCCCCTCCCTCCCTCCCTCTCTCTCTCTCTCCCTCTCTCTCCCTCCCTCCCAACTCTCTCTCTCCTCTCTCTCCCTCCTCCCAACTCTCTCTCTCCCTCTCACTCCCTCCCTCCCAACTCTCTCTCCCTCTCTCCCTCCCTCCCTCCCTCCCAACTCTCTCTCCCTCTCTCTCCCTCCCTCCCTCCTTCTCTCTCTCTCGCTCTCTCTCCCTCCCTCCCTCCTCTCTCTCTTGCTCTCTGTCTCTCCCTCCCTCCCTCTCACTCTCTCTCTGTCTGCCTCTCCCTCTCACTCTCTTTCTCTCTGTTTTCCCTCCATCCCTCTCTCTCTCTCTTTCTGAACCTCATGCATTCAGATACACCAATAAAAACAAGCTAAAAACAAACGTGCATCATTATTAAACAATTAAAAAACAAAAACAGAAAAGAAAGAAAAGCAAAGAAAACTGCATATTTTCCAGAACATACACACACACACACACACACACACACATACACACAACTGGAAGTCATTTTACGCTTTTTTTTCCCTGTAGAAGTAAAAGGTGTTGCCATGGCTGCTGCAGTGGGGGTATGGGAGTGGGGGCGGGGCAGAGTGAGGGGGGCGTGGCGATGGGCGGGGCAGAGTGAGGGGGGCGTGGCTCTCCTACAGAGCAGCCTGGGCTTGTTCCTGACTCTTCTCCTCCTCACGGAGCTTCATGGCCTGGATCACCGCCATCTCCTTGGCCTCCTTCTTCTGGTTCCGGGCTTCAAACTGCAGCCTGCGGACGCAGAGGAGAACACACGCGCGCTAGGACTGTCAGGCAGGAGAGCACACACACGCACACACACACACACGCGCACACACACTAGGGCTGCCTTTGGCTAAAGTCTTTTTCAATGGAGAATCGGTTAGCGGAAATTTTAAAAGATACTTTTTTTTCCATAGGTAAAGACGTCCAATTAATGTGAATTAATTCCAACCCATGCACCGCTACTGTCTCTTCCTTTTTGCACGGTCTGCTTGATGAAGTTTATGAAAGGTTTCACTAGAGGGACAGGATCAGAAACCGAAAATATACCCGAGCGTTTGCAATGCTGCTGCAGGGGTTTCCTCAGTGCCAACCTGACTGCTGGAACCATCCATTATCTATATCAGCTTATCCTGGCCAGGGTGCATCCATTATCTATACCTTCTTATCCTGGGCATGTTCCATCCATTATCTATATCAGCTTATCCTGGGCATGTTCCATCCATTATCTATACCTGCGTATCCTGGGCATGTTCCATCCATTATCTATACCAGATTATCCTGTTCAGGTTCCATCCATTATCTATACCTGCTTATCCTGGGCATGTTCCATCCATTATCTATACCTGCTTATCCTGGGCAGGGTCCATCCATTATCTATACCTGCTTATCCTGGGCAGGGTCCATCCATTATCTATACCTGCTTATCCTGGGCATGTTCCATCCATTATCTATACCTGCGTATCCTGGGCATGTTCCATCCATTATCTATACCAGATTATCCTGTTCAGGTTCCATCCATTATCTATATCCGCTTACCCTGAGCACGGTCCATCTATCATCTATACCAGATTATCCTGAGCAGGGTCCATCCATTATCTATACCTGCTTATCCTGGGCAGGCTCGCAGGGGGTGCTGGAGCCTATCCCAGCATGCATTGGGCGAGAGGCAGGAATACACCCTGGACAGGCCGCCAATCAGTTAGCCTACCTGCATGTCTTTGGACCATGGGAGGGGACCAGAGTACCCGGAGGAAACCCCCACAGGCACAGGGAGAACATGGAATCTCCACACAGAAAGGCCCAGGCCAGGATTCAAACCAAGGACCTTCTTGCTGTGAGGCAACATTACCACCCCCTGGCTACTAAACAAAATCATAAAATAGATTTCTAATAATTCTAAATAATCCATAATATATTTGCAAGTTTAATATTAATATATTATATTTTAATATTTGCAAGGGTAATGAATCAAATCTTGATTAAAACACAAATACAATGCCATTAGACTTAGCTCCGGCATGTTGATGTACTGTCTTAAGTAAAAGCGCAGACGATTTTTTTTTTTTTTTAAAAAGAAGCATTTTTTATTTTGAATAGCAACTGCAAGAACAGCACGGTAGACAGTAATAAGAGCAGCTTTTATGCCGTATAGTTTTAAAAACCCATTCATCCAGAACCAGACAGACCAGACAGCCGCAGATACACGAGGCCGGGTCAGCTCCTCCGCAACTTAAAACACATATTCTTAAAAACAGCGATTGCTCAGTGAAAAGAATCTTAGCCAGACCAAAGCGTTTCGACTAAACAACCGATTGACCAACTAAAGGAAGCCAGCCCTATCACACACAAACGAACAAACATAAACAGAAACACAAACATAAACACAGACACAAACATAAACACAAACACGTACATAGGCACACACACATACGCACACACAAGCACACACACGTGCACACACACAAAGTCCTGACCCCAGTCCAGGTGTGAGTGGTGGGACTCTCTTACCTGTTCTTGATGATTCTCTGGACGATGTCATCGGTGGTCAGGTCGTTGCCACTGTCCACCGTGCGGAATATGCCCCTCCTCTTGGGCTCCTGGGGAGGAGGAACACACCCACACAAGGCCTCACCACCAGGAACCACACCTTCCACAGCCCTTCTACACCCACCACAGTACAGACTCAAAGCCCTTCTATACCCTCCACAATACGGACTTAAAGCCCTTCTATACCCTCCACAATACGGACTTAAAGCCCTTCTATACCCTCCACAGTACAGACTCAAAGCCCTTCTATACCTCCCACTGTATAGACTCAAAGCCCTTCTATACCCTCCACAGTACAGACTCAAAGCCCTTACATACCTAGCACAGGGTTTACAAGTGCAGACTGAAAGCCCTACTGTACAACAAGACAAACATAAATATGTCTCTGTTAGGCATCACAGTAAGGATCCAAGCCGCACTGAGCGTGCTCAGACTGTAAACTCACAGCATAAGGATCTGAGCCGCACTGAGCACGCTCAGACTGTAAACTCACAGCATAAGGATCCAAGCCGCACTGAGCGCGCTCAGACTCTAAACTCACAGCATAAGGATCTGAGCTGCACTGAGCACACTCAGACTGTAAACTCACAGCATAAGGATCCAAGCCGCACTGAGCACGCTCAGACTCTAAACTCACAGCATAAGGATCCAAGCCGCACTGAGCGTGCTCAGACTCTAAACTCACAGCATAAGGATCTGAGCTGCACTGAGCGCGCTCAGACTCTAAACTCACAGCATAAGGATCCGAGCCGCACTGAGCGCGCTCAGAGAGTTAACTCACAGCATAAGGATCCGAGCTGCACTGAGCGCGCTCAGACAGTTAACTCACAGCATAAGGATCCGAGCTGCACTGAGCGCGCTCAGACAGTTAACTCACAGCATAAGGATCCGAGCCACACTGAGCGCGCTCAGACTCTAAACTCACAGCATAAGGATCCGAGCCGCACTGAGCACGCTCAGAGATGTTAACTCACAGCATAAGGATCCGAGCCGTCCTTGTCTGGAAAAACTTCCGTCTTTCCGTGGCACACCAGGTCTACCTGCAGAGGGGACACACAGCGTTAAGCACCTGCACCTGGAGACTGGACCCTACCTGCAGCATCTCAAACCACCTGCAGACTTGACCCTACCTGCAGCATCTCAATCACCTGCACCTGGAGACTGGACCCTACCTGCAGCATCTCAAACCACCTGGAGACTGGACCCTACCTGCAGCATCTCAAACCACCTGGAGACTGGACCCTACCTGCAGCATCTCAAACCACCTGGAGACTGGACCCTACCTGCAGCATCTCAATCACCTGCACCTGCAGACTGGACCCTACCTGCAGCATCTCAAACCACCTGGAGACTGGACCCTACCTGCAGCATGTCAAACCACCTGCAGACTGGACCCTACCTGCAGCATCTCAATCACCTGCACCTGGAGACTGGACCCTACCTGCAGCATCTCAAACCACCTGGAGACTGGACCCTACCTGCAGCACCTCAATCACCTGCACCTGGAGACTGGACCCTACCTACAGCATTTCAAACCACCTGGAGACTGGACCCTACCTGCAGCATCTCAATCACCTACACCTGCAGACTGGACCCTACCTGCAGCATCTCAAACCACCTGGAGACTGGACCCTACCTGCAGCATCTCAAACCACCTGCAGACTGGACCCTACCTGCAGCATCTCAATCACCTGCACCTGGAGACTGGACCCTACCTGCAGCATGTCAAACCACCTGGAGACTGGACCCTACCTGCAGCATCTCAATCACCTGCACCTGGAGACTGGACCCTACTTGCAGCATGTCAAACCACCTGCAGACTGGACCCTACCTGCAGCATCTCAATCACCTGCACCTGGAGATTGGACCCTACCTGCAGCATCTCAATCACCTGCACCTGCATCCTGAGATGCCGCTAACTGGAGATGATCAAATCCCTCGCTCTCGGCAATGCTATCACAACGCTATGGCAACAGTACGACTAAACCATGGCAACAGCACAGGACATCACTTCACACCCATCTCATGGGCAACAATGCTGCAGTGAACTCTGGGAGCTTGCAGTGCAGAAATGGCTGTGTGTTTTCACACATGATAAAGTCTGAAATACAGCTGATTAGTATACGGCCTGCTCAACACATCTCCAAAAACACTGCTTGTGGATTCCCTTTCAAAGACCGAGCCGCGCAGATGAATATGGCTTCGCTACCGTTTCCCTACCTTGAAGTGGTCCAACAAGTCCCGCCCCACGGCGTAGGGTGCTCCAATCACCACCTCCGACACATACTGGGGAAGAATTCAAACATGAAGAAGGTCAGAGATAGATTTGAACACTGTCCAATCAGGGGTTAGCTAGCGCAGGCTGGTCCAATCAGCACCTCCAACGCATACCAAGGAAAAATTCAAACGATGTGGCTGCGTCTCAAACTGAAGGCAGCTGCGATTGCTAGCAAAGTCAGCCGGCTGGTTCACGGAAAGCTCACCAAGGCTTAAAAACACTGCACGTATTATTTCAGCGTGTTATTATTAAAGTGTATTTTTAAATATAACTGCAACTGGACTTTTTCATTTGATTGAAATTAGGCATCTCAGAAGAATGCACTGTTGATTATTTTGGTTTGGAACATGCCTAGAAAGGACAAGCGAGCAAAATAGTGAAAATGCTGCCTTCTGTTTCGGATGCAGCCATAAAGAAGGTCAGAGAGAGAGATTTGGGCACTGTCCAATCAGGGGTTACCAAGGGGGACTGCGTCTCCCTAGGTAACCCCTGCTGAAAAACACACGGGAGGGAGGGAAGGGGGGGGGGGGGGGGGGGTTGTGGGGTGGTGGCGGGGGGGCTGGTGTTTGGATCCAGGCCGTGGCGATAAGGACACGCAGCACAATGGGGGCCATTGTTCAGACCTCGAGGCCTCATGTGATGCGCTAACACCGCTAACACTGCTAACAGCGCTAACGCAGATGGCTGAGGACGAGGGGGGGGGGGGGGGGGGGGGGGCATGCTCCCAGCTCGCCATTCCAGCACATTCCACACTGAGGGAGGTAACAGGCCGGAAAACAGCCTGGGGGAGGGGAGGGTGCAGGAGGGTGGGAAGGAGGGTGCAGTTAACCCTCCAGAGAGTTCACTGGGAGGGGGGGGGGGGGATCAGGGGAAGGGGGGAGCGGGAGAGGTAACCCTCCAGAGAGTTCACTGGGAGAGGGGAGGGGGAGGATCAGGGGAAGGGGTGGAGCGGGGAGAGGTAACCCTCCAGAGAGTTCACTGGGAGAGGGGAGGGGGAGGATCAGGGGAAGGGGTGGAGTGGGAGAGGTAACCCTCCAGAGAGTTCACTGGGAGAGGGGAGGGGGAGGATCAGGGGAAGGGGTGGAGTGGAGAGGTAAGCCTCCAGAGAGTTCACTGGGAGAGGGGAGGGGGAGGATCAGGGGAAGGGGTGGAGCGGGAGAGGTAAGCCTCCAGAGAGTTCACTGGGAGAGGGGAGGGGGAGGATCAGGGGAAGGGGTGGAGCGGGAGAGGTAACCCTCCAGAGAGTTCACTGGGAGAGGGGAGGGGGAGGATCAGGGGAAGGGGTGGAGCGGGAGAGGTAACCCTCCAGAGAGTTCGCTGGGAGAGGGGAGGGGGAGGATCAGGGGAAGGGGTGGAGTGGGAGAGGTAACCCTCCAGAGAGTTCACTGGGAGAGGGGAGGGGGAGGATCAGGGGAAGGGGTGGAGTGGGAGAGGTAACCCTCCAGAGAGTTCGCTGCCAGTGCGCAGCCTGTACACAAGTGAGGCTGTACTGACTGATCTAGTACCGAAACCGCCATTCATAACCCTGACCTTTCACTATTTAACATGTTCATTCTGATCCTGTGTGCGTGTGTGTGTGATTAGAGTGTGTGTGAGAGAGAGAGATTCGAGTATAAGCAGTATGCGTGTGAGGTGATTGTGTGTGTGTGTGTGTGTGCATGCGTGTGATAAGAACATAAGCAGTGTGTGTGTGTGTGTGAGTGCATGTGTGCGTGGGAGAGTGTTATGGTGTGAGTGCGTGGGAGAGTGTTATGGTGTGTGTGTGTGGGAGAGTGCTATGGTGTGTGTGCGTGGGAGAGTGTTATGGTGTGTGTAAGACTCACCCTGCAGGCCAGTACACTCAGGGTTCTCTCGTGGACGTTCATGATGGGATAGTTCTTCCCTTTGTAGCGATTCACCTCCTGAAACACACCGCAACGTCAGCATTTCCTACACCGTCTATAACTTCTATACCGTTGTTATAATCTACACCTTCAGCACCTCCTACACCACCATTATAGTCTACACCTACAACACCTGCTACATCATCATTATAATCTACACCTTCAGCACCTGCTACACCACCAGTATAATATACACCTTCAATACCTGCTACACCACCATTATAATCTACACCTGCAGCACCTCCTACACCACCATTATAGTTTACACCTTCAACATCTGCTACACCACCATTATAATCTACACCTTCAACACCTCCTACACCACCATTATAATCTACACCATTAGCACCTGCTACACCACCATTATAATCTATACCTTCAGCACCTCCTACACCACCATTATAGCCTACACCTTCAACACCTCCTACACCATCATTATAATCTATACCTTCAGCACCTCCTACACCACCATTATAATCTACACCTTCAGCACCTCCTACACCACCATTATAATCTATACCTTCAGCACCTCCTACACCACCATTATAGCCTACACCTTCAACACCTCCTACACCATCATTATAATCTATACCTTCAGCACCTCCTACACCACCATTATAATCTACACCTTCAGCACCTCCTACACCACCATTATAATCTACACCTTCAGCACCTCCTACACCATTATAATCTACACCTTCAACACCTCCTACACCAGCATTATAATCCTCACCTTCAGCAGGAGCACCATCAGCAGGAGCACCTCCAGCTCCTACACTTGAGCTGCTTACCTGATCGAAGTGCAGCCCCACGATGACGTAAGGCTTGTCAGACTGCTTGTACACGGTCTCCAGGAAGTCCACATGACCAATATCTGAGACACACTGGTAAAGGCGGAATCAGCCGTAGAGGTAATGAAGGACACAATGAAACAATGAGACCCTTCTTCTACTCCGATACTCCCTTTCTCACCGAACATTACGGTCATTGAACAGACGCACTTATCCAGAGCAACTTACAATACAGGAGAACGCAAGTGTACCCACTGTTGCTGTTTCTTAATTCCAACTGCAATCACTGTTTTCACTGAAACCATGCAATCGTGCCCTGTATTCCGTCCAGTGAATTGAACAAAGGAAAAGAAAATGTATTCTTATTATTATTATTTAAATATCTAAAAGTCTCAAACGGAGGCAGTGGATTCGTGCCCCAGTTCATCAAAACTCCACAGGAGCTGAGGGGACACAACAGGAAGTCCCGCCCCTCAGTGCCGTACACCCGCACGGCCCCAGCACCCGATTGGCTGGCTGTGTGAACGCGGGGTTAGGTCCGTCATAACCGCACAAACAACAAGACCCCTCGCTCCTGACAGGGGGAGAGAGTATTCAGCAAGGGAAGGGAAACACTAGCGGCCCCCAGAGGCACTTAGAGCCTGTAATAAAGCAGCTTTAATAGGGGGTTGCCCCTGGTTACGTCTCTCCAACCCCTCCCCCCCCAGTCCCAGTCCCAGTAGCGCCCCCTGCTGGACACAGCAGGATACGGAATAGGTCGAAGGCTCCGGCCACGTAGATGATGGTGTCTCCCGGCTGGGGCTCCTTCCCAGACGCAAACTGGATGATCTTCTGGGACGTCTGGAGGAACTGGGACACCCCCGTCCAAGGGCTGTGGCCTTTCGGACCCTGAGAGAACCCCCCCCCGAAAAACACAAGTCATTACATTACACCAGGGCTGGGACAAACAGAGCATTTCAAACACCTTAAACATTTCAACACAACCAAAATTCCTGAAGGTTTCTGGAATTTTTTTTTTTTTTTTTTTTAAACATTCTTCTAAAAAAGGATTCTTGTTTCATATGAAAGAAGATTTGTAGAGTAGTTTTAGTCAGTGTGAAATTTCTCTGGGATCTGCTGAAGCATCTGACCTCTGACCTATAAGGGTCAGCTTCTGATTGGCCGTTGCCTGTACATCACAGACACTCCCATTCAGAGCAAAGTGCCTCAGTGAGCAAAGGAGGGAAAGGCTGACAAGAGCAGAACCACACCGATAATTAACTTCACCGCACGGTGGAGTTAATTATCATTCATTCCGTTAACTCCTCCAGTGAGTCAGGTCAACTCCCACCCTTCCTCAAGGCTAGGGGCAGCACACTGCATTGGGCCCCAAACCAACAACCTTCTGGCAACAAGCTTCGTTCAACAACGTTTCACATCAACCACACCCCCACAAACTCTAAAGTCTGCATGAACAAACTGGAACACAAACTGGGTAAAGCATAAAAGTGTAAAATGAGTACACGAACAAACATGTTCACTTTCACATCACCATTAGGGGGCGCTCTTTCTTCTCACCAGGGAGTTTACTTGTTTATTTTTTAATAACCTCACTGCTTTCTTTTTTGGGGGGGTTCAGGCCTGGTTTTTTTGTTTAGTTTTCTTGACAGTTCTTTGTGACGGCTCTCTGTAAAAAAGCGCTACACAAATTAAACTGATTAGATCTGATCGGATCACCAGGAAGATCAGAAATGCTAAAAGGTGCTCTTGTGCCACCCAGAGGTGGTTTGAGGGAACTACCAGTGAACAGCCCCTCTTGAGGCACTATAAGCAGCTTCAGCCCACAGGCAATGAGGAGGAATGAAACAGCCACCCCCCCCCCCCCCCCAAATAAAGCCTCACTGGACGCTCTGTGCTGATCTTTGGGTCATTTCCAAGGGGGAGCAACACAGTCTCTATTCATGGGATCCTAGCTCTATGGGGAAGGGGGGGGGGGGGGGGTGAAGGATGGTGATTTGGGGTGCTTTGTCCCAGTCCAGCTGACAGCTGAGCGTGAGGGCTCGGTCATTCACCCCGAAAACAGAAAGAGAGCGAGACAGTACCATCCGCCCCCCCCCCCCCCCTCCAAAACCCACACACCAGGGCACCATAACAACACACCCCAACGCTGCACATCCAGGCCCTTTCATTCACTAGAGTTCTACTACTTCCTGCTTCCTGATATTATACCCATGGTGCACTTCTCTTTGCTCTTCTGAACAGTGGCACTTCTCCTGCACAGCCTTTCATTCCTCTTTCTGTGGGGGGGGGGGGGGGGGGGGGGGTGTAGGATTTCATTGGGCTAACAGAGTCTGCCAAGCAAACACGTAAAAGCCAGCAGATCACAGGGGTCAGATTACACACATCAAAACAAACGCACAACAGGAGTGTTCCCAGAGCAGTGTTCTAGGAACAGTGTTCTAACCTGAGAGCAGTGTTCTAGGAACAGTGTTCTAACCTGAGAGCAGTGTTCTAGGAACAGTGTTCTAATCTAATAGAAGTGTCCTATGAAGAGTGTTTGAATGTAAGTGCAGTGTTCTATGAGGAGTGTGTTCACCTTTCCAAAGTTGTCTGTATGCCGCTGGTACTCAGAATTGTCCTATAGAAACAAGAGATTGAGGGGAGGAGGGAGAGAGGGAAGGGCGGAGAGAGAGAGAGTGCATTAACTGTACAGTCAGACCACAGGTTCTCCTGTAGCGATCAGTCCTCAGGTATTACTGAGCAGTGTTTCCGCCACACACACCTACATCAGGCATCACAGCACAAACAGAGAGGTCACATGACCGTGACTGTTTGCAGGTATCACATGGAGTGCAGGAGTCCTAGCAACCCCCATACTGCAGCTACACACCTGAGAGAGCACCTGTGCCTCAGGTGTGCCTGTTGTGGTTTTAATCAGTTTGGCACCCTACCTGGGGCTGTCCAATTCCCACCCCCATTTAGAATGTCCAATTATCTGCACATGCAGCTGCATTAATGCTCGAACCCCAGTGTCAATTTCAGGAGAGTGAAGACATCCGCGGTGTCCCCAGCTGCTTCTTTTCACACCGCAGACTACAGCCAAGCTCGCACAGAGAGGAGTCAGAGGAGGACCTTCACACGCTTTGGCTTTGGAATGCAGTCCACGGGCGCCCGATTGGCCAGCAGTGCCCTAACTAACACTCACATGCCCTGGGAGGGAGACGCCATCGGGAATTCGACATCGCCCTACGGAGCTACAAACCACAGTTGGCAAGGGCATGGTCCACATTCAATTCTAGACCATTACCATAACGGGCATTTAGCAGACACTCTTATCCAGAGCGACTTACACAACTTGTTACACAGCATTTACATTGCATTCAATTATACACCCATGGGGTGTGAGGCTCATCCATGCAGTCTGAGACACCCAGCAGCCTGAAAACGTTTTTCTAAGTCCTTACAGACACACAAACAGAAAAACAAACGAACAGACAAAACAACACACAACAACGACAGACAACGCACAGACACAGACAGACACACAGACGCACACAGGACAGATACAGACAGATGGGCAAACAGACAGACGGACAGGCAGACACACATACACACACACACATAGACGCACAGACAGACAGACAAACAGACAGACAGACAGACAGACAGACAGACGGATGGACAGACAGACAGACACACACACACACAGACGCACAGACAGACAGACACACACACACACAGACGCACAGACAGACAGACAGACAGACGCACACATAGACAGATGGACGCACAGACGCACAGACGGACAGACAGACAGACAGACGGACGCACAGACAGACAGACGGACGCACAGACAGACAGACGGACGCACAGACAGACAGACAGACGGACAGACACAGACAGACAGACAGACAGACACACAGACGCACAGACAGACAGACAGACAGACAGACGCACAGACAGACAGACGGACGGACGACAGACAGACCACAGACAGACAGACGGACGCACAGACAGACAGACGGATGGACACAGACAGGCTCACTCACGATGTTGCTGTGGTGTGCTTTAGTCATCAGCAGCATGCGGCCGACCAGGTCTGTGGTGGACACGCCCTGCGTGCGCTTACACTCCCTGAAAAACAGCGTTCGCTCTGCAGTCACCATGGCAACAAACAAACAGACTTATCCCCATAACACACTGCAGCAGTCCTGCTCATAACACGCACACTCACTCACTCACACACTCACACACACACACACACACACACACACACACACACACTGCAGCAGTCAAACCCGGAACACACTCCAGCAGTCAAACCCATAACACACTGCAGCAGTCCTGCTCATAACACGCACACTCACTCACACACACTCACTCACTCACTCACACACACACACACACTCCTACAGTAATACCTGTATTATTCACTCACTCACTCACACACGCTCGCACACATACCTGTATCTGCCGGAGTTCTTCACCTCCTCGTACGTGTCCTTTCCGTCCACGGTTAGCGTGATGTCATCTGCGCGCAAACACGCCACAGTGATGTCATTATTTATGATCAGCTATACTTCTCAACAATGTCCTTCTAACAGAAGTGAGCTGCCAGACCCTGCGGCTCTGCAGGACCAGGGCTGGGGACCCCAGCAGACCCTGTGGCTCTCCGGGTCCAGGGCTGGGGACCCCGGCAGACCCTGCGGCTCTCCGGGTCCAGGGCTGGGGACCCCAGCAGACCCTGCGGCTCTCCGGGGCCAGGGCTGGGGACCCCAGCAGACCCTGTGGCTCTCCGGGGCCAGGGCTGGGGACCCCAGCAGACCCTGTGGCTCTCCAGGACCAGGGCTGGGGACCCCAGCAGACCCTGCGGCTCTCCGGGGCCAGGGCTGGGGACCCCAGCAGACCCTGTGGCTCTCCGGGGCCAGGGCTGGGGACCCCAGCGGACCCTGTGGCTCTACGGGACCAGGGCTGGGGACCCCTGATGGGTCTAATTTATACTACAGACTACAGAAGTGTGTAATGCAGGGTGCTCTGCTGTTGTCTGTGTGACCAACGCGTCTGTGCTACCAGCAGAGCTACAGTTCTGCCATTTTGACTGCAGTTCATAGGTGTATTTATTTGGGAGATATTTTTACTCTATAATGCCGTAAAATGGCATTTTCTCTGTCTCTGGTCGGCCACCTTGATGCACTTCCCCCCCGTGGCCACCGGGCGGAGCCCTCACCTCCGTGCACGCAGAAGTCGCAGTTGTACTTGTCCAGGGTCTCCAGCGTGGTGACGTAGGGCGCCCCCTCCACGATCTCATCCACCCACTTTATGGCTCGCACCATCTTATAGCGCTCAGCCTGGGTGAACACGGGGGGGCCCTTGTGCCTCGAGATCTCTCCTGGGGGGGGGGGGGGGGGGGGGGGGGGATAGAGGGGGAAGAGGGGGAAGAGAGAGAGGGAGAGAGAGGGGGAGAGATAGAGGGAGGGAGGGAGAGAGGCAGAGGGGGAGAGAGAAAGAGAGAGAGGGGGGGAGAGGGAGGGAGGGAGGGAGGGGGAGGGAGGGAGAAAGGGAGGAGACAGAAAAGGGGGAGAGAGAAAGGGAGGGAGAGAGAGGGATACATTATTATCGTTCATAGTTACCGTTGCAACTGTTGTGTAAACAATCGCTTTGTCAATAGAGACGCGGTAGTCTACGATCTCCTGAATCGTCAGTGAGTTTCACGCACGAAAACGATAAGTGCACATTCCCAATTAGGGTGGGAAAAGGATATGTACGCACAGGCCCTTGTTGGGCGCCAAAGTAAAAACAAACAAATAAATAAATAAATAAACAAATGAAAGAGAGGGTCCCTCCTCCTCAGCAGCAGCAGTCTGGTGAAACAGCTTCAGGACAATTATGGGATTAAGGGTGAATTCCTAACTTCTCTTACCCGCCCTGCCCCGCCCAGCTCCGCCACACTGCTGACACCAGCTGGGGGGTCTGGAACAGGCACCGGGGAGTGGGCTGCGGGGTGCCCCCCCCCCTTCCCACTTACCATCAGTGTGGACCCCAACGATGAGGTAATCTCCCATAGCCTTAGCCTGCCGGAGCTGGTTTGAGTGACCGTAGTGCACCATGTCATAACTGAGGGGGGGGGGGGGGGGGGGGGAGAGGGGGGGGAGGGAGGGGGAGAGGGGAGGGGGGAAGGAGAGGAAGAGAGGGGGCGGGGGAGAGGGGAGGGGGGGAAGGAGAAGAAGAGAGGGGGAGGGGGGAGGAAGAGAGGGGGAAGGGGAGAGGGGAGGGGGGAGGGGGAGAGGGGGGGGGGGGGGGGGGGGGGGGAGGGGGGGGGGGGAGGGGGGGGGGGGGGGGGGGGGGGGGGAGAGAGAGAGATACTTTAAGAAACACAATAGTATTGTCTGAATTCATTCTGACACAAACAAACGTTAGCACACGTAGCACAATTTTGATTTTATTCCTCAAACAGCCATTTCATATTTTCTGTAATTAAATGCCACGTGCCATATCGCCTTTGGCATGATACAGGAATACGCTGACACTAAAACTCCAGGAGAATTCAACACCGCATTATATAAGTGACCTGATTCTTCGGAAAGGTGAAGAGGATTGCCAGATTTTGCCAAATGCAGTGCGTCAAGAGTAAAATATGAAAGGTGTGGTCACAGGCACATGCATCATTACATTTTACATTACAGGCATTTAGCAGACGCTCTTATCCAGAGCGACGTACAACAAGTGCATTAGTTCCAGGTGCAGAGGTGCAAAAGAAACACACTAGAGCGAAGTAGATCGTAGTGCCAGAAGTGACCACATAGATCAGGACTCCAACCCTGTAGAGTAACCTGTTCAGCAAACAAACAATCCTGCCAAATAAAAACTAACGTGCTCGTATTAGCCTAACTAGGTACATTAGTGAACCAGAGTGAAAACGTGACAGGGCGCCAAGTCATTAGGGATAACATGCAAACCCAGGGATACCAAACCAAGTTATTCAACAGGAAAGATATCGAAAAAAAAAATATCTAAAATATATTCTGGAAATATTAAAATAATAATAATAATAATAATAATAATAATAATAATAATAATAATAATAATAATGATTATTATTATTATTATTATTATTATTATTTATTAAAGTCCTTTGTCTCTCTGCTAACAGTGTTGTCATGGCCCAACCAAAAAGCTAGACATATTCATACAAGAAGCCTGAAAGATAGACTGAAAGACTGACAGGTAGACTGAAGACTGAAAGGTAGAATGAATACTGAAAGATAGACTGAAAGGTAGATTGAAGACTGAAAGCTAGACTGAAAGAGTGAAAGGTAGACTGAAGGAGTGAAAGGTAGACTGAAGGAGTGAAAGGTAGACTGAAAGGCTGAAAGGGAAGTTTGTGCTGTTCTGGGCACAGCATCGGGAACAAGCTGGGAGGGATGAACTTGTTTTTCCCTGAGGCTCCGGCAGCCTTGTTTCATTACATTACATTACATTACAGGCATTTAGCAGACGCTCTTATCCAGAGCGACTTACACAACTTTTACATAGCATTTTACATTGTATCCATTTATACAGCTGGGTATATACTGAAGCAATTTCGGTTAAGTACCTTGCTCAAGGGTACAACGGCAGTGTCCTACCCGGGAATCGAACCTGCAACCTTTTGGTTACAAGCCCAGTTCCTTACCCACTGTGCTACACTCCGTCCTGTTTCCTGCTCGTCACAAATGAAAATACCCCACACCCTTCAGCAGCAGGGCCCCTGCTGGAGAATCTGAGCTCCCCTGTTTTCCCCAGACAGGAAGTGATGTAAAACAGAGCCTGCACTCCCGCCACCCCCGCGTGATTGCCTGCTTTGATACGGCGGAGGACAGCTCCTCATCCCACACGAGGCTCCGGCGGGCGGGGCGGGGCGGGGCGGCGGGGCGGGGCAGGGCGGGGCGGTGGGGTGGGCGGGGCAGGGCGGGCGGGGCGGGGCAGGGCGGGGCGGTGGGGTGGGCGGGGCGGGGCGGGGCCGAGCACACGGACACGGTTCCCACGCGTTATCGGAGACAGGAAGCAGACAGCCGCTCGTGCAGGACAGAGCGTTCGGTCCGCTCACTGAGGTCATCCCGCAGGCAGTGTTGTGTCTGCAGCTGCTCAACTAGGAGGCTCTGACCTGGGTCAAAGGTCAAAGGTGCACTGGGGGAAAAAAAAAAAAACAACTTGGAAAAAAGAACTCCTCATATGCCAGAAAACTCTCAAGATTTTTCATCAAATCATGGTACTGAACCAGCAGTTCTGTTCTAAATGCTGGAGAAAACTGATGTTCCTCTTAAAATTGCCAGCAGTTGAAGTGTTTCAGAGACCTTTTTGACCAGGACTGGTCCTTCCAGAGCTGTGCAGAGCTCGTTCAGCAGTAATTACATTTGTAGAAAGGGGGGGGGGGGGGATTACGCTGCCCTTAATCTGAGACTAAGACTCACGGGCCAGGAGAGGAGAGCTCAGTACGGGGTGCTACACCCCCCCCCCCCCCCCTTCCCCCCCATTCACACACACACACACCACTTCACCACACACAAAATAACACCCAAAGTCCAAAGGTCTGGCTTAAACAAAAAGTCTTTTTTTTTTACAGATCTTGTGAATATTCATGAGGGTATTCTTGTGAATATTCGGGAGGGTATTCTTGTGAATATTCATGAGGGTATTCTTGTGAATATTCATCAGGGTATTCTTGTGAATATTCATCAGGGTATTCTTGTGAATATTCGGGAGGGGATTCTTGTGAATATTCGTGAGGGGATTCTTGTGAATATTCGTGAGGGGATTCTTGTGAATATTCGTGAGGGGATTCTTGTGAATATTCGTGAGGGGATTCTTGTGAATATTCGTGAGGGGATTCTTGTGAGGATTCACGAGGGGCCGGGACCAAGTGAAGCCGTGGCGAATGGGACGCTCCAGCCTGTAATGCAGTGCCAGAACACCCGGCTGCACAGCCTGAACCTCCTGTAGCTCTGAGGACTGAGAGAGAGGACTGCAGGAGCTGAGCATCTGGTTACTGTGGAGCATCTCTGATTGCACCTGACGGCGCTGGGACCCTCAAGCCCCAGCCACCTGCAGCTCTACTGCAGCACAGCAGCGATGACCCGGGTATATACATCACTTTCTGGGCGGGGCTCTAGTAGTCCATCTTCAGAACATTGTAGTTTCACCAGGGCAGACCCACGTCAATAACATCCGCCGTCGCATAATTACGTAGCCTAGTGTAAGTGCAGTCGGATTCTCTTAGCACCACGGTTGTCTTTTCCTAAGTCCTTATGAATTCTCCTTCACATCTTTCCTTGACCTCATGACGTTTTCCATCAAGGTCAAGGGAAAGTGGTTAGGAAAAGACAGAGGACGTATTTTTTTTGACTATTCGACCGCAGCCCAGGTTTTTTGGGGACGTTTTTTTTGTTTGTTTTTTCTTTCAAAGTTCCAAATCAATGCTCTAGAAATTCCATCGCTTTCAGTTTCCAGTAGCGATTGCGACATCAGCATTGGAATGTTCAGCCAGCAACATTCCAATCACACATTTGTAACCTCACACCTTAAAGCAGTGGTTCCCAGCCCTGTTCCTGGAAATCTTCCGTCCTGCAGGTTTTCATTCCAACCCTAATCCGGCACACCTGATTCTACTAATTAGCAGCTCAAGGAGATCTCTAGTGGTTGACTGAGCGGTGCTTTGTTAGGGTTGGAATGAAAACCTTCAGGACGGAAGATTTCCAGGAACAGGGTTGGGAACCACTGCCTTAAAGGGCTCATTTTACTTGTTTACGCTCGTTTTCACCGGTAGAGTTTAGGGCTCAGCTTGGCGTCTACGGTGCAGCCCTCTCTGGGAGCTCACAGGACCGCAGTGGTACCTCCGGTAGGACGGGGTCCTGTGCTGAGTATTTATAGCGACCTTCACAGAGTGACACATTATGAGGGGTCAGAGAGGGAGGGGGGGGCGGTATTAATATCAGCGGGGAGAGTGGGGGCTAGCGCGACGCTACGCTATGCTGGTGGAATATATCAGCTTACCTTCTCAGACTACACGCGAACTGACACTGCCCGACAGAGGAGGCCAGCCGCAGACTACAAACACAACAGCCCAGTGACATCACTTCCTGTGTGGCCGCATCCCGGTTCTGCAGCCGAACAGAACTGGCAGCTACACTTTAACATTGTTTTTTTTTTTTTTTTTTTTTTAAATCAGGCACAACATTAGACACCCGTAGCGAAGGGGGAAATACACACGGTGAAAATTCCATAAACTGTTTACGCAGCCGGATTACTCCGCAGGCAGGGGGGGCAAAGGTCGCCGCTCGAGCGCGTGACCCGCTGCCGTCTCTCACACACGATTCCACCACAGATCCCACAGAAAAAAACCAAAATGCTCAACTCCTGCTTTCCTCCAGAGTCCTCTCCACTCCTCGAACACAGGAGGGTCCGGTTCTGTCCCGGTTCTGTCCCGGTTCCCGATGGCCCACCGCCAGGAGCAGCACGCCGGAGTGTTGGGGCGCTGGCAACGTGCAGACGGAAATGTCGGCGTTAAGTACAGAGCTAAGTATCTGGCGGCGTTTAGAGTATCTGTGGGCGCCGGGTCTGAATCGGCGAACTTGATCTGCGTGCCAGCTGAGAACGACTCGCACGCTCACCAGCAGGCAGGCGCGCTGCGGCGAACCCGGCCGGGACTCTGGGGCACCGGCCTCGGATCTGGCGGCGTACCCAAAACCGGCGCCCTGCACAACCTCTGCCACCTCTGGAGTTCCCCTTCATCTGACCTCGGGGCGATATAGCTCAGGAGGCAAGACCGATTGTCTGGCAGTCGGAGGGTTGCCGGTTCAAACCCCGCCCTGGGCATGTCGAAGTGTCCTTGAGCCAGACACCTAACCCCTAACCTCTAACTGCTCTGGCGAATGAGAGGCATCAATTGTAAAGCGCTTTGGATAAAAGCGCTATATAAACTGCAGTCCATTTACCATTTACCTCACCACGAGGATCGATCGGCACAGAGAGGTCTGCCTCCCTCCCTCCCTCTCCCTCTCCCTCTCTCCATCCCTCCCTCCCTCTCTCCATCCCTCCTTCTCCTCTCTCCCTCCCTCCCTCTCCCTCTCCCTCTCCCTCTCTACAGTACACAGAGCAGTCTCTCCCTCTCGCCCTCTCTCTCTCTCTCCCTCTCCCTACACACAGAGCAGTCTCTCCCTCCCTCCCTCTCCCTCTCTCCCTCCCTCTCTACAGTACACAGAGCAGTCTCTCCCTCTCTCTCTCTCTCTCTCTCTACAGTACACAGAGCAGTCTCTCCCTCTCTCTCTCTCTACAGTACACAGAGCAGTCTCTCCCTCTCTCTCCCTCTCCCTACACACAGAGCAGTCTCTCCCTCCCTCCCTACACAGAGCAGTCTCTCCCTCTCTCTCCCTCTACAGTACACAGAGCAGTCTCGCCCTCTCTCTCTCCCTCTCCCTCTCTCTACACACAGAGCAGTCTCGCCCTCTCTCTCTCCCTTTCCCTACACACAGAGCAGTCTCTCCCTCTCTCTCTCTCCCCCCCACTCTCTACAGTGCACAGAAAAGTCTCCCTCTCTCTTTCACTCCATCCCTCTCCCACTCTCGCTCTCTCTACTGCTACAGTGCAGAACACTGTTTCTCTCTCTCTTTACAGTACAGAGTAGTCTGTCTCTCTCCCTCTCTCGTCCCATAGTGTCTCCCTCTCTCTCTCTCTCTCTCTCTCCCTCCCTCTCTCTCTCCCCCTCTCGTGCTATCCTGTCCCATAGTGCACAGCACAGTCCCTCCATGGGAAAGGGGGAGGGATTTGGCTTGTTTATTACAGACGGAAAAGTGGAGATCGGATCAGGTGAGACACTGGAGACACTGCTGAAATATTAAGGAGGCTTAGCTGCAGACACAGAGACCAGCTTCAAACACGTACAAACACACACACACACACGCACACACACGCACAGATGCACACAGATGCACACACACACACACACATACTCTATCTCTCTTTTACTTACACATACACGTGCACGCACACACACGCACTCTCTCTTTTACTCACACGCACACGCACGCACACATGTGCACACTCACGCACACAAACACACACACACACACACACACACACACACAGACAGACAGACCAGCCCCCCCGCTTCCCCGCCGGCCAGTTAAACAGTGTTAGACTCAGGGCAGCCAATAAGGCGCCCCACGTCAGTGAACCCAGGCCCAGCGTGCCGATTCCTGATCGACCCTGCGCTAATCCGTGCAGTGCGGGGTTACCACAGGTCACTCTCAACATGACAGCCAGGCCAAAGCAGCCGCACCCAGATCTGGGCCCAGCCAGCAGAGCTCAACCCTACACCAAACCTACACGGTACACCGTTCCTGCTTACACCGCATCGGTGCTCACTCCTCATTCAAAACATTCAATGAGCAATGTGATATCTGACCCTTCTCTTCCCATTATCCCGTTTCAATTTTACAGTTATCATTATTATTATAACACTACATACACTCAGAGAGAGAGAGATGTATGCGATAAGGGCGGGGAGAAATATCTCAGTAAATCACGTAAAGGAAACGGAAGGGCAGGAGACTAGGAAGACCAATGACAAGTTTTATTTAACACTGAAATGAATTAAAACAGCAAGAAACAGAACCCTGTGGGGATTAGTCATTTGTCACCTCCATAAAAGGCCATACGAAGGCAACCCATCTCAATAAGCACTCGGTACTGGGTTATATACCGGGAAGCCCATTCTCCCCAGGCTGGCCAAGGGAGCGCGGTCATGGCAACCAACACGGCGCATTTTCAGAGCGAGGCGTTTGTTAAGACAGCAGTCAGCACTGGAGCCCTATGAGACCGAGCTAGAGACAAGCAGCAGGAGGTTCAGCTCATCGAGTCAAATCAAAACTGATCAATTCTATCACACTGTCACAAAGACGCTTTAGAGAGTAGCCTAACAGAAGGAGATCTGGACAAACAACAGTGCTAGTCCCCCAAAAAAACAAGCAGCGAGGTTAAAAAAAAAAAAAAAAAAACTTTCCCAGTGGGAGGAAACCTCCAGAGGAACCTGGCTATAGAGGGGGAGCCCATCCTCCACAGGCCAGCCTGGCGTAAAGCAGTGGTAGGACGGACAGTAACTCATATGTGATGAGGGTCTATCATCGCTCATCTAGGGAGCAAGATCACATATATGTGATTAGAATGCTCTTAACTGAACACTCTAATGCTGATGTCACAGTCACTGTTGGTAAAATAAAGCAATGGAGCTCTAGAACACCGACTAAAAATTTTGCTCTTCAAAGGTTCAGGCAGACTAACTGTGGGAAACGTAAACCTGCACATGAATTAGCCCTCCAGTAAAGGGGCCCCCCTCCCCCTCCTGAGGCCTGTAAACAGGGAGAGAGGACGTCCCACGGGATAGGGTTCGGTCTTGGACCTTCACCCGTCACCGGAACGCGCGTTCGCCCGGCGACCTTTCCCCCAGTTCCCACCGCGCTGTCCGGCGGACTTCAGAGCGGCCGCGATGACGTCTACGCGCCGTTGGCCAGGCGACGGCGCCCTTTGCCCCGCCGTGCGGCGTGTCTGCGGTGTGCCACGGCCGCGCGGGAGGGTTCGGGCCAGGCCAGGCCAGGCCTCGGCGTGCGGCAGGCTGCGGGACCCCAGGAAGCACGCGGAACACGCGCGCACGTCAACACGGGCGCATGCGCGCGCGAACAGGCATTCACACGTGCATGCGCGCAACGGTGCGCAAACACGCTTGTACTCGCATGCACGCACACACACAGGGACATAGTTTAAAAACTCTCAAACTAGGAAAGTTCTAAACTTCGATAACAACCTGCCGAGATCATTCAGATCTTACGGAGAAACGCGCGGTTATTCAACTAACGGGGGCATAGGAAATGTGCAGAAAGTTTTGCGGGCACACAGATTGTGCAGGTCTGCCGGTAAAAGGCCTGGAATCTGAAAAAAAATCCGCAGGTGGGGGCGGGGGGTTGGGGGCCATGGTGCGTCATCGCGCTCTGTGTTGATATTATCCCTCTGTGGGGAGCTCAGTGCGCCGTTTTATATTCTGGCATCCGAATCACTCTCCAACATTCCACCCAATCGCAGCAGCGACACTGCTAAAATGGCTGGAATTCTCCAAGATAAAGCCGCCGTAATCCTGGTCTTCAAACGCATCAATTCAAAGCATTTCAGATGGCAAAAAAAATAAATAAACTCCACCCGCCCGGTTTCCAACAATATGTGCTCGCATACAGTATGCATTTAACTTTATTTAACTTGTATTTACACTAGTTACCTCTCAGATATACGTACATGATCTGTAAACAATACTGAAACAATTGAGACTTGTTGGCTCTGTGCTTTGTGTTTGCAGTCCCACGGTGATGAGACAGACTCGCGCCCACACACCAGTCGCGCGCCACAGCAAACACTACACAACTACAGATCCTTCAGCCCACTGGTACAGGTTCGATGTTCAAGAATTAAGGCCTTGCTAAGTCCGCCTACACACAGGAGAATTGCACTATTTTAACTGTTCCAACTGTTTGTCGACGAAAGGGGGGAAACAACAACATTTCGTTTTGTTTCCTGATGACCGTCCGTAACGGTACCCTTCTATGGAACTTTTCCGCTCCAAAGGGCACGAGGCAGCCGAGCTGACGTGAGTGCGCGTGAGAGCGTGCCCACCGTTAGTAATGAACTATCAAGGATGTCTCAGCAAAACGTACCAGCGCAACTAACGCGAGTCAACTGTTTTTTGTTTGTTTGTTTGTTTGTTTGTTTGTTTGTTTTTTTTTTTGGTCTTAGGCCATTTCTTGCCAATAGCAGAGAATATCAGACAGCCTCCTGTGCTGAAGCTGTAAGTCATTTATCCTTTGAGAATACAACTCATGAGCACTAAAATGACAGTGCTACAGTTTGTCTTATTTGAAGAGATATCGCACAACTCCCGCTGGTCTTTAAACACTTAAATCACCCGAACTGATGATGCATCCACAGTTTATGATAGGACTGGTAAACACATTCAGAATCGCTATCAACCTGTGCCTCTGCGTTAAAATTTCGAAACATAAAAATGCAAAGCTAAAAAAATAGAAAGTTCCGTCATTTAAATTTGGCCAATACTGGACCTCTGGGATAAACCTGGTTGGGTCAACAAATAATTTTACTTGGGGAGCCCAAATTGCTTCATTTGGTTACATGCACATGCAATCTGATTGCATGATTTCATGTTTGCATGCCCGAACGAACAAAAAGCGAGCTTTAAAGCGTAATGAACTCATGTGCATGAGTTACTATGCCAGCATGTTACATAACATGTAACTTAGTGCGATGCACGTGTACGGGAACTTTCGCCGCACCGTTAACTTGATAGCTAATGCAACCGACCGTCACAAGACCGATTATTTCCGTCGCTAGACCTTTAGAACGACGATGGTGCGTACAAATGACGTGAATCGCTTGTTTTGTACTTAGCAAGCTCGATAACCAGGTTACCTTCTGAGGTTGAGGTTAAACTGACCTTGGACGCATTAACACAGCGATGGTTGCTTGTATGACTTCATCGTATGAAAGTAAGTAATGTAAAGTAGCTATCCGGCGCTTCCGTTCAATGTCTCTCCAGTGGCAACGCTAATTTGGCAAGCTAGACCTCTATAATTTACCAATGTCACCAACTAACTTATACGCCCATGTTAGCAGTCTAACTACGATCGTTGGTGCTGCAGTTGACATGACTATCAAAACACCGGGCAGCTGTTCGCTGGGTTCCACACAACACACAGCTGATTAACTCGCCTACTTTAACTATGCAGCTTCAGTAACTGACCAACGAGAACAAATCGCAAGGTATCTCATCAATAACGCTAGCTTCAAAGGAAGAAAAAAAACAGCAGCCGTGTGTATCGACACTCAAAGTAGCATACTCATCCACAAAATATTGCATAGCCACCCTATCATAATCCCTGCGCACGCAGCCCTCTAACGCAAGCACGACAACACCGGCGATCCGTCTAACATGAGTGGCTAGTAACTTACAACGGCTTGCTACCGTTCTAAAGGAGTGTCAAATGTAAATCATAACTCACCATCCGTCACACCACACCCGTACAATACGTTTCCTCTTCTCCGGGCTACAGGCTGTAGTGCCGGCATTTGATCCGTCTCCTTTGCTCCCTTCGGTTGTTGCGTGATGACCGTTCTTGATCATTTTTTTAAAAATCAACGTATTCACTGTATCTAAAACGAGAATTAAAACAACTTAATGATAATATAATAATGAAACAATGTAGTATAAAATACACGACTGGCCTTCGGAATGAGTTATTGAAATGAAGTGACAGATGCGGCTAGCTAGAAGGCTACGGTGCTGCGTCCTTAACGCCGTGAACACAGGACTGTGCGGCCGTGACGCCTAGTGAGCACCATGGGCGACGCCTCCTTCCCCGCGGAAGTGGCGTCATGGCAGCGAATCGTACGATGAAGCCATTATGGCGGCCAACATGTTGTTACATAAAAACATTCTGTTCTCCCACCACGTGACTGCATGGTCCTTCCTCACCTTACAGGCAGGTGATGCAACGTCACGTCGTTGCACTTTCGACGACGGCTTGCCACAGGACTAACTTGATCACCGTTTGCGCCTAATTTATTGAACTGAGCTGATTGCACAACTTGTATTTGTATTTATTAATGGAAAATCTTGGCGCATGTTTATTTTTAAGTACAACCCAGTTATAAATATACTGCATAAGCGATTCAACCGCAAGGAAAAGCTAATTATACATTGGGCAAATAAATCCACTCACAGGCCACCTTATTATGTATGCTAGCACCGGTCAGTGCTGGGCTACTTTTATGTTTTTGTCCGGGGGGAAATGGCTTTGTGCGGGTTGTCATAATTTGGGCTATTTTTTCTCATATTGGGCGGTTTTTATCTTTTATGTATGTTGTGCAGTACATGCTTTCAACCTGTCTCTCTCAAGAATCTAAATAGCTCCAGAACAGTGCATTTCTCACAGTGTGGATTCAACAAGTGTAGTATTATGGGTAAGGAAATAGGCTTGGCACAAATTTGATTCCCGGGTTGGACACTGCCGTTGTACCCTTGAGCAAGGTACTTAACCTGCATTGCCTCAGTATACATATTCAGCCGTATTTGTATGCAATGTAAATGATATGTAAAAAGTTGGGTAAGTCGCTCTGGATAAGAGCGTCTGCTAAATGCCTGTAATAATATAACAAAGTGATGGAAACAGTCCTTAGGCATTTTGGTTTATGTATGCTTGATAGCACCACATGGTTTCTGCAGATGTTTCTGCCTAAAAATTCATGATACTCCCATTCCACTTCATAACTGCTCTGTTGGATTGAGATCTGGGGACTGTGCAGGCAATTGCAGTAAACTGAAATCACTGCCATGTTCATGGAACCAACTTGAGATGATGTGCTTAGTGACATGCCGCATTCTCCTGCTGGAGGTATCCACTTGAAATTGTGTAGACGGTGGACATAGAAGGGTGGCACGGTGGTGCAGTGGGTAGCACTGTCGCCTCACGGCAAAAAGGTCCTGGGTTTGAATCCGGCTTGGGCCTTTCTGTGTGCTGTCATGTTCTCCCCTTGTCTGTGTGGGTTTCCTTCCTTCCTTCCTTTGTCCAGTTTTTGGTGATCATGTGCCCACTGTATCCTCACCTTCCTGTTCTTGGCTGACAGGAGTGGAACATGGCATGGTCCTCTGTTGCTGCAGCCCATCTTTTCAAGGTTCTATGTATTGTGCATTAAGAGACGCCCTTCTGCATGAAAAAAGCTGTTTTTCAGCATTTGTGGCAATTCTGTTAGCTTGTTACTCTCCCTTGTGTGCCAGTACTACAGAATTCCAGCATTATAGCCAAGGCTTTGGAAACTCTTATTTTTGATTTTATAAGTGCAAAGGTTATCTCCAGTAGTTCAGAGCATGCAGCAGTAGCTTACAAGTTGTGAAGGCAAGAGCGAACGTGGAGCTGGAAATCAAAAACACTTGAGAAAGCTGCACAATTAACACTAAACATTCTTTCTCAGTTGAAATAAAAACTTGCCCAAGAGTTGATGTCTGAAGCATTTATTTATTGTGCTTGAACACTGAGTTTGGGGTGTGGGGGGGGGTGGGTGTCATTGTGCTTCTCACAGCGCTTCAAATCAAAATAGAAAAAGATCGGAATTATAAACATCGCGGAGTTGTACAAAAACTCATACAAACTGCAAAACCGCCAAAAAAAAATGTAAAGCATCAGAATGCAGGAGCTGCACTGTGCCTCGGGGGGAGGCTGTAAACCGTGGGCACCCCTGGCCCAGGCCAGGACGCCTTCCAGTATGGCTTCAGCCCAGGAGACAGCACTGCCCCGTCACGTCTGCCTCAGACACCTGCGACAGCAGGAAATACCTGTTCTAGCAGCAGCTATGCCGGACACCTGGGGAGAAACACGCAAGCCGAATGCTTCACCTGGAGGCTCCTCACCCCAGGTCCCGGAGAGCCACAGGTGTGGAGAGCCACAGGTGAGGAGAGCCACAGGTGAGGAGAGCCACAGGTGTGGAGAGCCACAGGTGAGGAGAGCCACAGGTGTGCCTCCGCTATTATTCCATCAATTAAAGCAGGTGATGGCACAACTAACTCAAACTCACCTGGTTTCTAGGTGCTGAGTTAAGTTTCAGGTTTTTTAAGGTGGAAAGGGGGGGGGGGACCAAGCAGACCTACTGCTCTGCAGGACGGGTGTTGAGGACCCCCTCCCCCCTTTAACTTTTCACACTGCAGTCAAATACGAACACGCTCTTGCAATTCCCTGAGAACTCTCAAAGCATGCTACATTCCAAAGAGTGTGGACTCATATGAAACTAGAGTGTCCTGTATAGCGGTGGAAAACAGATAGGCATTTTACGGTTTAAAGGAATCTGCAGGAGATTTGACCGGTGTCTGTAGTTCCAGCTACACATCTGACCTGGGCCCGCCATCCCAGCGCTTTACACATGCACCACGGGCATCATAACCCTCAGCTGTCTTTACATCTACCCACGTCTCTGAAAATAAATCTTCCCAGAGGAAAAACTGGCATTACAGCTTATTTGTGGTTTTTTTTTTTTTTTTTTTTTTTTAAATGAGGCTGAGCTGGTTTGTCTTTTTAAGTTTTGAAAAACATCATGTAACATTTTAAGCAGGGGTCCCCACTCGTATCCAACATGGGCCGGTGTGGGTACAGATTTTTGTTTTAGCCCAGCACTAGGACACCTGACACCACTTATCAAGGTCTTGATTGAAGACAGCGTTTAGTTCATTAGTTGAATCAGGCACCACATTGCTGGACTAAAACAAAAACACCCACACCGGCCTTTTTCAGAACAGACTGGGGACCCCTGATTTTAAGAACAAGACCAAAAGGATTTTTTTTCCTCGCTCGCAAAACCTTTTCCTTTTAGCATTCCTGTTGAAAAAGGAACAATTTCAAAATAAAAATAAAAGTTATGTAAACACGATCGCAGCTGACACTGCCATTTCTCCAGACCAAGGGTGGACAACAAGGGCCGTATCTCCTTCTGGTTTCCATGCCAACTTCTGGCCCTAATTACTTAATTAGGCCAAACGTTTACACCACCTGACATTTTAGCTAGATTTCTCGAGAAGCCCACAAATGTCAGCTGAACACTGTTCCTGTGTCCCTGTATGAAATGTTTCATTGTGATGTAATCTGCACGTGACCCAGTGTTGGTGTATACAGCCAGTTAGCTCGTTTAGTCCATTGTGATGTAATCTGCGTGTGAACCAGTGTTGGTGTGTACAGCCAGTTAGCTCGACCACTGGCACAGAACTGGCCACCTCTGGTCTAGACTAACGCTTGCCACCACGGCCAGAATGCCTGTCGCTCTCCCGCAGGTTAAGTATTGCTTCAGCTCATTACCTGAGGACAAAGTAAAGTGTGCACAAAAAAATAATCTCCACCCTCCACACAGCTAACAAGCTCTAAGAGGGTTTTTTTTTCCCCCCCAGAACTAAGTGAAAAGAGGGAAGTCCATCCATGACACAGCAGGACTGGGGTAATACTTTCATCGATAGGTGTCTTTTTTTTTTATCTGGCTGGTGATTTTTAGGTTGATGGCTGCTTCTTCCTCTTCCTCCCCTTGGAGTAGCCACGCCCAAACCAGCCTCCCTGAACTGCCGTTCCTCCAGCCTGTCCCGTGGAGCCCTGCACACATTCCTCCTGGCCAGCAGGCGGCGCTAGGACTTTACGGGTGTGGCTGGACTCTTCGTCTGGTCGCAGTGGTATGGCCAGGCTAAAGATAGGGTCTTCTGTCCTGTTCAATGAGGAATTGTCATAATTACTCTGATTGGCTCATTACAGGTTCCAGAAGATAACTAATTAACCCCCAAATATCTTATTCAATTAAATTCAATCAAACCTAATTTCTCACATAGGGCACTTAATTTGGATAAACACATTTGTATTGAATTCAATTAAATGTATGTTCCTATGGGTAAAAGATAATTGCTTCATGCATTCTGAGGCACACACAGGTGTAACAGGCGTGATCTTGCGTTGTGTTGTGTAAAAGCACCACAACCCAGGATTCCCAGTTGAGTTGGTTTATTCGCTTGCATGGGCAAGTTAAACTGGGAAGAACGTAACGTGCGTCATTCCCTTAAAGGCAACCGCACAAGTATGTGACAGAACACTAGACCAAAATACACACATACACCTCTGGTACAATGGCAAGTGTAATCATTATTAACCATGCACACACATGCACATGTACACACACACACACACACACACACACACGCATGCACACGCACACACAAACGAGCACACACCCATACACAGGCACATACACACACAAGCACACACACATACACACGCACATGCACACACACACACAAACGAGCACACACACACACACACGAGCACACACACATACACACGCACATGCACACACACACGCACACACAAACACACACACACACACACAAGCGAGCGCACGCACACACACACACACACACACACACACAAACAAACAAGCACACGCACAAACAAGCACACTGGGCTGGCTCAGAGTTGTCACAGAAAAAGCACTTGCTTGTGGTAGGCAGGAATGGGGATGTCCAGCTCCTTCATCAGAAGACGCATTACATCGTCACACTTTCCGTGGATTTTCAGGGTTGCCAGGTCATCTTTCGGAGTCCACTGTGGAAGACCGAGCAAGCGCACCCAACTTAAAAACGTACGGTGTGTGGAGCAGGCAACCCCTTACAGCTGTGCTCCTGTAGCTACGGGTCAGAACCCAGAATGGGTGGCGGGAGCGCACTGAGGTGGGTCCCGGGATGAGCCTGTAGTCCACTCAGCTATGCTAGCTCAGGGTACGCCCAAACCCCGCCCCGTCCCACCCTGACTGGAGGTCATTAGCAGTGAGACCTCATGTGAGAGAACGGTGTTAATAACGCAAGAGCAGTGTGGTAATAACATAAGAATAGTGCGGCAATAACTTAAGAGCTGTGTGGTAATAGTATAAGAGCCATGTGTTAAGACCAGTGTATTAATAACATAAGTGATGAGCCTCAATAACACAGGAGCAGTGTGTTAAGGAGATAAGTAATGTGCTAACACAGGAGCAGTGTGTTAAATCTGAGCAGTGTGTTAAGGAGATAAGTGATGTGCTAACACAGGAGCAGTGTGTTAAGGAGATAAGTGATGTGCTAACACAGGAGCAGTGTGTTAAATATGAGCAGTGTTAAGGACATAGGAGCAGTGATGTTACTAACATAGAGCAGTGTGTTAAATAAGACCTGTGTTAAGGAGATAGGTGATGTGCTAACACAGGAGCAGTGTGTTAAATACGAGCAGTGTGTTAAGGAGATAAGTGATATGCTAACACAGAGCAGTGTGTTAAATATGAGCAGTGTGTTAAGGAGATAAGTGATGTGCTAACACAGGAGCAGTGTGTTAAATATGAGCAGTGTGTTAAGGAGATAAGTGATGTGCTAACACAGGAGCAGTGTGTTAAATCTGAGCAGTGTGTTAAGGACACAGGAGCAGTGTGTCACTAACATAAGAGCAGTGTGTTAAATACGAGCAGTGCGTTAAGGAGATAGGTGATGTGCTAACACAGGAGCAGTGTGTTAAATACGAGCAGTGTGTTAAGGAGATAGGTGATGTGCTAACACAGGAGCAGTGTGTTAAATACGAGCAGTGTGTTAAGGACACAGGAGCAGTGTGTTAAATATGAGCAGTGTGTTAAGGAGATAAGTGATATGCTAACACAGGAGCAGTGTGTTAAATACGAGCAGTGCGTTAAGGACACACCTGTATGGTGTGTTAATAAGGATGGCGCACCTGTAAGTTGACGATGTAGAGCTTGGGCCTCCTGCTCGCAGGGCGGCTCATGCTCCACAGACAGGTGTACTTCTTCAGCACCTGCACAGCGGAACAGGAGCACGGTCACAGCAGACCTGGGGAGACAGCACCTCCTCCACCTCCTCCAATCACCCCCACCTCAATAAGCCAGACTTACCGCACCCTTATCCTACACCCAGTACACAATTTGGAATTGGCATATGCTAAAAATGCTGTGATATATTGCAATGGATTTTTTGTTGTACAATAGTCTACGTATAAATGTGTCAGTCCCTATCAAATCAAAAAAAAAAAAAAATACTTTATAAGTACAATGACAATATCACATTTCATTACACAAGCATATATAAGGCAGACAATGCTTAAACACACGCACACACACACACACACGCACGCACACACGCACGCACGCACGCACACACACACGTGCGCGGGACCATGTTAGTCAGGCTAACACAGACGGGGGGGGGGGGAGATGGTGTTGGGGGGGGAGACGACTCTGTCTGGGGGCGTTTGTTGGCTGGGCTGACTGAATTTGCATACCACTGAGCTTTTAGCTCCTTTTCAGTAGGAGACTCTTTAAACTCTTTCTTTGTTAATCTCTGGTTTCAATGAAATATCTGACCCAGGTCAGCCAACCCAGTGCATCACACATGCATTGCAAGCACCATAAAGCTCTGCTGTGTCCAAATCTGCTTCTTTTTCAGAAAATAAATCGAAGAATCCGACATTACAGCTTATTCACGATTTTCCTTAAAATAAGAAGAGGTTGATCTTTCTTAAGGGTAAAAAAACATGCGACAAATGAACAAGACCAAATGGCTTTTTTTTCCCCAGTGAGAAAGGTTTCGCTTTTTTTTAACGTTTCGGTTTCAGAGTGATGTGCAACTGACATTGAAATAACAGCCTGTTGCTCACACAGAGCATTTTTTAGCGAAAATAAAAAGTTGTGTAAACACGATCGTGTTGACACTGCGCCGGAGGACACAGGAATGTGCACGCCAGGAAAGTTTGAAAAACAAACGCTTCTTAGTGTGATTGATTACTTTGCATAGCATTTAGTCCCTTGGGGAGGAGGGGGGAGAGGAGGGGGAGGGGGAGGGGAGGGGGAGGAACACACTAACTGTGTCCCCCCCCCCAAGGTGTGCCCCCCCCCGGCTGATGCACAGTGGCCATTTTCATCTGCTTACATGATCTCCTTCATTTTTTTTTTTTTTTTTTACTTACTGAATTTACAAACTTACTTCCTGACCCCAGGCAGAGGATGAAGTCATCGCACCCCACCCACCTTCAGGCTGGACCCCAGCACCCCCCCCCACCTTCAGGCCCCCACACCCCCCCCCCACCCACCTTCAGGCTGGACCCCAGCACCCCCCCCCTTCAGGCTGGACCCCAGCACCCCCCTCCCACCCACCTTCAGGCTGGACCCCAGCACCCCCCCCCCCCACCTTCAGGCTGGACCCCAGCACCCCCCCCCCCCCCCACCTTCAGGCAGGACCCCAGCACCCCCCCCCCCCCACCTTCAGGCAGGACCCCAGCCCCCCCCCCACCCCCCACCTTCAGGCTGGACCCCAGCACCCCCCCCCCCCACCTTCAGGCTGGACCCCAGCCCCCCCCCCCCCCACCTTCAGGCTGGACCCCAGCACCCCCCCCCCCCCCTTCAGGCTGGACCCCAGCACCCCCCCCCCTTCAGGCTGGACCCCAGCACCCCCCCCCCCCACCTTCAGGCTGGACCCCAGCACCCCCCCCCCCCACCTTCAGGCTGGACCCCAGCACCCCCCCCCCCCACCTTCAGGCTGGACCCCAGCACCCCCCCCCCCACCTTCAGGCTGGACCCCAGCACCCCCCCCCACCTTCAGGCTGGACCCCCAGCCCCCCCCCCCCCCCACCTTCAGGCTGGACCCCAGGCAGAGGATGAGGTCGGCCCTCTCGGCCGCGGCCGCCGCCCCCCTCCAGTTGAGGGGCTGGTCCAGGGTGCCCCGCTCCCCGAAATGCACGATGGTGTCCCTCAGCTCCGCCCCGCAGTGCCCGCAGCCCCGCCCCGTCCCGTGCCTCCGCACCGCCGTCCGCTCCGTCACGTCGAAGAGCCGGACGAACTCCCGCGCCGGGGCGCAGGAGGCGCACACCTGCGGGACAGCCCCGTCACAGGTCACCACGGCAACGCCGGCAACCACAGCAACGCCGGCCCAGCGCACACAGGCTAAAGTTACCGATTTAGTGTGAATTTGTTAGAAAACAGGTTTGTTTGTGTGAGTGTGTGTGTGTGTGTGTGTGTGTGTGTATGGGAGCAGGGATAACACACACAGGTGACTCACCTCGATGAACATGTTGCCGTGCAGCTCTGACAGGGCGTGTCTGGGAAGCCCACTGCGCAGGTGCAGACCATCACAGTTCTGAGAGACCACGTGCTGCACCTGAAACACACACACACACACACACACACACACACACACACACACACACACACACACACACACGCACACGGGCACACACACGTTTAAACCCTGTTATAAATTACAGTAAGCACGAGCCATGACTACTCACAGTGCCCCTATTCACCGTATTCATTATCTTAGCAATTATATTCATTAGCCTAATAGATTATTCATTAGATTACGTATTATATTATTTGTCGGCATACCTTTTGCATTATCTATTAGCTTAGCTCTTGCGTTATTCATTAGCTTAGCTCTTACATTATGCATGCCCATAAGCACACTGGCTTACTGACCCCATGTCTTGCACACCACACATTTACACAGCCCAGCTTCAGCGCCATCATCAAGGGCACACCAGCACTGCTCCAAACCAAACTCAAACTGGCAAACGACCTCATTCTGAGGGGGACCGCGTGTGTGTGTGTGTGTGTGTGTGTGTACGCACGTGTGTGTGTGTGTGTGTGTGTGTGTGTGAATGAGGCAACGTATCACGGTGAGGAACAGCCACAGGTGGCCCACCCACACAGTCTGGACTCCGCCCCTTTGCCCCTTCCCTCCTCACCAGCTCCTCCCTCTGCAGCGCCCGGATGCACATGTGCGTCAGCGTAGGCTCCGCCTCACTCAGGTCCGAAGCACTGTGGACACAGGAAGGGGAGGAGCCACATCAGTCACACACACAGAAGTGGGGGGAGACACAACAGTGATACACACAGGAGTGGGAGGAGTCATAACAGCGACACACAAGAGCGGGAGGAGCCACAACAGTGACACACATGAGTGGGAGGAGCCACAACAGTGACACACACAGGAGTGGGAGGAGCCATGACAGATGCAGATGCATTAGTGTTGGAGGGCACAATCTGAACAGCTCTTGCAGACATAAAAGAGCACATATGACGTCCACCATAGAACAAACACTTAAGGCTACAGTGTATAATATTACACAGGCTTAGGGATCACAGTCAGATGTGTATAACTGCATGAGAAACGCAGCTCTTGCAGGAATGTGCTAGTACAGCACACACCCCTCTTTTACTGAATAGAGTTTAGGAAGCAGCCAGAGAAGTCATAATGGCATTGGCTTTATGTTAGGATGGGGAGGAGCACAGTTCAGCTAAACTAGGGGGGTCAATCTTAGTCCTGGAGGGCCTGCAAATTTAACTCCAGTCCTGGAGGGTCACAGCGTCTGCAGGTTTAACTCCAGTCCCTGAGGGTCACAGTGTCTGCAGGTTTAACTCCAGTCCTGGAGGGGTCCAGGTTTAACTACAGTCCTGTAGGGCCACAGTGTCTGCAGGTTTAACTCCAGTCCTGAGGGCCACAGTGTAACTCCAGTCCTGGAGGGCCACAGTGTCTGCAGGTTTAACTCCAGTCCTGGAGGGCCGCAGTGTCTGCAGGTTTAACTCCAGTCCTGGAGGGCCACAGTGCCTGCAGGTTTAACTCCAGTCCCTGAGGGTCACAGTGTCTGCAGGTTTAACTCCAGTCCTGGAGGGCCACAGTGTCTACAGGTTTAACTACAGTCCTGTAGGGCCACAGTGTCTGCAAATTTAACTCCAGTCCTGGAAGGCCACAGTGTCTGCAGGTTTAACTCCAGTCCTGGAGGGCCGCAGTGTCTGCAGGTTTAACTCCAGTCCTGGAGGGCCACAGTGTCTGCAGGTGTAACTCCAGTCCTGGAGGGTCTCAGTGTCTGCAGGTTTAACTCCAGTCCTGGAGGGCCACAGTGTCTGCAGGTTTAATCCAGTCCTGGAGGGGGCACTGTGTCTGATTGGCTGCTCTGGTTCCTCCCATCAGCTGATCACACAGCACGCAGCTGATGGACAGTGTAAGTTTAAACTGCGCAGGCGCCTGCGCAGCCGGACGCTCTGGGACAGCACGGGTCCGGCTCGCTCACCTGACGGCTCGGCCCTTCTGCAGCTGGGTCCACACGCCCTGTGGGCCCCTGTAGTCCGGGATGGAGGCCGCCTGTCGAAAAAAGAACATTCTGGAAATCAGTCCCCCTCCCAGCCAGGGACAATAAAACAGGGTTAGAGACAGCTATGACATCATCGTCAGGTGTAGAAGCAGAGAGGAGCTCCACCAATCACAGTACATTGGTAAGAACCAAAAGAGCAACACCAGCAGTGATTGGTGGACACTTTCTGGCTGGACTTCCTGGCTCCCTGTAGGAATTAGCCAGGAAGTAGCAGATCAGCATCAGCATTGTGTGATAAACTGGTACAGACATCTCCTTGTTTGGCTAACTCGTATCTGGTCTCTGCCAGTAATGTGACATCAGGACTGCCTTACGCCTCATCCCCGCACACAGCAGAGCGAAGCTACTGCTTTTCAAATGCAAAATATCAGAACCCGAAGCTGCAGAGGCATTACTGGCCAGCAGGGGGAGCTTCAGGATTGATTATTACAAATTTCCCAGGCAAAATTACAGCCTGTTGGAAGGCCGGTACAACACCTCATCCATGAGCAATCAGTGCCCAGTCTTTGCTTTTTAAAAAACCACTGAGTAGCAGGTCTGAGGTGCTAATAAAACAACAGACAGACTGTGGGACACATTTAAGGCTTAATTTTAACTTACTGGCCCTTGAATTCAGCTGGAATCATACACAAATCACACAGCTCAACACTGTGATGGCATTAGTAGCCACCAGGGGGAGCTTTGGGCTTGGTCTACCAGTTCTGGTACACAGCTTACAGCACTGGTAATCAACTCTGTTGCAGGAGATCTACAGTCCTGTAGGATTTCACTCCAACCCCAACAAAGCACACCTCACTTAACAGCTAGAGCAGGGCTTCCCAACCCTGTTCCTGGAGATCCACCGCCCAGTAGGTTTTCACTCCAACCCTAACAAAGCACCACTCATTCCACAGCTAGAGCAGAGCTTCCCAACCCTGTTCCTGGAGATCTACCGTCCTGTAGGTTTTCACTCCAGTCCTGGCAAACAATACGTGTTGCATCCCATTCATATATTACTCATAAAGGGTCATTTTAGCAACAATTGCCTCTTGGGGGGTAAACTCAGAGCACTACACAGAACTGAACAGGGCTCGCGGGGGGGGGGGGCATGCATGAGTGGGAGTGGTCAGATCTGAGTGGGCGTGGCAGTGGGGGGGTACCGTGCTGATGCCGGCTCCGGTGTACACCACTAGATGCCTGGCCTGACGGACAGCTGCCGCCAGACGCTGCACTTTATCCTGCAGGTCCTCTGCACTGTCAAACACCTGCAACGCAGAGACAGGGAACTGGAGTTTATAACAGCAATGTTACACTGCGGAAGGAAGCGGACTAACATCAGACAGCTCGCTGTCCACAAGAAGCATGACTTACTGCAAACGTGTCCAACCAGAAAACTCACAGGTGTCTAAACGTACTGATCTTCCAGAAAAATGAATTTAGGTCATGAACATTCATTTATTTTAGTACCATAATCCACAAATCTTTGGATTTGTTGACGTTTAAATCTTTTCATTTGGATGACTATACAGACGACAGTGACAGTCTGAATCTGCATACATTAACAGAGAGAAAAGAGTTGCATGTGTGAATGTGTGAGATTTATAAAGACATTTAAAGCTTTACTTGCCTCCTCCTGTTTCCTCTTCAGCGAGTTCTGGCGGATCTGTCGCTTGCAGAGTTCGCTCACGGTGTCCTCGTGCAGCTGCAGGACAGCCGCGTCCTCCGGCGTGCGCTCGAGCTCGGACTTCTTCAGGATCTTCGACACCTACGGGGTGGATGAAGGCGTTCAGACTCTCTTCCCGTCCACTCTTCCCACGACATCAACAGGTGTTTTATTTAAGGAAATACAGCGCTGATTGGGCATTACGGGGGGTGTAAAGACCAATTGCAGCCTACTCAAGTTATCCAAATGTGTATGGTTGCGCGCGCCCTGCGTAATAACCGGCGTTTTATACGTATATGTCCGTGTGTGTACATATATTACATGCATTACCCACAAAACTTGTAGCGGTATCTATGGATTTAGAAACATTTCAATAAATAACATAACGAGACATAATAGTTATATCCACAGCTAACGTTCAGTGTGTGTCCGGCGTACACGTAAGGTTAGCTGAACTGACAGCACATAGCTGACAGTGTGTGGGGGGTACGTGGAATAATCGCTAGTTAGCTTTCATAGTGTTATGTCACAAAATAATAGTCTAAATTATAACACTGGTCAGGATAATTCTTAAAATGTACAGAGCTTGTGATCGATTCAGACTGTCTGGTTAACGCCAGCTAGCCGGCCGGTCTTCGCCGATCGCATGAAATGCCACACAGAGGAAACTTGGCGACGACAAAGCTTTCGGAAATGTTCGCCGTTCTCACCAGTTTGAAAGTCTTCCTCTGGTTCTCCCGCTGCAGGATCTGGGCTCTCTCTGTGCCTTTCTCTCGGTTCGGGAAGACACGCCGCGCTGCGTTACTGATGCTTCCTCCATCACTCTCCCCGTGCGGATGCAAAACAAAGCCACACCATACCAACGAGCTCCAGCAGGCCACAGCGCGATAAAAAGGGACGGCGTAGCCATAGATTCTGCGGCGCCCTCTGCTGTCTCGGAAGCACATTTAACCTAAATAATGTGACGTCAGCAGCATTTTTCCTTACGTTACTTCACGTGTATTTCGCAAATTACAGTGACACACAGCAAAACAGTGACTATAAATTATATGGGGGACTGTGCCAATCCTGGCTGCCAACACTCCCAGATTGGGGAGCTCATATACAGTATCACAGATGCTATGCTAGCCAAGAGCCAAAGCACAAATCCTCAATCTGTGTAGACTACACCCCTGTCAAGCCCCATACAATCCTTATTAGTCATTTAATTATTTCTGATTCTAACCACAAGGCACTTCATCTTGCAATGCCCATGTTGGTTGGTGCATATTCTGTTATGCACCGGGAAACTAAGTCATAGTGTACAGAAAGCAGTTGCCAAAAAACATACGACCATACCTACAGTATGGACTACAGTACAGTAGGTAATTTCACAGTACGGCACATCTGCTTGTGTGAATTCTGCCTTTATTCTTTGCTTTGCTGATTTCATTTTGAAAATAACTTCAGAAGTAAGAAACAATGACGTTTTTTTATTCACACACTTCCACACACAGTCCAAAAGAAATGATTAAAAAAAACATTTATTAGGAAATTGCTTACAAATAAATACAAAAATAATTTTAAAAAACTGTTTGGAAACAACATTGGAAGGAGGAACATGGTGATAAATTCACTTGGAAAAATACACTTTGCAGATATTTATCAAACTACAGAAAATGTATATATAAAATAGTAAATATATACATATATATATATTCAGCTTAAAGAAAAACAAACTGATCCTGTACAAAATATAAAAAAGGGCTCAAGCCCTTGTAGAGCAGGGCATGATGGGAAACAGGCTGATTGTCAAGCAGATCTTTGGACCTGAATACTGAATGAACACAGTGCACAGACAGGGATAATAAAATGGATAACAGAGAGGAGCTCCACCAATCACAAAGCACGTTGATAACAACCAACAAAGCAATGTCAGTGGTGATTGGTGGATGCTTCCCGGCAGTACTTCTTGGGGTTCCCTGTAAGAATTACTAGAGAGTATCCACAATCACCGGTGCCTTTGTTCTGTTGGTTGTTACCAAAATACTCTTGGTGTATTGGTGGAGCTCCTCTCCATTTTCGACATCCAAGCGTCTTATCACAAATGGCTACAGGAAGGGCAGTGAGAGCACCATGGCCTTGTGGGAAATGCAGTCATGGATGTGGACTCTTCCTGGGTCTATTCACAGGGTTCCAGTGTTATGGACATTGTGGATGCTTACCAATGCTCTAGAGACAGTAGGGGGTATACGCATTTCAGGCCTGGGTCAAATGAATATTTCAGGCACTTATTTCAAAAATGTTTGTTGAAAACTCTCATGAATCTTCAGGAGTGCTGTGAAATGTTACTAGCATCTAAAGAGTTAAAATAATTTAAAATATGCACTAGATCATGGACCTAGGACTGCTATATCCACATGTGTAATCACAGCGTTGCTTCAAGAGGCTTGGCCCGACCATTCAGGGTCTGCAGCGATTGGCTGGAGGTATAGGGTTCAAGGGTCAAGGGTCATAGACCCATAGTGTTGTATAGCTCTGTTGAGCTTGCAAAGGTACGGCCTGACTGTGCAGTGTCTTTTGCAGCGATTGGCTGGAGGTGTTGCAGCCAGGGATCAAGGGTCAGGCTCGACAGGTGCGATTGGGTAGAGTTTATGGATTCCCGCCGGACAGGGTGGATCTGCGCTCACTGTGTGGGTGCCGACGGCCCTGCGTCCCACAGACTCCGCCCACAGAGCCCCTCTGCCGCTCTGCTGCCCTCTTCTGGTACCCCGCGCTCCTCTTCCTCTCCAGGGCCTTCATGGTGGCCGCGGAGAGAGAAGCCCGCCCTCGGCTCTGCGTCCTTCCGCTCTCCTTGCAGTTCAAACCAAACCAAACCAAACCAATTCAAAATCAACTCAAACAAATTCAATTCATTTCAAGCCAAATCAAATTGATTCAATTCAATTCAAACCGAATCAATTCAATTAAATTCAAATCAAAACCAACTCAAATAAATTCAAACAAAATAAAATCAAAACACACCAAACCAATTCAAATCAATTCAATATCAACTAAAATCAAAGCAAACCATGCCAAATCAATACAACAAAAATAAATTCAAATCAAAGCATGTGTGTGTATGTGTGTGCGTGCACATGTGTGTCTGTGCGCCCCCAGGTGGTGAAAGGCGGTGGTACAGGTTTACCTTGCCCTTCAGCTCTCTCTCCCTGAGCAGCTGCCGGTCCCAGGAGATGAGCTGCACGCGCTCAGTGGGGGAGAAACAGAAGAAGATGTCGTGGATTTCATACCGAGCTGAGCGGAGCTGGAGCAGGGAGAGAGGGGGAGCGAGAAAAAGAGGGAGAGAGGAGAGAGGGGGAGGGGAGCGAGAAAAAGAGGGAGAGAGGAGAGAGAGGAAGAGAGGGCAGAAGGAAGTGAATCATGTCACTTTAAATCCCCCCTTTCATGACAGTCATGTTACAGGTACCCCCATTCCAGCACTTTTTGTTATTTGTATTTGTCCTAATATTGTAGATGGTTCTTCTCCCTAGTTTGGCTTGGCATAGGTTAGGTCAGAATAATGTTCACTGCATGAACTGAACTGTGTTCTTGGCTATAAGTAGCTGTACGAAATTAGTATTTTGCCTTATGAACCTGTGTTTTGTAGTTGTCCAATGACCATAATATGCACTTTTTGTAAGTCGCTTTGGAAAAAAGCGTCTGCTAAATAAATGTAATGTAATGTAAAGGAAGGGAGGGAGGGAGAGGGAGAGAGTGGGAGAGAGAGAATGGCACCCACCAGTAAGAAACCATGGGTCTCAACACACTTCACTGTGATGTGTGTGTGTCTGTGCGAGTGTGTTTTAGGGGTACCTGCAGTAAGACTCTCTCCTGCAGTAGCAGGTCCTGTCGGCCCCCCAGGTCCCCCCTGCCTGGAGTCTGAGCTTGTAGGGCCCAAAGGAACTGCTGGGAGTCCTGAAGGAGGAGGAGACGAGTTCAGCCATGTTTACAGTAACAGACACCTCCACACAGCTTCAGCTAACCTACATCTATATTTACAGCTAACAGACACCTCCACACAGCTTCAGCTAACATACAGCTATATTTACAGCTAACAGACACTCACACAGCTTCAGCTAACCTACAGCTACATTTACAGCTAACAGACACTCACACAGCTTCAGCTAACCTACAGCTACATTTACAGCCAACAGACACTCTCACACAGCTTCAGCTAACCTGCAGCTATATTTACAGCTAACAGACACTCTCAGACAGCTTCAGCTAACCTACAGCTATATTTACAGCTAACAGACACTCTCAGACAGCTTCAGCTAACCTACATCTATATTTACAGCTAACAGACACCTCAGACAGCTTCAGCTAACCTACATCTATATTTACAGCTAACAGACACTCTCAGACAGCTTCAGCTAACCTACATCTATATTTACAGCTAACCGACACTCTCAGACAGCTTCAGCTAACCTACATCTATATTTACAGCTAACAGACACTCTCAGACAGCTTCAGCTAACCTACATCTATATTTACAGCTAACAGACACCTCAGACAGCTTCAGCTAACCTACAGCTATATTTACTGCTAACAGACACCTCAGACAGCTTCAGCTAACCTTCAGCTATATTTACAGCTAACAGACACTCTCAGAGAGCTTCAGCTAACCTACATCTATATTTACAGCTAACAGACACTCTCAGACAGCTTCAGCTAACCTACATCTATGTTTACAGCTAACAGACACACTCACAGCTTCAACTAACCTACATCTATATTTACAGCTAACAGACACTCTCACACAGCTTCAGCTAACCTACATCTATATTTCAGCTAACAGACACCCTCTTACAGCTTCAGCTAACATACCGCTATATGTACAGCTAACAGACACCGCCATACAGCTTCATCGAACAAAAAACTGTACTTATAGCTAACAGACACCCACATAACGAGCAGATTTTTATTTGGCAGAGCTGAGTCAGTTCTCATTATTGGAGAGGGTGATCTCAGGCCAGTGCTAAGTACTGAGTACTGAGGAAGTACTGTCCTGTACTGGACAGGTAAAGGCCCCCCGGTCACCTTGACAGTGCGTCGCAGCTGCGCCAGTCGCTCGGTGCGAAGCAGCCGCCGCGTCAGGTAGCCCCTAACTGCCGCTGCCACCAGGGGGCGCCAGGCTGAGGGGAGGGTGCCACTGCTGCAGGGAGGCTGTGGGACAGAAGAACAGACACACGGCCATCAGAGCCTTCCACAGCAGAACACCTCTATACACCACTGCCCCAATGTGTATCTCACTACTGCCCCAAAGAGTATCCCACTACTGCCCCAAAGAGTATCTCACTACTGCCCCAAAGAGTAACCCACTACTGCCCCAAAGAGTATCCCACTACTGCCCCAAAGAGTAACCCACTACTGCCCCAAAGAGTATCCCACTACTGCCCCAAAGAGTATCCCACCACTTCCCCCAAAGAGTATCCCACTACTGCCCCAAAGAGTATCCCACTACTGCCCCAAAGAGTATCCCACCACTACTGCCCCAAAGAGTATCCTAATACTGCCCCAAAGAGTATCCCACCACTTCCCCCAAAGAGTATCCCACCACTTCCCCCAAAGAGTATCCCACTACTGCCCCAAACAGTATCCCACCACTTCCCCCAAAGAGTATCCCACCACTTCCCCCAAAGAGTATCCCAATACTGCCCCAAAGAGTATCCCACCACTGCCCCAAAGAGTATCCCACTACTGCCCCAAAGAGTATCCCACCACTGCCCCAAAGAGTATCCCACTACTGCCCCAAAGAGTATCCCACTACTGCCCCCAAAGAGTATCCCACTACTGCCCCAAAGAGTATCCCACCACTACTGCCCCAAAGAGTATCCCACTACTGCCCCAAAAGAGTATCCCACTACTGCCCCAAAGAGTATCCCACTACTGCCCCAAAGAGTATCCCACTACTGCCCCAAAGAGTATCCCACCACTTCCCCCAAAGAGTATCCCACTACTGCCCCAAAGAGTATCCCACTACTGCCCCAAAGAGTATCCCACTACTGCCCCAAAGAGTATCCCACCACTTCCCCAAAGAGTATCCCACTACTGCCCCAAAGAGTATCCCACTACTGCCCCAAAGAGTATCCCACTACTGCCCCAAAGAGTATCCCAATACTACTGCCCCAAAGAGTATCCCACTACTGCCCCAAAGAGTATCCCACTACTGCCCCAAAGAGTATCCCACCACTACTGCCCCAAAGAGTATCCCACTACTGCCCCCAAAGAGTATCCCACTACTGCCCCAAAGAGTATCCCACTACTGCCCCAAAGAGTATCCCACCACTTCCCCAAAGAGTATCCCACCGCTGCCCCAAAGAGTATCCCACTACTGCCCCAAAGAGTATCCCACTACTGCCCCAAAGAGTATCCCACTACTGCCCCAAAGAGTATCCCACCACTTCCCCCAAAGAGTATCCCACTACTGCCCCAAAGAGTATCCCAATACTGCCCCAAAGAGTATCCCAATACTGCCCCCAAAGAGTATCCCACACTACTGCCCCAAAGAGTATCTCCACTACTGCCCCAAAGAGTATCCCACTACTGCCCCAAAGAGTATCCCACCACTGCCCCAAAGAGTATCCCACTACTGCCCCAAAGAGTATCCCACTACTGCCCCCAAAGAGTATCCCAATACTGCCCCAAAGAGTATCCCACTACTGCCCCAAAGAGTATCCCACTACTGCCCCAAAGAGTATCCACACTACTGCCCCAAAGAGTATCCCACTACTGCCCCAAAGAGTATCCCACTACTGCCCCAAAGAGTATCCCACTACTGCCCCAAAGAGTATCCCACTACTGCCCCAAAGAGTATCCCACTACTGCCCCAAAGAGTATCCCACTACTGCCCCAAAGAGTATCCCACCACTGCCCCAAAGAGTATCCCACTACTGCCCCAAAGAGTATCCCAATACTGCCCCAAAGAGTATCCCAATACTGCCCCCAAAGAGTATCCCACTACTGCCCCAAAGAGTATCCCACTACTGCTATCCCCACTACTGCCCCAAAGAGTATCCCACTACTGCCCCAAAGAGTATCCCACTACTGCCCCAAAGAGTATCCCACTACTGCCCCAAAGAGTATCCCACTACTGCCCCAAAGAGTATCCCACTACTGCCCCAAAGAGTATCCCACTACTGCCCCAAAGAGTATCCCACTACTGCCCCAAAGAGTATCTCACCACTTCCCCCAAAGAGTATCCCACTACTGCCCCAAAGAGTATCCCACTACTGCCCCAAAGAGTATCCCACCACTTCCCCAAAGAGTATCCCACCGCTGCCCCAAAGAGTATCCCACTACTGCCCCAAAGAGTATCCCACTACTGCCCCAAAGAGTATCCCACTACTGCCCCAAAGAGTATCCCACTACTGCCCCAAAGAGTATCCCAATACTGCCCCAAAGAGTATCCCAATACTGCCCCCAAAGAGTATCCCACTACTGCCCCAAAGAGTATCCCACCACTACTGCCCCAAAGAGTATCCCACTACTGCCCCAAAGAGTATCCCACTACTGCCCCAAAGAGTATCCCACTACTGCCCCAAAGAGTATCCCACTACTGCCCCAAAGAGTATCCCACTACTGCCCCAAAGAGTATCCCACCACTTCCCCCAAAGAGTATCCCAATACTGCCCCAAAGAGTATCCCAATACTGCCCCCAAAGAGTATCCCACTACTGCCCCAAAGAGTATCTCACCACTACTGCCCCAAAGAGTATCTCACCACTGCCCGCCAATGTACCCTACTACTCCCCCTAAGTATGCCCCACAACTACTCCTCACTGCTGCCCCCCACTACTGCCCCCTAGTGTACCCCACTACTGCCCCTAAGTATGCCCCCCTACTGCCCCCTAGTGTACCCCACTACTGCCCCTAAGTGCGCAGATGCATTCCTGATTCAAAGCCTGAGTGTGCGTGCAGGTGCACCAATACCTGTAAAAGAGGGCGGGGCTCAGAATGCTGCTCCAGTGGGCGGGGCTCCAGGGGAAAGCAGGTAACCACACCCTTCACACCTGAGCTGGGGGACGGGACAAGCACTGACACGCCCTGCAGAGAGAGTTGCTGGATAAAGAGAGGGAGAGAAAGAGAGAGGGAGCAAGGATGAGAGAGAGGGAGGTTGAGGGAGAGGGAGAAGGAGAGAGAGAAAGAGAGAGGATGAGAGAGAGGGGCGAGTAAGAAAGACACAGATGGGGAGTGAAGGTTAGAGAGAAAAAGAGAGAGGAAGAAAAGATGGCGCAAGGGAAAAGAGAACAAGGGAGTAAAAACAGAAGAAGCAGAGAAAATGAATACATAAAAACAGAAAGAGTCGCATTTTCTCTATTGCAGCTCTTTAACTGCGCTCAGTTCACACAAATATCACCAGTACTTAGCGAATGTCTATTTACTGACCGCACTAATTTGATAAGAGTGGTACAGCATTTTACAAATGAAAGGAGACAGAAAGGCGGAACGAGGGAGATAGGGAAATGAGGACGGAGGAGGGGAGAGGAGAGCAGAGGAGGAGGCAGGAGGAGGGTGCGTTAATGGGAGAGAAGCAGGAGCGAGCGAAAGGGGTTTGTGGGTAACGAGGCTCCCAGGGACCGGCCGGCACTTAACGCAGACGCTCATGAATTAAACAAATTACGTGCTCGTTCTGCGCGTCGATTTGCCCTTTTTGTTTTTTTTTTACGCGCCCGTGCCGGCTGGCTGGGGTCCGGACGCACGGGCGCTGGCGGGCGGGAGAGCGCCGTAACGAAGCCGCGTGTGTTAATTAGAGCGGCAGCGGCGGCATTAATTAGGGCCTGTAATTACCGGCAGGAGGAGGACGTGCGAGCGGGAGCGTGTGGAGCTGCAGCGGACGCCAGCGCGGCGTGCTTCTGCTGCAGCATGACTGAGACTGTGACTGACTGAGACTGAGACTGTGACTGAGACTGTGACTGAGACTGTGACTGAGCCTGTGACTGAGACTGTGACAGACTGTGACTGAGACTGTGACTGTGACAGACTGTGACTGAGCCTGTGACTGAGACTGAAACTGTGACTGAGACTGTGACAGACTGTGACTGAGACTGTGATTGAGACTGACACTGTGACTGAGACTGTGACTGACTGAGATTGAGACTGTGACTGAGACAGACAGAGACTGTGACTGAGACAGACTGAGATTGAGACTGTGACTGAGACAGACTGAGACTGTGACTGATACAGACTGAGACTGATTAAGACTGTGACTGAGACAGACTGAGACTGTGACTGAGACTGACTGTGACTGATACAGACTCAGACTGTGACTGAGACAGACCGAGACTGTGACTCATACAGACTCAGACTGACACAGACTGAGACTGGCTTTGACTGAGATTGTAACTGAGACTGACTGTGACTGAGACTGTAACTGAGACTGTGACTGAGACTGAATGTGGCTGAGACTGTGACTCATACAGACTGAGAATGACTGTGACGGAGACTGTGACTGACACTGTAACTGAGACTGTGACTGAGATTGTAACTGAGACTGTGACTGAGATTGTAACTGAGACTGACTGTGACTGAGACTGTGACTGAGACTGTGGCTGAGACTGACTGATGCAGACTAAGACTGTGACTGACACTGTGACTGAAACAGACTGAGACTGTGACTGACTCTCTCTCTCTCTCTCTCACACACACACACACACACACAACAACAACAACCCTGCCCTCTCTCTCTCACTCTCTCTCACACACACACACACACACACACACATACATACACTCTGTGCTCTATGCTTCTCAACTACAGGAGGTTCCAGTTGGTTAACACAGTTCTGCACCTGGTCAGGTCATTTAACCCTCTGAAGAGCAGGTTTTTTGGAACGTTTTTCCAAAGTCAGGGTTCAATTACCAGTAGTGATTGTGACATCAGCATTAGAATGCTCAGTTAAGAACATTCTACTCACACATTTGTGACCTCACTCCTTAAAGGGTTAGTGAACACTCATAAAGCACATCACATCAGTGGTTTTATTCCCAGTACTACCAGACCATATGCCAGCCTTCCTGACACAGGACCAATCAGAAAGAGTGTGGCTGCTGGTTCAGAGACAGGGCCCTGCTCACCTGCAGCAGCTCCTGCAGCTGCAGCTGCTGATTCTCCACCAGGGCCTGCAGCTGTGCGGCATGCGTCTGCTGCAGCTGCAGCTGCTGATTCCCCAGCACAGAGATCCAGCCTACAGGGAATAACAGCACATACACGCACACACACACACGTGCACACACGCGTACACATACACACACAAACACACACAAACGCACACACACACACACACACACACACACTTTTATGGGACTTTGAAAAGTGCATTCAGTGTGTGCATATAAACATCTTCTCAGCGCAAGAAGCTGTCATGATCTTTCATCTTCAGTTGTTTATCAAAGCTAAATTTTCTTCTGAATAAAGAGGAACCATCTTTATGAATAAAGAGGAAAACAAATCTCTCTGGCTGATAGATGAAATTTCTGCTAATCACCAGGGCGAACAGGCATGTTTGGACAGCAGACGATGCATTAACTGGCTTCAAACGGCACAGCAGAATAATCCATTTAACAGCAAGACAGCAATGTGCTCATCAAGCTCATCCAGCTCATCTTTAGGCCTGCTCAAGTCATCAGGGTTCAACGGTAAAAACAGCCAAAAATAGGAGCCCAAGAATAACATTAGGGCTACTGCAGCCAATCAGCGGCTCAGTTAGGTGGAGCTCTGTGATGTATGGGGTTACTGCAGCCAATCAGCAGCTCAGTTAGGTGGAGCTCTGTGATGTGCAGGGTTACTGCAGCCAAACAGCAGCTCAGTTAGGCGGAGCTCTGTGATGTGCGGGGCTACTGCAGCCAATCAGCAGCTCAGCTCAGGCAGAGCTCTGCGATGTGCGGGGTTACTGCAGCCAATCAGCAGCTCAGTTAGGTGGAGCTCTGTGATGTGCGGGGTTACTGCAGCCAATCAGCAGCTCAGTAGGTGGAGCCCTGCCATGTGCAGGGTTACTGCAGCCAATCAGCAGCTCAGTTAGGTGGAGCTCTGCCATGTGCAGGGTTACTGCAGCCAATCAGCAGCTCAGTTAGGTGGAGCTCTGTGATGTGCGGGGTTACTGCAGCCAATCAGCAGCTCAGTTAGGCGGAGCTCTGTGATGTGCGGGGTTACTGCAGCCAATCAGCAGCTCAGTTAGGTGGAGCTCTGCCATGTGCAGGGTTACTGCAGCCAATCAGCAGCTCAGTTAGGTGGAGCTCTATGATGTGCAGGGTTACTGCAGCCAATCAGCAGCTCAGTTAGGCGGAGCCCTGCCATGTGCAGGGTTACTGCACGGAGGTGCCACCAGGATGCTGAATATCTGGCAGGTTCTCCTGCATCTTCAGACTGGCCTTGTCTACGTAACCTCCTGCTTCTGCAAGCAGCGTCCCTGTGTGCCGTCAATGCGACAGAAATCACTGCCTGCAGGATGGCGATTTGGGTCAGTTGCCGTGCTTTTGAGAATGAAAAATGCATCTTTGAAACTGCAAAAGAGCCATTATTTAGGTCAATAAATGTTGGTTTATTTATTTGTTTGGTCATTTTTCTGTTGGCTAGAATGTGCAGAAGTTTTAAATTCCCCAGACTTTCTTACCAACAAAACACTTACAACGATGGCTACCGCAAACTATGACATGTATGCACAGTACAGTACACATGCACGCACACGCACACACTCTCAGTAACACACACACACACACTCACACACACACACACTCTCACACACTCACGCACACACTCTCAGTAACACACACACACACACTCACACACACTCACACACACACTGACACATACACACACACACACACACACACTCTCAGTAACACACACACACACACTCTCACACACACACACACACACACACACACACACTCACACACACACACACACACACTCACACACACACACACACACATACTCACACACACACACACACATACACACACACACACACACACACTCTCAGTAACACACACACACACACACACACACACTCTCACGCTCTCTGACCTTTCGGGGTGCTGGATAGAGGCCTGGGCTCCCCCCGGGTCCCAGTGTTCATGAGCAGCCTGCGTTTGGCGCGGGAGTCCTGTCCATGCCCCCCGGCCTCGGGGGTGAGCGGCTTCCCCCCGGGGGCCGAGCCGGGACCCCTGCCCCCCCCCGGCGGCCAGAGCGCGGACGGCGTCTCCACGTCGTAGGACCGGTTCCCCGAGCCGCCGCGGGCGGGGGCCTGATTGCTGGCGTCGGAGAGAACCGGCCCTGCCGGAGACCCGCCCCCGGAACGGTCCGGAAAGCGTGCGGGACACGCCGCCTCTGGGCGAGGGAGGGGACGGGGCGGGGCTGCGTCCTCTCAGACCGCTCGGCATTCTGGGAGGCGGGGTCCGCGGGGCGTGTCTCCTCCTCGGGCGTGTCCGTGAGCGTGGCCTGCAGATCCGAAATGAGCGCCTTCAGGCTGCTGAGGTTCATCTCCAGCTGAGCCAGCTCCGCCCCCCCTCCAGCAGGCCTCCCCTCGGCATCGGCGCTCTGGCGCCCCCTGTGGCCACCGCTGGCGCTGACCGCCGTGTTCACCGGGAGCTTCCGCGCGGGGCGGCCCGTTCGTTTGCAGTGAACCGGGCTGGTGCAGAACTGGGGGCTGGGGACGGTGCTGAACCTGTGCGGCCGCAGCCCGGGCAGGCCAGGGGGCGGGGCTTCCGGGGCAGGGGGCGGGGCTTCCAGGGCAGGGGGCGGGGCTTCCAGGGCAGGGGGCGGGGCTTCCGGGGCAGGGGGCGGGGCTTCCAGGGCAGGGGGCGGGGCTTCCGTGGCAGGGGGCGGGGCTTCAGGGGCAGGGGGCGGGCTCTCGGCCCGCGGGGGCTCGGCCGGACCGCCCCGCCCCTGTAGCCCGTCTGCAGCCGGCAGCTCGCAGCGGGACACGCCGGTGTCCCCTCCTTCCTCCCGGGACGTCCCCCTTTCCCCTGACCCCAGCGCCACGCCGCCCGGCTCCAGGCCGTTGGGCCGGGCCGCGGCGGCTCTGGCAGGGCGGGCGGTTCCTGCGGGACAGGGCCTTGCCGGGGCGGGCCTCCTGTCCCCCCGGGCCCTGCGGAGCGGGGCGCAGCCCGGCTGGTTCTCCTTGTCGGAGCGGCAGTGCGCCCGGGTTTGGACCCGGGCCCCGCGGAGCAGCCGCTGGCGCTGCCGGTACTCCTGAGACCGCTTCAGCAGGCTCTGCAGGCTCACACGGGGCCGGCCCGGCGGCCAGCTCCGGCTCCGCCTCCCCCGGGCCCAAATCAGGCACCCCCGCGGGCACCCCCAGACCAGGCACCCCCAGACCAGGCACCCCCGCGGGCACCCCCAGACCAGGCACCCCCGCGGGCACCCCCAGACCAGACACCCCCGCGGGCACCCCCAGACCAGACACCCCCGCACCGTCGCTGGGGAGGTCCGGTGCTTTCAGACCTCTGCCCGAGGTGCAGTGTAAGAAGAAGCTCTCAGGTGCAGTTTCAGTTCGGCCTGCTCCTTCATCCTCTCCCCCTCCTTTTCTTACTCCCTCTCTCTCTCCTTTTCCTCCTCCCGCTCCCACGTCCAACGGACGACCCGCCATGTCACCCGCTGCAACCTCAGTGTGAACTGCCGTGACCTCTGCGTGAAACTCCGTGACCTCTGCGTGACCCTCCGTGACCTCTGTGTGACGCTCTGTGACCTCTGCGTGACCCTCCATGACCTCCGCGTGACCCGCCGAGACCTCTGTGTTGTCATGAGTGGCGTACCCTGACGACGCCGACTGGTGGCTGACGTCGCCACACATCTCCGCGGCCAGGCGGAACTCGGACGCCGTCCGAGGCGCCCCCCCCTTGCCTCGGGGGCCCCAGACGCAGACGTCGGCCTCCGCCCCCAGGCTGTGGAATTCTGGGATTGCTCCGGAGGCGAGAGAACCGCGGGCGGTGGAGGTGAGCGGGCGGGGCGGCTCACACCCCCGCTGGGGACACGGCTCCTCGTCAGAAACGTGGGGAGGGCAGGAGAGCAGAGACTCCGCCTCCTCAGGCTCCGCCTCCTCGCGGGCCCCGCCTTCTGTCCCTCCTGCCAGGGACTGGCCTCCCATAAACTCCCGGAGCGTGGGAGCTCTCCTCAGCTGCAGAATCACAAAAAAGCAGTGAAGAAACTGGAAAGCAGTTTGTGGACTTTTTATTCACTAAAGAAACAATAATCACTGAGAGAAAACATTTTGGGTTTTTTTTTAAAACACCAGACATGTCACCCAGGAGAGATGAAAAAAAGGCTGCCATTAAGTGACAATGCAGCATTAGCACAATTCTGAAATCTGCTGATCATGAGCGAGTTAGAAACTAACGAACTTTCATGGTTAATCAAAGCGCAGAGAACACTTTCCAGCAAGCCCGTTTATGGACACATTTATCCCAACTACGCACTGATCTCTCCACTGTATCAGATATATCTGACTTTGAATTAACACAACTCCATGAAATTCGTATCTTAAATAATCAGATGGGAAGATGGTATGCACAGTAATAAATGCGTGACTCACCTGAACGCTGTCGAGAAGCTCGCTAAGGTGCAACATCCTCCGGCCCAACGCCGACTTATTCCTGCGATCAACCAACTCCAGCGCATCGGTTCTGTACGTCAGCATCTCCGCTCGACGCTCCGCGGTCAACTAAAAAAACGAGACACAGAAAACCCTGTGAGCACGGGGCGCGTATATTCAATTATTCCTCGGTCAGATCGAAGAAATTGAAGTGCAATTTGGTGCTTAAACTATATGCCCTGGGTGTGCTTTTACCAGAGGGGGCAGGATGGGTAAGCCGTGGAAACGAATGACAGACGACCCGTGGCACGCCGACTCCCGTTTCTGTTCGCTACCCTTCCCATCCAGTCGCGACAGCTGGGTCCGTATGAAGTCTTCATAACTCTCCATTCTGCCGTCAAAACATTTGGCTAGACCTGCGACGAGATTATTCAAAATTATTTACAAGAAAATAGCAAACTGGCTAATACTGTGCCTATTTTGCTAATGTAGCTCGCGAAACATAACAATGACAAATTATAACCAGACAGCTGCCGTTAGCAAGTCTAACCTGAAATAAATATTTTCAATATATACTCGTGTCTTAACATTTTCAAGATAAAGTTAAAACGAACACAACGCCTCTTATATTGTCGTTTAAAACGTATAACCTTATATTGTAGACGACACGCTGGTTAAAATATAGGAGATCTGTTCAAACCCCTGCTTGTTTACTCTTTACCCGCTTCCTTGTAGGTTGACAGTTTGAAATCGGACGCGGCAGCTGCGCACCACGTCACGGATTTTCAACCTAGTTGGATCAGGATTTGATAAAACTGCATAGAAACGAACGAGGTTCTTATAAAACGCAGGCGCCATCACTACAAGTGCTCTTGGTGTTTTTTTTAATGTAAATTTGTGTGTGGTCAAATTAAATTGCATGGAGATTATACTGACGAAGATGTGACCTGTCTTGAAGTTGAAGTTAATGCGTTAACCGTGGATCCAGTTCACGCTTTACCACGTGCAGAAAAAAACTGAAAAACTGAAAACTTCTCACCACCATGAAAATATTTGACTACTGCCATCTATCGACACGAATGACTTATTACGGAATAGGTTATCGCCGAAACAAAAGAAACCTTTGAGATCGCGTCTGCATGCCACCAGCTCGTATTAGAATCTCCCTTTCATTCTCCGTAGAGAAACTATTTAACTTGGGACTCATTAGGAATGCGCGGGAAAATGCATTGTTTTCTTCAAAGTCATTCTGAAAACATGGACGTCTACGCCCTCAGAAGAAAGGTATGAAAAAGTGCCTATAAAGGTACACCTGCTTGTCACTGGGATGGTACCTAATAGGTACATAAAATTGTACCCCTAGCCAGCAATACGAAATTCATTATTTGCTTGTAAAAGTTACTTATTAGCACCTTATTGTATTTTCAGGGTACATGTTGCCTAAAGAACAATAAATAAATAAATAAATAAATGTACCTGCACTGTGCCTTTATTTCTGAGACTATACCCTTCAGTTACACTGATTTCGGTCATTTGCTCAAACAAATAAATAAATTATTATTATTAATAATAATAATAATAATAATAATAATAATAATAATAATAATAATAATAATAATAATAATAATAATAAAAGTCGTGGCTGCTAAATGTGAGAATGGATAATCACATCGTAATGTGATGTGATTATTTAATAGTAACTCTCTCCATACACACATTTACAAAGACAAACTGGCATAAAGCAGACTCTTCTATCAAGAGCAACATACACAGATTACTTTTTTACACACCATCTATTTACGCAGCTGGATATTTTCACTAAATCAGTCCAGGTTAAATTATTTCCTCAAGAGCATTATAAGTGGACTGGATACATTTAAAAATCCATGCGTATAAACTCTAACAATATAACAATCAACTGTATATAATTAACATTACTGTAGAATTATATTGATAAAGTATTATATATATAATGCATTGTATCTATATACATTTAAACACTGTGTTTATTGCTGGTTTATAATTGCAAGATTAATTCCCAGCGTTCTTGTTTGCAATCTTTGAGTAATAAGCTCAGTTACCTAACTACAATAATAGATGCTGAGCATTTGGATGCAAGTATATACCTTATTATGTATACAAATAGCCTATATGCAAATATATACCATACTATGTATACAAATTGCCTACACACACACATATCTAAAAATAAATATTTAAAACTCAAGGTTTATTGCCGGAGTTTATAAGCACAGCTCTTTTATAATCAGCGTCATTAGGAGCCAGATATGCTAATCTATCTGACGGAAAGGGACAGACAAATTGGGTTGTTGTTTTGGGCTGAAAGAACTGGGACAGACGCTTGCTTCGGCAGCGCGGGGGAAAAAAATGACAAATGTTACTTTGGAGGACGGCTGTCCCAGATCACACGCTAAATCACCTCAGCCGGACCAGCCGAATTCATCAAGGCCTTTTCTTTCGGGGACGGCAAGCGAGCCCTCGCATTCACTCAGAAAGGGGAACTCGATGCTCGTACCAGCGCTGATAATGGAGACAGCGGAGCAGGACGCATCACGTATAGGGAAGGGTTGCCCAGGGTTACGGAAGTTTGATATATATGGCACGTGTTCTCTCAGCTGTCCCCGTGTGACTTGCGGTCATTGCTGAGGTTTGTTTATAGATCAAAGCGCCATGCGACAGGCTGGCAACCTGTCGAGGGTGTATTCCTGCCTCTCGCCCAATGCACGCTGGGATAGGCTCCAGCACCCCTCGGCGACCCTGACCGGGAATAAACGAGTATACAGTTGAAGTCCGAAATTTACATACACTTAGGTTGAAGTCATTAAAACTCATTTTTAACCACTCCACAGATTTCATGTTAGCAAACTATAGTGTTGGCAAGTCAGTTAGGACATCTACTTTGTGCATGACACAAGTAATTTTTCCAACAATTGTTTACAGACAGATAATTTTACTTTTAATTCAATATATCATAATTCCAGTGGGTCAGAAGTTTACATACACTAAGTTGACTGTGCCTTTACACAGCTTGGAAAATTCCAGAAAATGATTTCATGGCTTTAGAAACTTCTGATAGGCTAATTGACATTATTTGAGTCAATTGGAGGTGTACCTGTGGATGTATTTTAAGGCCTACCTTCAAACGCATTGCCTGTTTGCTTGACATCATGGGAAAATCAAAAGAAATCAGCCAAGACCTCAGAAAGAAAATTGTGGACCTCCACAAGTCTGGTTCATCCTTATGAGCAATTTCCAAATGCCTGAAGGTACCACGTTCGTCTGTACAAACAATAGTACGCAAGTATAAGCACCATGGGACCACGCAGCCGTCATACCGCTCAGGAAGGAGACACGTTCTGTCTCCTAGAGATGAACATGCTTTGGTGCGAAAAGTGCAAATCAATCCCAGAACAACAGCAAAGGACCTTGTGAAGATTCTGTAGGGAACAGGTACAAAAGTATCTATATCCACAGTAAAACGAGTCCTATATCAACATAACCTGAAAGGCTGCTCAGCAAGGAAGAAGCCACTACTCCAAAACCGCCATAAAAAAGCCAGACTACAGTTTACAACTGCACATGGGGATAAAGATCTTACTTTTTGGAGAAATGTCCTCTAGTCTGATGAAACAAAAATTGATCTGTTTGGCCATAATGACCATCGTTATGTTTGGAGGAAAAAGGGTGAGGGTTGCAAGCCAAAGAATATCATCTCAACCGTGAAGCACGGGGGTGACAGCATCATGTTGTGGGGGTGCTTTGCTGCAAGAGGGACTGGTGCACTTCACAAAATAGATAGCATCATAAGGAAGGAAAATTATGTGGATATATTGAAGCAACATCTCAAGACATCAGCCAGGAAGTTAAAGCTTGGTTGCAAATGGCTCTTCCAAATTGACAATGACCCAATGGATGGACAATAAAACCATAAATGTTTTTTATTTTAACAGGGTTGCTGAAACTCAATTGGCAATTATACATATACATACATACATATACATATACATATATACATATATACATATATATATAATTTATTTGTGTGACATAAAATCGCAGGGACATCTTGTTTCTACAAATTAACTTCGAATGTAATCATTCTCTTTTTTTTTTTTTTTGAGGTACAAAAAAAAAAAATCAGATTTCAGACCGGTTGTCCATGGGAACTTTTTTCAACCACCTATTTTCTTTAAACTAAAAGTATTCGGTTTTATGGTGATTGTTCTTTCCGACAAGATCAAATTGACTTCATTTCACTTGTTGATATGAACATAAAAATAGCCTCCAATTTGTTCTTTTTCTGGCCACAAGGTCATTCTGCTGTACCTTGCTAACCACTTTTGTGTCCAATCTGCATTCATTTTCTTGTCAAATTAAAGATAAAAATAATATTTCACTCCATTCTACAACCCACATTTTATGTGAAGGACTTTTAAGAGGGGGACTATGTACCAGCTTAATTATCTGAAAAACGAATGTCCACCAATAATTTTATTTATTTATTACAAATAAAATGTAGTCAGATCTTGCCTCATTCAACACCACTTTACTAACAAGAAACCATTCCTGTAGTGCATCAAAAGTAGTCTGATAAAAGGCCAACAACCTGTAAAATACGTGGCATCAATTTTTAAACGTCCATCTAAATGTAAATGTGCACTGTGCGTCACTGCCTTGCCTGTCATTCATATTAATAAAGTAATGATCACAGAATTAACTCACATGACGTTACTCATTCAATTCAACTGTCAGCCAATAGGCTACGGCAGTATGCCACCTTTCTCCAGTATGATGTGCCTGGTAGGCTACCTGTTCGGTATATTACTATATAAGGAAAAGGTGTAATACATTTTTCAATGCTCTATTTTTGCTCCCTTTTCCTCCCCAGTCTGGGACGCCCGATCTGGCTCGTATTGCAGCGGTTACCTCGATCTCCGTCTCGGATTCCGGAAAGCGCAGACGAGCACGTGCTCTCCCTCCGAAGCACATGACGTCAGCCTGGTCACCGCAGCGCTGTTCTGGGGGTTTGGCCATGCCCACACGCGAGTCGGAGGAAGACGCCTCGTGCGCTGCTCAACAGGCAAACTCGTTGGCACCCCAGTGAGCGGCGCTGCCCTCCCTCCCTGGGTGATGCTAGAATTAAACTGCTTCACCAAACATTGAGGACATTTGCATGTATTTTAGGAGACAGATGATGCTGGATAATCCTCTCAACCTATAGCACCTTGGACACCATGGGAAACGAACTGAATTTCTTTCAGTGATGAAACGAGCAGACTAAAAAATGTCTTTGTACTTTTAGAATATAGGCTAACACCCAGCATAAATACAGATTTGTGTGGCTATTGTAATCCTTAGGCACCTGAGTTATAGGACCACTCTGGTTTGCCTCATGAATAATAATATATGTTTTTTTTATACAAGACTAATCGGTTTTTTTTTTTTATCCTTCGTGATTGATAATTTTAATTAGCAACAAAGGACAAAGTATGTCCAAGAGCGGTGACGATTTAGGCGTCTGCATGTCACGTGTTACCATGGTACCATGCACGTAGAGCTATACGGTGACCAAGTAGGGGAGAACGGGGTAAATTGTCACACGGGTAAGTTGTCACACTGTTCATACCTCCAACAGAAGAGGCGCTACCTCAAAAATCAAATAGCTACTTTGTATGACAACATGTCAATATGGTCAACTTCCTGTTGACGTGTGGTCAAAGTCACTCTATTCTGACGTGAGCACAATTTTCTTATTTTTCACTTCAAAAGTAAAAAAAAAAGACACTTTACATTTTATGTAATAAAACTTTGTTATGTATGAATGTTCAAAATTATATTTTTGTACTGAGTAGAGGAGACATTAAAGTGTCTTTTTATGCTTCAGCTGCAGTCCTGTGTTGAGCTAACCTTGAGATTTAGCCAACATTAGCACACATGTCAGTTTGGGGCAAGTTGTCTCAATGACTCAATGTGACAACTTGCCCCACTATAAATAGGCACATAGAACATGCTCAAAAAACACTGTGATATCGTGATATTTTGAAGGAAGGAAGGAAGGAAGGAAGGAAGGAAAGGAGTTTAATGAATGAAGGAGGGAATAGAATAATAGAATAAATAAACTTTATTAATCCCCAGGGAGAGAGAAACTTCGGAAGGAAGGAAGGAAGGAAGGATATGGTTAGAAATTATGAAAGAAAGACAGAGAATGGCAGCACACCACCTGATATAATGTTAAAAGGCAGTGAGGCAGGTGAAGTTGCAAAATAAATCTATCAGGAGCACAGAGAGGGATTTTGGCATGAATTACCGTACTCTGACTCGGTATTGTCAAAAGGTTCCCACAGAAGTAGAAAGTCAGGCAGCCGTGCCAACAACAGTGGTTAATGATGTTCAATTTGGTTTTGAATTTTAAATAAAAAAATGTGACAACTTACCCAACTTACCCATAGTGTGACAAATTACCCGCTGATGGGGCAAGTTGTCACAAGTGCGCACACTGTAATCAACTGAAATACTGAAATAAGATACAAAGATGTAACGAATACAAAATAAGTACCCATGACTACTTTCTTTCATTTGGCATGACATTTATACCACTGTGACGTATTGTGCCCAGTCAACCTAAGAAAGAATGAAGAGCGTGACAACGTACCCCGCCCTCCCCTATCGCCCGTCTTTTCGGCTAACACTTATAGCGGACGCGTGCTTCGTGTTTGGGTTACCCGGTCCCTGGGAGGGCGCGCGACGCCACGGCCACGGACATAAATACCGGAGCTGTCGCCATGGCCTCATTAGCGACTCGCACACCTAGAGTCCCTCACGAGCCTGTCGTGTTTTACTAATGTCGGGCCAGAAATACGTCCGCAGGGCTTCGTAAATTGGGTCATTCGCCCCGGCTCTTTTTTGGAACCTGCAGAAAAGAAAATCAGTCTAAATAAGGTTGCCATCTCCTCAGACTGTGGATAATACATTCCCCACAAAGTTTATTTTTACCCTCATCAAACTGGGTCGCCAGCGCGGCGGAGAGACACAACGAAGACCTCTCCCCCCCAATCGGGTCTTTGCATGAAGAAATCAAGCGAGTGGTCTTTTTCAAAAGGTGTTTATTGGTCATATACAAAATAAAATAAGCTGTATATCAACAAACATTATGTACATCAATAAATTAAGGACGCCTCAGACTCAGTAATGAAACAGTTAATTTCATGGTTGTTATATACGAATACATATTACTTATCTACAGATTGCAAAAAGTACAATAATTTCGTTAATAAATACAATTAAATGGACTTCAATTTATGTATTTTCCCATACAAAGTACTTTGATATCATAATTTATTACACCCCATACAGAAAATGACAGAAAACATATTTTATCATTGTGATTTACCACATTCATAAACTCTCTACTTATATAGATTTAATTTCTCACTTTTCACTTTGGAGACACAAAGATCCTGCTCAGAAGAGCAAGAAATGCAGTCATATGCTCACCAGTTCACAAAGACACGTGGTTTTAATAAATAATAAAAAAAGAATAAGGAAAAAAGGTGCCTGAAGCTTACAATTTTTGTCACCCAAATACCAGTGAACTACTTCTCCTTGAAAATATTATTATAATATTTATTACATCTCACTTGTAACCAAAGATTCTTTTACAAAAAAGGCAAATAACTGCAAAGGAACAGACAACAGTGATAAGATAAATACTAAATATTAACAATACAAGGGTTTTCCTTTTTTCTTTGTTAAATTTTTTTTTAAAGTTGGGATGATTTCGAAATCAATTTACTCAGCGCCTAAAGGACTCCACTGCACAAAATGTACGACTGGTCTAGCAGCAGGATAAGAAGATGGTTCCTTTCAAGCTCTTTTACAGTAACAACAACCTCAGCAGGAAGAACTCTGAACACAGTGAACAAACCTAGACCCCAAGTTGCGCCTGATAACAACCACACACACACACACACACACACACACACAAAACGAAAACAAAAAAATGAAAAACATGTCTGGGTGACTTGACCCCTCTGACGCAACCCCATTTCCATCCTTGGGCAAAAAACATTCACTGGATCATTTCCTGGTTCCCGCTCTGTTCTCAGGACAGCAGCGGATAAAACCAGTCTCGCAAGCGCGTGTCGGATAACGGCTGCAGATGAGACATTATACCACACGGACCATTAAACTCCCGCAAGAACAACAACGGGGGGGGGGGGGGGGGGGAAGGGGGCGGAGCATTTCCTGATTTGTGCTTCTAATATTTAGCGTTGACCGAATGTCGCAATCTCCTGCTGTGATTGGCCAGCCACTGTCAGGTGACAGGAAGTGTACAGGAATGCTGTAAATTGGGTTAAAAACCCCCTTCTCCACTGGGATCAGCAATGGGGAGTTGTGTGCCCTTATCACACCCAACAGCAGTCCTAACCAAACTGTGGGCGGAGCCTACCGGTGAGCCGTGTGATACTAACTGTGCGCTATAATCGTCCCACAGAACGTGATGAGAGTGGATTTAAATACATTCTTCGCACCCAAACGCGAAGGTGTAAATGCAGCCGTTTTGTATGTTTAAACAAAATGCAGTGCCACGTTTGAACTCTGAATGCTGGGCTACAATGTAATGAGGAGTGGTAGGAGCAGGGGCAGATCTGGGGGATCATGGGAAATGTAGTTTCTTGTTAAGTGGCTCACCATTGGTTTTGAAAGCTTGGGAATGACAATGTTTTGTCTGCACCAGGATTAGGAAGAGGCTGAAATGGGGGAAACAGATGTGGGCGGGGCTAAACAACAGCAGGACAGTTAAAACGACATGTGACCTCACCGTGGGGTTGGGTTGGGGTGCAACCTACTCAGGGCCAATATATGGGGGGGGGGGGGTGAAGCTGCCAGGATTGAATGCGTTCCTCAAACCAAACCACAAGTTTGATCAAAGCACAGCACATCCAAATGGTGAAATCTGAAAAAAAAAACAAATTAAAGACCACCCCCCCAAGTCCATAACCCCCCACTAAAGATGGTGTCCATCTGCTGCTAAACAGTCAGTGCCAGACCAATCAGAACGATGAGTCACACAAGGATGGGAAATGGGGTCTGTTCAGATAAGCCGCCTAAAACTGAGGGATCATGGGATTGGAGCACAGATATATAAGCACTCTGTATAAAACTATTGACTCGAGTCACATTTTTCACAGACAACACTACTCCCGACAGCTCAGGGCACCACTTCCCCTCTGCACCACACAGTTGCATATTTAGAAAAGTTTCTTGCTTTTTCTTTTTTTTCTTCTTTGTTTAGTTTCAAAAACAGTCACCATAACGTACACATGTGCACCGCGTGTTTCCCAGTCTCTCTCCAAATGAACGACACAGGACGACGGCCGGCCGGTACAAAAAAAAGCACTTCCAGTTTTTTTTTTTTTTTTTTTTTTTTTTGTTAATGTTATCACTTCGTTTTTTTCTTCTTTTTTTTTCATCCCCAAAACCCGACACATTTGTTCACAGAAGGTTGACTCTACGGGACCGCCACAGCAGCAGAGCGAGAGAACGAGAGAACGAGAGAGCGAGAGAACACCAACACGAAAGCACACAGCGGAGAGAAGATCCCCGATCAAAACGCCATCGCCAACGATTTCACAGACAGCCAGTCAACAACGTCACTTCCTGTTCAGAAACGTCACTTCCTGTTCTAACAAAAAAAAAAAAAAAATAAAAATAAAATAAATAAGTATACCGTAACGATAAAAACACCGCACAAATATTTTCCTGTAAATGCCTCAGACGCCATTTCCAAGCTTTCGGGGGTTGGGCTCGAGGTGCATTTCCTTAAAGCCCCGAGCCCCTCGGAAAGAGAAGCCGAACGAAGACCGTAGCCATTACAGGCCCTTTGCCCTTCAGCTCATCGGTACACAGAGCAGGGCCGGCGCCGTCCGCGCTGTCTCGCTGGACGTTCTCGCTGGACGCTCACGCTTGCGTGCGTTCGAGGTTAAACAGCTTCCAGGGGAGAGAGAGCCGACGGAGAACAAGTTTAAACATGTCAGCGCCGGGTCCGTAACCTGCCTCCGAAGGCCATCGTCAGCGCGGCCGCCAGAGCCGCTTCCAGAAGGCCTGAGTTGCGGTTACCGCGGCGACAGAATGAGCCACCTTTCACACACACGCCTCCTTCACACCCGCGACTTTCTCCTCCGGAGCGCTGGAGGGGAGGGGGGGGGGGGGGGCACTGTGTCTACAGGTTTAACTCCAGCCCTGTGGAGGGAGTGGGGGGGGGGCACAGTGTCTGCTGGTTTTTTAGCTTGTTTCAGCACTTAAGTGCTTAGTTAAGCCATTCATTGGCCTAAATGCTGACACATCTTGTTTCTAAGACCTAAACTGGCTGCAAAATGAAAAGAAACCAGTCAACCTAAGCACTGCGGCCCTCCAGGACTGGAGTTAAACCTGCAGACACTGCGGCCCTCCAGGACTGGAGTTAAACCTGCAGGCACTGCAGCCCTCCAGGACTGGAGTTAAACCTGCAGACGCTGCAGCCCTCCAGGACTGGAGTTAAACCTGCAGACAGTGCATATCTCCAGGACTGGAGTTAAACCTGCAGGCACTGCAGCCATCCATGACAATCACTGCCAAACATGATTACATCTGAGTATGATCCCTGTAAGAAGCTGTAACACCGCGGTCACTGGTTCACTGTAGATACGTTTTTTTCCCAAACTGCCTTGGCTACTGTTTCTGAGGCTTCCTCTAACCCCGCCCCCATTTCAAGCATTCCACAGCTGCTAAATGGGGTCTGCTATTTGGGGAAAAAAAAATGTAAACGATTCTCTGGGGACACCCCAGAAGTCACAGTAGGTTGTCTGGAATTAACGCAGCATCCTCTTCTGAGCAATTTCATGTTGAAACGTAAGCTGAACTAAAGAGGGAGAGAGGGGAATGAAACACTGAAACTGCTGGGAGCTGCAGATGTGCCTGTTGGGTGTTTTCATTGAAGGTGACTGTCTGTCAGAGCACCAATGATGGAAGAACAGGCTTCATGAAATCAGAAAAATGGGCAGAGCCGTTACATACTACAGGCGACCGATCGTTTTGTTCCGTTGTGATTGGTCCAGCCAAGTTAAGTGACCGGACAGAGGCTTCCACGCCCATCGCAGGCTTCATGGAACCACACGCTCCATGCGCAACAGAGTTTTTAAAATCATACGAATCAAGTTCTGCGCTTGCACCTCTAACCCCTAAATCTGATTGGCTACACAACCCCCTGTATTCCCCGCCTGTAAACTGTAACCACCGCCAATTTAAAAAAAAAAAAATAATAAAAATAAAAATTAAAAAATAAAAACGTGTGATTGGTTCCCTTGGCTGGGGACCCTGGTCTTTAGCCCAGCGAGGTGATAGCATCCGATGTGAAGACTGGCTAGCAGGGCCTTGACTCACAGTCCACTGCAGACCCCCCGCTATCACACAAATCATAAAACCTGCTGAAAACTTTCCTGTAAAAATTCCAACTCCAATTTTGAAATCAACACCCACAGCTGTGTGTGTTTTTTTTTGTTGTTTGTTTTTGTTTTTTTTTTTTTTTGCTGAATGTTCTTCTGCAATCTTTTTTTTTTATTGTTTTTGTTTTTTCTTTGACCAACTACATCCAGTGCATGTTTCAATTTACTCTTTAACAGTAATAAGAAATGTAATTGCAATGTAATTACAACTACTGCACAGCAGTAACACCCCCCGTTTCATTTCTGTTCTTTAGTAATTTTGTTTGTTTGTTTTCTAAACAAATCCTTTGAGAATCTGGGCTCCTCACATAAATACAGTAGCAGAAAAGTACACCATGTTCCAAACAGGGTGCAGCAGTCATATCCCTGGCATTTATCAGATAAAACAAAACAAAAACTAAACAAAAACATTTTTCTCACCTTTTTTTTTTTTGTTTGCATTAAATATATCCTAGAAATATACACAAAAAAATATCACGTCACAAAAATAATTTAGAAAAGAGGTGATGTACATGGCTCACCCGCAGCCTCTCCTGAGGTCCAAGATGGCGGTGCTTTCTGTGGGGGGGGGGGGGGGGGGGGGGGGGTGACTGGGTTTGGAATTAGCAACTCTGTTTTCCAAAGACTTTGGTTGATCCTGCCCTAGATCAGCTGGAACATTCTGTTCTGCCGGCACCATGGAAACAGACCCCGCCCACCGCCTCCAGCACTTGGAGAATGTACAGGATGAGGTGGTGGTCAGGCCACAATTGGATGGGTCTGGGGGTGTGCTGTGATGTTGCATCAGTGTTGAGGAAACGTTTTTGGCGGAAGCTGAGCCACAAATGGGAAATAAAGTCCCAAAAAATTAACTCAGCGATCCACGGAAGAGACAGAGTTCAGCACGAAGGGGGCGGGAAAATTTAATCAGGCGATCCAGACGGACAGGGTGTGCTCGGGCCGAGGTTCGGACAGGCGGTTGTGTGGGAGCACAGAAGCATTTGCCCCCTCCCTTCCAAACCGTGTGTGTGTGCGCGGGGTGGAAGGGGGTGGGGAGGGAGCACACAGACCAATCAGGGGCCCTCTGGAAGGGGACGCGGGTTCGAGTGTACACCACCTACGGTCTCTCTAAATAAAACAGCATCACATCCATAAAAGGGAACAATACTGCCACCTTGCCACGGACACGGTACGCCACGCGCTAGGTCACGGTACGCTACGCGCTAGGTCACGGTATGCGCCTATTCACTAGAGAAAGCTATCCACTTCAATATTAAGCCACTTTTGGTACAATTGCAAAAAAAAAAGATATCAAACATGTTTTTTTTTTTTTTTTTTGTCGATTTTTCAGGATTTTATAAATAATGTAAGATACTCTATGCATTTTTATACAAAAAACAAAAACAAAACAAAACTCAGACATGGACAAAGACCCTTAGAATACACACACCAACGATGGCATCGTAAAGCTTGTGGAAAAACACACACTTTCGTCTACGTAATGAGATCAGCCCGTCCCCATTCCAGTAAAGACTGTTGATGATGGAAGTAAGTGGTATCACTGATGGGCACACAATCAAACAAAAACTTTCACAAAGGTTTCTGTAAAAAAAATAAAAAAAAATAAATCTTTTACCGAAACATTTTTGTTTTAGCCTTCCGGGTTTGTTTTGTCCGTCTGCCTTACGCCCGATTCCCGTCTTTTGAACAGACAGCAGAGAAAAGGTCAAAATGGCCGCAACGTTTCCCCCAATCCGTGAGACTGTGCCACCAAACCAACACCCACAACAGAACTGATACCTAAAGACATTTTCGCTGAAGTCCCGCACGGAAATGTTGTTATTGCCTCTGCGATGCTGCGTTCTTCGTAACACAACCCTCCAGAATACATAAATAAATAAATAAATTGATTGATTAATGAATTAAAAAATTGGACAAAACACTTGATTTCCTGTCTTTGCATTTCTGTCCCGCTGGTCTCTGTCAGCACTGAGGCTCCATCGCCATGGTTACCAAAAACCCCGGGAAATACCACGAAACTCGTCAGTTTTTTTAAAACTGTTGCGTGAGAAGTGGGCGTGTATGATTGCTTGCGGCTTTGTGATTGGTCAGCCCTGGCTGCAGCAGTACCAGGGATCCCAGGACGGACCATACCCCCCCCCCCCCCCCCCCTCCACCCCCCCCACTGACTAAATCACGACTGAACGCAGAACACGGAGCCCAACACGATATCCATCAGAGAAACACGGACACATGACACAACGGGGACATGTTTGAACTCCATGTCACCAACAACACCGCTAAGAAACAAAGCAAACAAACTACCGTAGCACAAACATTTGCGTCGGTTTTTTTTTTTTTTTTTTCGTCTGGACGCGCTGCAAGGGAGGAGGGGCATCCAACCATTCCCCAAAATGGCCGGTCAGGCCCAGAAGAAGGACTGGGCCCTGTTTGATTTTCCTCATCGGTCTCGTATTTTGTTTTTTTTTTTTTGGGGGGAGGGGGGGCTTTTGGGTCATACAGGAGTTTGGGATGGGGAGGGTTACGACATTTAAAAGGTGAAAGGTCAGGATTTTTAGCCCTGTTCTCATTAATACTGGACTGACCGTGTTTGTTTTCCTCATCCTGACCGGCCCCTTCTCTCTCTCTCTCTCTCTCTCTCTCTCTCTCACTCCCCCTCTTTCTCCCTCTCTCTCCCCCCTCTCCTGCTCCCTCTCCCTCTCCCTCTCTCTCTCTCTCACTCCCTCTCTTCTCTCCCCTCTCTCTCTCCCACTCTCATGCTCCCTTTCTCCCTCTTCCCCCTCTCATGCTCCCTTTCCTTTCCCTCTCTCTCTCTCTCTCTCTCTCCCTGTTTCCCTCCCTCCCTCCCCTCCCTCCCTCCCGATACTAAGACCTGGCGTCGGTTTTGGACTTGACGATGGTGATGACGCTGGTGGCGGCCACCTTGCCGGGGATGAGGGGCCCGATGACGGAGGCGATGGGGCCGCGGGCGGGGGCCACGGCGGGGGAGCGGGCCACAGTCCGGGCGAAGCTCTGCAGCGCCTCGTACTTGGAGCGCAGCGCGTCCAGCTCCACCTTCATGCTGGCGTTCTCCGTGGCCAGCTTCTCCACCTCCTGCTGCAGCTCGGCCTTCTGCTTCTCCAGCTCCTCCTTCTGCGTGACGCGCTTGACGCGGCAGCTGGCGGCGTAGCCGCGGTTCTTCAGCGTGCGCCGCCGCTGCTTCAGCTGCAGGATCTCCTCCTTGGACAGCCCGCGCAGGTGCTGGTTCAGCTCCCGCACCGACATGGTCACCAGCTCGTCGTCCGTCAGGCTCGTCCCATTCTCCCCCGGCTCCCGCTTCACCTGCGCCGCAAAACCAGCACGGAATTACTCAACCAACCGTTTACCCAACATCTATCACTTTACTCAACCAGCCGCTTACTCAACATCGATCACTTTAACTCAACCGGCCGTTTACTCAACATCTATTACTTTACTCAACCAACCGTTTACTCAACATCTATCACTTTACTCAACCAACCGTTTACTGAACATCTATCACTTTACTCAACCGACCATTTACTCAACATCTATCACTTTACTCAACCAGCTGTTTACTCAACATCTATCACTTTACTCAACCAGCCGTTTACTAAATATGGACCACTTTAAATATATCACTTTACTCAACCAACCATGTACTCCATATTTACCACTTTACACCTATCACTTTACTCAACATTCAACCATTTACTTAACCACTTTACTTAATCAGCCTTTAACTCAATATTTACAACTTTACATTTAAAATTTTAAACAACATTCACTGCTTTGCTCAATAATTACCTCTTTACATCTATCACTTTACTCAACATTGAACCTTTACCTCAATATTTACCACTTTACATCTATCACTTTACTCAACATTCAACCTTTAACTCAATATTTACCACTTTACATCTATCACTTTACTCAACATTCAACCTTTACTCAATATTCCACCACTATCACTTGAATGGTAAATGGTAAATGGACTGCATTTATCAGCGCTTTACTCCAAAGCGCTTTACAATTGATGCCTCATTCGCCTTTGTGTCTTGCTCAACACTTCGACATGCCCAGGGCGGGGTTTGACAACCTTCCGATTTAGACATTTTAATCAACATATCACCACTTCACTCAACATAACCTTAACTCAATATTTACATTTACCATCTTACCTTACTCAACATCACATTTACTGCTTTACATTTATCACTTTACAACATTTACCAATTTTAAAACTTTCCATTTAACATTTTACAACATTTAACTCAATATTTACCACTTTACATCTATCACTTTACTCAACATTCAACCTTTAACTCAATATTTACCACTTTACATCTATCACTTGAATGGTAAATGGTAAATGGACTGCATTTATATAGCGCTTTTATCCAAAGCGCTTTACAATTGATGCCTCTCATTCGCCAGAGCAGTTAGAGGTTAGGGGTTAGGTGTCTTGCTCAAGGACACTTCGACATGCCCAGGGCGGGGTTTGAACCGGCAACCCTCCGACTGCCAGACAATCGGTCTTACCTCCTGAGCTATATCGCCACTTCACTCAACATTCAACCTTTAACTCAATATTTACCACTTTACATCTATCACTTTACTCAACATTCAACTATTTACTTAACCACTTTACATTTATCACTTTACTCAATCAGCCTTTAACTCAATATTTTTACAACTTTCCATTTAACATTTTAATCAACATTCACTGCTTTACTCAATAATTACCTCTTTACATCTATCACTTTACTCAACATTTACTGCTTCACTCAACATTTACCACTTTAAATTTACCATTTAACTCAATATTTACCACTTTACAATTACCAATTTACATTTATCAATTTACTCAACATTTACCACTTTACTCAATATTTACTGCTTTACTCAAAATTTGCTGCTTTACTCAATATTTACTATTTTACCAAACATGTACTGTTTTACTCAACATTTGCTGCTTTACTCAACATTTACTGCTTTACTCAACATTTACTACATTTACTACTCGATATTTACCATTTTACCCAAAGTTTACCACTTTACCCAATGTTTGCCACTTCTGCCACTTTTCAGAAAACAGACCCCTATTCCAGCGCAGATGAGAGTGATAAAAAGGTTATAATAACTCAAAAAGGTTATTAATCTGCCAGTTTGTGCCCTGCGCTCCTTTCTCTCTCTCTCAGGGTGAAATGCTCAGCCGTGCCTGTACTGTGACGATCGTCACAAACCCTTCCGCTGAAGCACACGGTGTCAGCCACCTCTTCTTATCAAACCACAGCTCATTAGTCTGGTTCCCACAGACATGAGTCCAAGGAAGTCTCTTCATTGACAACTTAACAGGGGGGGGCAAGAGGCCATCTTGCGCTGTCAGTCATTTTGGATTCATAAAGGAGGCTGTGTGTGTGTGTGTGTGTGTGTGTGTGTGTGTGTGTGTGTGTGACTGAACTAATTTCTGTTTTTAAAAAGAGGTACAGTAAGAGTAAATGCCTGTACGATGAATTTATCAAAGGTCATTCAGTGAATTATTACAGACTACAGCTGGCACGATAAAGCAACGCAATTTTAGTGCAACAGAAGTGTAACTTAAAGGTCCCAGGTTCAATTCCCAGGTAGGCCACTGCCCTTGTTCCCTTGAGCAAGGTACTTAACCTGCGTTGATTCAGTATATATATATCCAGCTGTACAAATGGATGCAATTTAAATGCTGTGTTGTGTAGTTGTATAAGTCGCTCTGGATAAGATGTCTGTAATGTAAATGTCCAGTGTAAAGGGAAATAAAACTACTCTTGACATGCAAATCTTCCTATAGGACACAGCAAGATGGGAGGGGCCAGTGAATTCTCCAATGGGACACAGAGTGGTGGGAGGGACCAGGGAATCCTCCTATAGGACACAGTGTGGTGGGAGGGGCACATAGAGTGGTGGGTGTGGTGGGAGGGGCCAGGGAATCCTCCAATAGGACACAGAGTGGTGCGAGGGCCCAGCAGCTCACCTTCAAGGCTTTACTTCCCTTGTTTGTGGTCGTCATACCACCCTAACCCCCCGTCAACCAGCAGGCCTATGAGGAGGGGGTGGGGTGGGGAGAAAGAGGGAGGGAGGAGGGGAAAGAGGGAAGAAGAAAGAAAGACATCTCAAGACAATGCAAACGGTTCAAGACACTGTAAAAAAAAAAAAAAAAAAAATCTTACTATAATACAGCACATAAAGCTTTTATACTGCAGGGGAGACAGGCCATTACAGGGCTGTAGACTGGGGGGTAATCAAAGCAGGAAAATCACTCGCCACACGTTGTCAGGCATCGCAAGAGCCCTGCTACGGAAGTGACCCTCAGTGAGAGAGTTTTAACACTAACTCCCAATTAACCAACAGCTCTGCACCAAACGCTGGTCCACTCTCCATGGCCCTGGCTGCATTCTTAAAACTGGCACTGTGAGAGTGAGCTTAAAAACACAAAAACCTCCATCATCCTGTTTCCTGCTGGTTTCCTGCTGGTTTCTTGGTGGTTTTCTGCCCCTGTTCTGTGAAAACAAACACATCTACCCATAATTTCCTCCGCCGGGGGGGGGGGGGGGGGGGGGGGCGGGGGCGGGGGCTGCTTGCAGAGACACCAAAAATCTAACACAGGCAAACATTTAGGAGAGGTGAGCCGAAAGGGCGAAGTTACACACCAGCCTTTTTCAACGCAGTTTCGCGTACACGTGTATAGGTCATATGTGCTCATCTGTCTGTGTATCGGTGTGTGTGTGCGTGTGTGTGTGTGTGTGTATGTGTGTGTATGTACGTGTGTGTTCCTGCATGTGTCTGTGTGTGTGTGTGTGTTTTCCTGCGTGTGTGTGCGTGTTCCTGTGCATGTGTGTGTACATGTGTGTGTGTGTGTGTGTGTGTACGTGTGTTTTCCTGCGTGTGTGTGTGTGTTCCTGTGTGTGTGTGTGTGTGTGTGTGTGTGTGTGTGTATGTACGTGTGTGTTCCTGTGTGTGTGTGTGTATGTGTGTGAATTCAGTCTGCAGGGCTGCATCACAGCAGCAGCCTATCACCATGGTAACAGCAAGGTGCAACAATGCAGTGGTCACCAGTGGTGGCGGGAGCGGGTTGGCGGGGGTGGGGGGGGGGGCGGGGGGCGGGGGGGGGGGGGGTGTTAAGACCAGAGAGCACAAGGCCGTTCACCTTCCCACCCGAACAGACACACCCACCTCAAGGAGTCGCTTACAAACAGCTCTTCTGCTCTGAATGACTCTAAACACTATGAGACTCAACACTGTGCGAGACTCTACACTGGGAGACTCAACACTGCGTGAGACTCAACACTGGGAGACTCAAAACTGTGTGAGACTCAACACAGCAATGCTCCACATTGTGTGAGGCTCAACACTATGAGATTCAACACTGTGAGTGCCTCAACACAGTGTGCAACTCAACACCGTGTGCAACTAAACACTGTGAGACTCAACACTGGGGCATCTGTTTTGTGAGCTGCAGCACTCAATTTGGACCCGGGACCACACAGGGGTTCCCCAAAATTTCTCCTTTAAAGGCCTTTCAAGCTTCACAGAACATCTGTGGCACCACACTACCCAGCAAGCCCTGGGGTGAGAGTGGCAGAGAGGAACTCCCTGGAGCCAAACAGGAAGTAACCCTGTGAGGAAGCAGACTCCGAAGCGGGAGCCCATCCTGCTCTGGCCCATTCACGGTTTGTGGGTTCATGGTGACCAGCACAGGCAATCAGTCAAAATGACCCCCTCAGGTTGAAGATCCTCACCTGCTGATGTGGTTATCTAGCGCCCTCTACAGGCTGCGGTGACTCCAACACTACCCCTACTGTCCTGGGCCAGCAGTTTGTGGAAGTCATGTTCCAGAGAACTGGCCCTTACACCAGAAGACTGTTGCCTTTATTATGAAGAGGCAAACCTGTCACATAGGGGAGGGGTAGACGGTGGGTATGGGGTGAGGGATTGACGGTGGGTAGGGGGTGGGGGGGGGTTATGGGGAGGGGGGTGGACGGTGGGTAGGGGGTGAGGGGGTGGTTATGGGGGGGGGTGGACGGTGGTTAGGGGGGGGGGGAGGGGGGTGGTTATGGGGGAGGGGGGTGGACGGTGGGTAGGGGGTGAGGGGTGGACGGTGGGTAGGGGGGAGGGTGGTTATGGGGGGGGGAGGGGGGTGGGTAGGGGGGGGGGGGGGGGTGGGGGGGGGGGTAGGGGGTGGGTGGGGGGTGGTTATGGGGAGGGGGGGAGGGGGGTGGTTAGGGGGAGGGGGGTGGACGGGGGGAGGGGGTGGGGGTTGGTTTATGGGGAGGGGGGGTGGGTAGGGGGTGGGGGGTGGTTATGGGGAGGGGGGAGGGGGGGTGGTTATGGGTAGGGGGTGGGGGCGGTTATGGGTAGGGGGGTGGACGGTGGGGTAGGGGGTGGGGGGTGGTATGGGTAGGGGGTGGGGGGTGGTTATGGGTAGGGGGGTGGGTTATGGGTAGGGGGTGGGGGCGGTTATGGGTAGGGGGGTGGGGGGGGGGTTATGGGGAGGGGGGGGGGGGGGGGGGTGGTTAGGGGGGTGGACGGTGGGTAGGGGTGGGGGGGGCGGTTATGGGTAGGGGGGGGTGGTTATGGGTAGGGGGTGGGGGGGTGGGGGGTGGTTATGGGGAGGGGGGCGGGGGGGGCGGTTATGGGTAGGGGGGTGGTTATGGGTAGGGGGTGGGGGCGGTTATGGGTAGGGGGGTGGACGGTGGGGAGGGGGTGGGGCGGTTATGGGTAGGGGGGGGGGGGTGGTTATGGGTAGGGGGAGGGGGGCGGTTATGGGGAGGGGGAGGGGGGTGGTTTTTGGGGAGGGGGGTCGGGGGTGGACGGTGGACACCCCGAGACACAGAACGGCTCCCACAGCACAGCATACCGCCGTCCCACAATGCACTGCTGCAGCTAGAGCAAACCGCATGAGCACAATCACCAGCACCCCCACCACACTTACTCCAAAACAGGCGAGACAGCCAGAGAAGCACACACACACATACAGGACACACACCTACACACACACACACACACACACACAGGACACACACCATATACACACACACACCACTCACACACACACCGACATACAAATACTGGACACACACACACACACACACACAGGACACACACCATATATACACACACACCACTCACACACACACCGACATACAAATACTGGACACACACACACACACACACACACACACACATAGGACACACACCATATATACACACACACCACTCACACACACACCGACATACAAATACTGGACACACACACACACACACAAAGCTGTGTTGTGACATTGCAACGTCTCTCCACATCTCTTTAGTATTCCAGAGAGAAGAACAATGTCCTCTTACTCACAGTTATAAAATGAATTAGCTCTGCTAAGCAAGCTCACCTCCCTGACAACAGGAAGGACGGGACCTGAGGACGGGGGGGGCTGGGGGAGCGGGGGGGGGGGGTTCAGGGATGGGGGGCCAAGGGTACGACTGAGGTGGTGGGGGGTGGGGGAGGGGGCTCCAGGGTGGGGGGGATGTCTTTTGCAGGCGCATGCTGAATTTTTATGAATCGCCTGGAAGAACGCTGACACCTCAGAGCCTAACACCTATACAACAGACATCACACCCACAGGACAACAAAACGCTGAGTACGGAGAGAGAGAAGGAGGGATGGGAGGGGGAGGGAGAGAGAGAGAGAGGGAGAGAGAGGGAGAGAGGGGGGGGAAAGAGAGAGAGAGACAGGGTGGGATAGGGAGAAAGACAGAGAAAGAGAGAGACAGGGAGGGAGGGGAAAGAGACAGAGAGGGACAGGGGGATGCAAAAAAGAGAGAAAGAGAAGGAAAGGGGGGAGAGAGCAAGAAGGAGAGAGAGATGGAGTGCGGGGAATGGAGAAAAAAGAGAGAAGGGAGAGAGGGAGAGGAAGACAGAGAGGTGGGGTGCTGAAACTGCATCCTCGACACATTTAGAAGAGCTGCACAGTTCACGGGGGGTAGGAGAAAAGAGGAGAAAAACCAAGCTTCTAATTAAAAAAAAAAAAACTTGCAAAAGTAGAACAAAAAAGTTAAAAAATAAAAGCACCGAGTCATCACCCCTCCCTGCAGTCCCTCCTGTGCATTAAGGAGAGGGTGAAATAATTTGGGGTGTCCAGTGCTGAGGCGACAGGATTTCAGGGGCCCCATGCTGACCATTAGCGATCTGCTGTTCTGGCAGCAGCTCCAGCCGATTGGCCGGCTGGCGATTCTAAGGTAGTGGCTCCAGCCGATTGGCCGGGTGGCGGTTCGAAGGCAGCGGCTCCAGCCAATTGGCCGGCTGGCGGTTCTAAGGTAGTGGCTTTGTCTGAAGGAAGCGTGCGATTGTTCAGCTGTGTCCTGCATACGCCCTTCTGCTACATATTAATCACCCTTATTCACAGATGTGGGGGGAGGGGGGGTCTACAGCAATAAACAAGCGACCCCCCCCCAACCCCCCAAAGATACAGGCATGAATCCTGAATGTGCGTGTGTGTGTGTGTCTGTGTGTGTGTGTGTGTCTGAGAGAGAGAGACATGCCAACACCACCATTCCATTAAAGGGCATCGGTACGCTTCTATGTCTGTGTGTAAAAGAGAATGACTCTGTGTGTGTGTGTGTGTGTGTGTGTGTTTGTGTGAGACAGAGAGAGAGAGGGAATGACTATGTGTGTGTGTGTGTGTGTGTTTGTGTGAGACAGAGAGAAAGAGAGGGAATGACTATGTGTGTGTGTGTGTGTATGCGTGAGAGAGAGTGTGCTCAAGACAGAATAACTGTGTGTGTATAAAGAGACAGAGAATCAGTGTGTGTGTGTGTGTGTGAATGTGTGTATACGTGAGAGAGTGTGTGTTTAAGAGAGAAAAACTGTGTGCGTGTGCGTGTGAGTGTGAGTGTGAGTGTGTGTGTGTGCTACAGGAAATGAAAGGGACCCGTTGACTCTGTAAGAGGGGGAAGAGCGCACAGCTTATCGCACCCAAAACTGCGCTCTTACGACCCAGGACCACCGCAGCGCTCCCGCACGCGCCCAATCACAGAGCTCAGCGCTCCCGCACGAGCCATGCGCCCAATCACAGAGCTCAGCGCTCCCGCACGAGCCATGCGCCCAATCACAGAGCTCAGCGCTCCCGCACGAGCCATGTGCCCAATCACAGAGCTCAGCGCTCCCGCACGAGCCATGCGCCCAATCACAGAGCTCAGCGCTCCCGCACGAGCCACGCGCCCAATCACAGAGCTCAGCGCTCCCGCACGAGCCACGCGCCCAATCACAGAGCTCAGCGCTCCCGCACGAGCCATGCGCCCAATCACAGAGCTCAGCGCTCCCGCACGAGCCACGCGCCCAATCACAGAGCTCAGCGCTCCCGCACGAGCCATGCGCCCAATCACAGAGCCGCACGAGCCATGCGCCCAATCACAGAGCTCAGCACTCCCGCACGAGCCATGCGCCCAATCACAGAGCTTCAGCGCTCCCGCACGAGCCACGCGCCCAATCACAGAGCTCAGCGCTCCCGCACGAGCCACGCGCCCAATCACAGAGCTCAGCGCTCCCGCTCGAGCCACGCGCCCAATCACAGAGCTCAGCGCTCCCGCACGAGCCATGCGCCCAATCACAGAGATCAGCGCTCCCGCACGAGCCACGCGCCCAATCACAGAGCTCAGTGCTCCCGCACGAGCCACGCGCCCAATCACAGAGCTCAGCGAGCCGCCGGCTGGGTGGAGAAGTGCAGCTCACGCCCTGCACCCCTCACAAGACTCAGATATTTCCCCCCAAACCAGGAGTGGGAAAGACGGGCCCGTTCCTCCATGTCACGCTCTATTATGTAATCAGCCGCATCGTTGGCCCGACATGACATCACTACGCCGGAGCGGGACTGCGGACCGGTCGCTAACGACGAATGGGCCACTTCCAAAACAGGAACACCGTCCCGTAGCAACACGCTGAACCGGAGCCAGCTTCCCCCCTATTTACCCCCCCCCCCCCCCCCCCCCCCCCCCCCCCCCCCCAGCCCACTGTGACCGTCACTCTCCGCTCTCCACCGCGCAGGTCGGGAGGAAACCCGTAGCGATCGCCCCTCCTTGAACGGATTTGGCTGATCCAACACGCGCTCTCTGGCGCTGCGCTGCGCGAGGGATCGACAGGAGCAGCGCGCGCCACACGCCGCGTTTAACTGCGAATTAACAATCGGACGCGAGCGGCGGCGGGGAGGAGACACGGCGGAGGCGGCGTCCGCTTATAAATAGATTTTACGAAGAGACTCGGGTGGAGAGCGGTGGCAGGTACCCAGAGCGCCAAATAAGACCGACAAAAAAAAAAAAAAAAAAAAAAAAAAAAAAAAAAGAGGAGAGGAGAGGGTTGGAAATGCTCAGCAGATTTCTGGCAGCAAGAAAACACGATCGGCGGTATTGAAAGTGGAAAAAAACATTTTCCCATTTCAGGTGCTAAGTCTCCGTGTGATGACGAATCTCCTAACACAAGCAGAAAAAAGTGCGGTGTCAGGGGATCGTGTTTGGGTTTTCTCCTCACACACTCGTTTTATTTCTTTTTTTTTTAATGTTTGTTTTTTTTTTTTCCACAGCAAGGTTTTCCTGCAGAGAACCTTGCAGGTTAATTTGGTCTCCCTCCCCAGGAGACAGCGCAAGAGACGTGGACAAGTTCACTAAATCTCAGAGACCCCCCCCCCCCCCCCCCCCCCCCCCCGCCCTCCCGCTCCTCCCCCTCCCCCAGCCCCACACTATCTGAGGTCAGCACAAAACAACGGTAAATAACTTTGGAGTCGCACACAATTTCACTACACAAGCAAAATAAGTAAGCAGCGGAGAAGAGTATAAAACTCCTCCTCCTGAGAGCGCCTGGAGGACACCACCTGACTTCCTTTAGTGCGGCGAAGGATTTTTTCCCCCCTCGTTCAAGTTGTCAGCCTCCGATTTCGCTCTGTCCCAAATAACACTGCACACGATTTTAAAAGGTGCTATTAAAATATGCAATGTGAATTTCACTTGTCAATACAAGGTGTCAAAAACTACTCAGGTGGGATTACCGAGTGGCTCATCCTGTTAAGGCTCTGCTCCAGTGTGTGGATGGGTCCCATGCTGTGGTATCTGATAAGACTCTGTTCCAGTGTGTGGATGGGCCCCATGCTGTGGTATCTGATAAGGCTCTGTTCCAGTGTGTGGATGGGCCCCATGGTCTGGTATCTGATAAGGCTCTGTTCCAGTGTGTGGATGGGCCCCATGGTCTGGTATCTGTTAAGGCTCTGTTCCAGTGTGTGGATGGGCCCCATGGTCTGGTATCTGTTAAGGCTCTGTTCCAGTGTGTGGATGGGCCCCATGGTCTGGTATCTGTTAAGGCTCTGCTCCAGTGTGTGGATGGGCCCCATGGTCTCGTATCTGTAAAGGCTCTGTTCCAGTGTGTGGATGGGCCCCATGGTCTGGTATCTGTTAAGTCACTGTTCCAGTGTGTGGATGGGCCCCAGGTCTGGTATCTGTTAAGGCTCTGTTCCAGTGTGTGGATGGGCCCCATGGTCTGGTATCTGTTAAGGCTCTGTTCCAGTGTGTGGATCGGCCCCATGGTCTGGTATCTGTTAAGGCTCTGTTCCAGTGTGTGGATGGGCCCCATGGTCCATCCAGAAGTTCCCTAACACTTTTGCTGGCCCAAATCGCCGCTGGTACCAGACGCTTTGGAGGACAGCATATGCGTGCCTGCGCTCTCCTGGATCAACAGTGCAGGAGGCAGGAACAAGCGCTGATAAAAAATAAAATCTGGCACTTCAAACTGGGGAGAACCAGGGCAGGAACAAAAAGAAAGCTGTGCAGTTTGGTGGAGGGGTTATCATCAGTTGGAGGAGGGGTTATCATCAGTTAGAGGAGGGGTTATCATATGTTTGGGGGAGGGGTTATTATCAGCTGGAGGAGGGGTTATCATATGTTTGGGGGAGGGGTTATCATCAGTTGGGGGGGAGGGGTAATCTTCAGCTCAGGGGGGAGGGGTTATTATATGTTTGGGGGAGGGGTTATCATCAGTTGGGGGGGAGGGGTAATCTTCAGCTCGAGGGGGAAGGGTTATCATCAGTTGGGGGGGAGGGGTAATCTTCAGCTCGAGGGGGAGGGGTTATCATCAGTTGGGGGGGAGGGGTAATCTTCAGCTCGAAGGGGGAGGGGTTATCATCAGTTTGGGGGAGGGGATTTCATGGCTCGAGGCTGTTAAGCGCACAGAAAATGTCCCCATTAAAAGTAGGGCTGTGGCGGTGTGATCGCTGCATCATCCTCCCGTCTTTTTATAAAACCAGGACAGCGGCGCTGGCGGCTACGCGCCACAAGGACATCCGCGTCGAAACGCCACGCGCGTTTTTCCCACAGCTTTACACAGGGGCACGGTGCTAACCCGCACGCCGCAGTGCTAACCTGCACACTGAGGCGCTAACCTGCACACTGAGGAGCTAACCCGCACGCTGAGGCACTAACCTGCACACTGAGGCACTAACCTGCACACTGAGGCGCTAACCTGCACACCGCGGTGCTAACCTGCACACCATGGTGCTAACCTGCACACTGAGGCGCTAACCCGCACACCATGGTGCTAACCTGCACACTGAGGCGCTAACCCGCACGCCGAGGCGCTAACATGCACACCGCGGTGCTAACCTGCACACCAGGGTGCTAACCTGCACACCGCGGTGCTAACCTGCACACTGAGGCGCTAACCCGCATGCCGAGGCGCTAACCTGCACACCAGGGTGCTAACCTGCACACTGAGGCGCTAACCTGCACACCGCAGTGCTAACCTGCACACTGAGGCACTAACCTGCACACCGCGGTGCTAACCTGCACACCGCGGCGCGGCGCTAACCTGCACGCCGCGGGGTGCTAACCTGCACACCGCGGGGCGCTAACCTGGGGACCACGGCTTCAGACCGCGGCCAAGGCCCAGCGAATGGAGGCCCAGCCAACAGAGGCCCAGCGAATAGAGGCCCAGCCAACAGAGGCCCAGCGAATAGAGGCCCAGTGAATAGAGGCCCAGTCAATGGAGGCCCAGCCAATAGAGACCCAGCGAATAGAGACCCAGCGAATGGAGGCCCAGCCAATAGAGACCCAGCCAATAGAGGCCCAACCAATAGAGACCCAGTCAATGAAGGCCCAGTCAATAGAGGCCCAGTTGATGGAGGCCCAGCCAACAGAGACCCAGCCAATAGAGGCCCAGCGAATAGAGGCCCAGCCAATAGAGGCCCAACCAATAGAGACCCAGCCAATAGAGGCCCAGCCAATAGAGACCCAGCCAATAGAGGCCCAGCCAATAGAGACCCAGCCAATAGAGGCCCAACCAATAGAGACCCAGCCAATAGAGGCCCAGCCAATAGAGGCCCAGCCAACAGAGGCCCAGCCAATAGAGGCCCAGCCAATAGAGGCCCAACCAATAGAGACCCAGCCAATAGAGGCCCAACCAATAGAGACCCAGCCAATAGAGGCCCAGCGAATAGAGACCAGCCAATAGAAGCACAGCCAACAGAGGCCCAGCCAATAGAGGCCCAGCGTTGGCGGAGGCGTCTCGCCTGCTCAGCGCTCATTCCTATTCCGCGCAGCGTACGCCACGCGATCACTCATCATTGGGCAGCAGTGCAGTATAGTGGGTAAGGGACTGGTCTCGTAACCTAAAGGTTGCAGGTTCGATTCCTGGGTAGGACACTGCTGTTGTACCCCTGAGCAAGGTGTTCACCCAGCATAGCTTCAGTAGACATCCAGCTGTATAGATGGACTCTATGTGAAATGCTGTGTCAAACATTGCGTCTGCTAAATGCCTGTTCACTTATTCATCCCATGTGGATACAAGTCTGTCACAACATGACTGCTGCCATGCTTCGCCCACCTTGTCCCGTGTGCGATAACACGCATCGTGCATCGAGCCTTCGGTAAGTGTGTCAGTTCCAGTCAGTCAAAAAGAGGCGATACAACGGCACTTCATCAAGAGCAGCTCGACCTGAATCGAAAGGCGGGAGTCTGTTTTTAGGACAGTTTTTTTATTAGGCCAATAAAAAGGCTTTCCACCTGACGGCACCGGAGCCGCGAGCCAACATCTGGGCCTTCCGCACAGCTCGCCGGCGTTCCCCACCATTACACCGCTCCACAGGCAGGGCCTTAACACTCGCTCGTTTACGAGAAACAGGCCTTTTATTCCCCCTAATTTAACCTGCAGTCGCACCCTTGACAGTGACACCGTCGTTTTTTTAAATATTCCTCCAAGCGCAGAGAGGGCCGATGTCTCATCTTCCGCGGGCCGTGCGCCGTGTGACCGCCGGAGCTGCGGAGGGCACGCAGCTCGCCCCCCCCGACGTTTCACCGCTTAAACGTTAAAATGGTCAGTGCTCCTGTGCTCGGGCCTTAATTACAGACGACACACCGAAGCTGCTCAGCAGCGCTGGGTGGAAACGCATCGGTCAGTGATTCTGACCCTGGAAGGGGCCCCCCTCTCTGGAGTTACAGGTGTCGTAAGGAGCCACAGGGAGAGCTGGCCTCGCTGGACCCGGCAGCCCACCCGCCCAGCGCTGGTCCATCTGTCCGAAATGGGGAATCTCAGAAATGTGACGTGCTTTTTTTAAACCCTCCGGGGGATTTTGTAAACGGAAAGGGGAGGATGGGCGGGGCTTCTCAGAGCGCGGGGAGAGCCGAGTCGCAGGCGGTCTCTCTCTGACCGTCACCTCAGCAAACATCCAGCGGGCTGACTGCGGCTGTCCAGCCAAATCACACTTTATTATTATTGTAGAGCGTTTTTTTTTTTTTTTTTTTTTTTTTTTACAGAAAACTGTCACAAATACACTTTACAGAGCAGCAGAGAAGAGCAAGAAAGAGAGCAAACACCAGGTCTGAACCCTCAAAATAGCAATCATACGAGGTAAAAAATTTAAAAAAAAAAAAAAAAAAACTCCCAGTGGGGAGAAAACCCTCAAACGGCGGCGAGAGAGAGAAACTCCCCAGTGAGAAGAAATCTCAGGAGGAACCCGGCTATAGAACGAATGAGCGAGCGAACGAACGAGCGAACGAGTGGATGAGGGGAGCGGATGAGTGGGCGAACGAAACGAGAGTGGATGAGGGGAGCGGATGAGTGGGCGAGCGAGCGAACGAACGAGGATGAGGGGAGCGGATGAGTGGGCGAGGGCGGCGAGCGAACGAGTGGATGAGGGGAGGAGAGCGGATGAGTGTGGGCGAGCGAGCGAACGAGTGGATGAGGGGAGCGGATGAGTGGGCGAGCGAGCGAACGAGGGGGCGATGAGGAGGAGTGGATGAGGGGAGCGGATGAGTGGGCGAGCGAGCGCGAACGAGTGGATGAGGGGAGCGGATGAGTGGGGGCGAGCGATTAGCGAACGAGTGGATGAGGGGAGCGGAATGAGTGGGCGAGCGAGCGAACGAGTGGATGAGGGGAGCGGACGAGTGGGCGGGCGAGCGAACGAGCGAACGAGTGGATGAGGGGAGCGGATGAGTGGGCGAGCGAGCGAACGAGTGGATGAGGGGAGCGGATGAGTGGGCGGGCGAGCGAACGAGTGGATGAGGGGAGCGGATGAGTGGGCGAGCGAGCGAACGAGTGGATGAGGGGAGCGGATGAGTGGGCGAGCGAGGCGAGGCGAACGAGTGGATGAGGGGAGCGGATGAGTGGGCGAGCGGGCGAACGAGTGGATGAGGGGAGCGGATGAGTGGGCGGGCGAGCGGACGAACGAGTGGATGAGGGGAGCGGATGAGTGGGCGAGCGATGATAGGGCGACAGCGAGCGAGCGAACGAGTGGATGAGGGGAGCGGATGAGTGGGCGAGCGAGCGAACGAGCGGACGGCCTCAGCGCTCGCGATCCACTGCACCCCACGCCTTGGCGAGAGACACGAAAATCTACAGAGAGGCTCCCCCCCCCCCCCCCCCCGGGGAGGGGCCCCCCCCCCCCCCCCCCCCCCCCCCCCCCCCCCCCCCGGCAGTGTTTGTAAATGCATTCTGCCAGTCTGAATGATTTCTTTTTTTTTTTTTTTTTTTTGGGCTTCAAGGATTTTTACAGTTTTTCTGTGTTCTTATTTAACTTACATTTCATTTACAATGAGATCATCAGAATTTAAGACAAAGATCCACCTTCCGTGCTTTTTCGGGCATTAAAGGCACTGAAAGTGTTCGCTGTAAATGAATGTTTGGCTTGGCAGTGAATCAACATCCAAGCACTTACCTTCAATAGGGCGCTGGATGTGTATTTTTAAGTATATAATTCAGTATCGGTACACTTTATCATGCACGGACGTTTATTAATGTGTTTCTTACTAGCTGGAATTACCCCTCAGAGGTGTAGTTCAGGGTCATGGGTGCGCAGTCCAGATTTTGCAACAAGGGATAATCTAACCTTCCATTTAAAAAGCTACCACTGCGCAATAAATGGTAAATGGTAAATGGACTGCATTTATATAGCGCTTTTATCCAAAGCGCTTTACAATTGATGCCTCTCATTCGCCAGAGCAGTTAGAGGTTAGGGGTTAGGTGTCTTGCTCAAGGACACTTCGACATGCCCAGGGCGGGGTTTGAACCGGCAACCCTCCGACTGCCAGACAATCGGTCTTACCTCCTGAGCTATATCGCCCCAATAAACGGCACGTTTTCGTGATCTCCCTTTCTCCTGTTCTCCCGCCGTAACCGGCTCCAGCGTGAGCAGCGGGGTCACACGCCGCGCCCCTTCTGCTCGTTCGGCCCGGGCCCCTTCTTCCGGACGGCGGGAACACGGGAACGCGGCGTTCCCGGCCCGCGGGCCCCGCCCCGCGCACTGCGGTCCCTCTCGCCGTATCCGGGGCGGAAAGACCCGGAGAAACGGATTGCGAATTCACGGCGGCTGCGGCTGCGGCACGCCGTCGGGGAGATGATGCAACCCGGAGACAAAAATAAAATGTCTGCCTCCTCCAACCCGAAAACCTGCAAAACTCCTCAACACACCAACCACCACCACCCCCTCCCTCCCAAACACGCATCTCCCACAATTCTGCAAAAGCATAACTCCATGCTGGCCTGAATTGTCACTCAACAACTGGACGGCTTATTATTATTATTATTATTATTATTATTATTATTATTATTATTATTATTATTATTATTATTAATAACAATATTAACAAGACATTTTCAATGCCACTGTCCCCCAGTCCACAGATCTTTATAAACCCAGTTGCCAGACAGTGTGAAAAGAGAGTGAGCAAGAAGGAGAAAGAGAGTGAGTGATGTGAAAGAGAGAGATAGAAGACAGAGTGAAGAAGTGAGCTTAGGGAATGAACCAAATGACAGAAAGAGAAAGAGTGCGATGAGAGAAAAATAAAGGGGGAGGGAGACATGGAGGGATGGAGGGAACTGGCCAATGCAACTTGCCTTTCATTCTTAAGTCATTCTTTCTTTCTTTCGGTCT